>OZ026525.1:39810429-40410429 GCA_964019695.1 Loripinus fragilis
AAGCTGTCTAAATCCAGATCCCAGATCAGGGTGTTAAACTGTCTGGATTCAGAACTCAGATCAGAGTGTCAAACTCTCTGAATCTAGATCTCAGATGAGAGGATCAAACTGTCTTAATCCAGATCTCAGATAGGAGTGTCAAGCTGTCATTATCCAGATCATCGATCAGAGTGTCAAACTGTCTTAATCCAGATCTCAGATCATAGTGTCAAATTGTCTGAATCCAGATCTCAGATCAGAGTGTCAAGCTGTTTGAATCCAGATATCAGATCCGAGTGTTAAACTGTCTGAAGCCAGATCTCAGATCAGAGTGTCAAACTGTCTGAATCCAGATCTCACATCTGGATTCAGACAGTTTGACACTCTGATAGTTTGAGCTCGACGTTTTGTTTTGTTCTGGGTTGATCCGAGTCCAAAGCGTTTGCAAAGATTATTAGCTGACAATAGAACCAAAGAGTTAATGTGAGAGACGCCATACCTTTGCTGTTTACGATCAACAAGGGGGCATGTCAGCCTGTACTGACTGGTCGTTGCTACCAAGTTGTTATGTTAGCTTATCTTGATTATATTCTAAATCTAAATGTTAAATGCTGTTGAGCAGGCTGGTTTTAGTCCTTAGGCTAGCTACTCGTAAATCCTTTAGAGGTGTTTCCACGTATAGTCGCTAATGGCTTAATGATAAAAGTAGCTTTCATTCCATGACATGACATGCCATTAGTGTGGCTGTTGATAGGTGACTGAATTAAAATACTCAAAAAATAAAGCTAGATGTAAACTCTTGGTTTCTAGTGTCGTCTGCTGATAACCTTAGCAAACTGTTTGGACTCAGATCAGGCCCGACAAAACGTTTGTTTGATACTATGTTTGAATTTTTCGAAAAAGTTAATTTTGAAAAAAAAAAATCAAAAAAAATCAACAGACGAGAAAAAAAGCTTGCAAATTAATTACCCAGTAGGCAAAGAGTCACTATCATATACTGAGACCAAGTTCTAATAGGTCACCTTAAATTTAACGCTAGTTCAGAAAGTTAAACATACAGTATACAAAATTCATGCTTTTTAGTCGGGGAACCGAAGTCACGAATCGTGCAAAAACACATTTTTTTTTGCACCCGAGAGGTAAACATACATATACATATACAGGCCCAAGGTCAAGGTCACAATTAATCTTGCATTTCTTGTCTCTTATCTGCTCCATACCTACTACACCCCACAAAAGGATTATTGGTTTTATTAAACTTTCGTCAAATGTTTGATCTCAGTGAGACGGTGTGCGGAACCCATGACTCAGTCTAACAGACTCAATGTCAATGACATTGGGAGCACTGTTTGCTTGCCACACAGTCTGTTCTACAATAAAGGTCTCACCACTCTGTCAACCTGGCTGTCATTCAGACTAAATTCTTGTTGTTTCATTTGTATCTTTGCACCATTACTTACTTTTAAAAAAGCACCGGCAAACACACACTGTCAACTGCCTCGGTATGTAGTTAAATTAGGCACGACTTCGAAAAGTAACAACAAAATTGACGGCAACCACTTAATTTCACTAAACTCTTTCATAAAACAACTACTATCTGGGTTCATATTTACCCGCTCCTAACATACATCTTCCTGCATTATCTACCCAAGCTGCAGATATTTGGAAGTCAAAAAATTATTAGCCTTTTGTTTGCATGTCATTTGAGACAATTGTAAACATGTACCATTTTTAATACATTCATGCGATGCGATCGTCGTAAAGTGCAGATTGTCCGCCGTTAAATCTTTCCTAACGTACCTTAGCATCCTTTTAACAGTACTAGCCCAGCAGATTTATTTATTTTTGACTACATCCATATGCTAGGAGTGCATGTTACTACTGTGTGGATTTTCTTTGTGCTGGCTTGGCCGTCTAGATCTAATGGAGCATTATTAGACTTAGCAAACACGAACAAAACATCAAAAACACGTAACAGACTACAGACATAGTAACCGAGGCGTCCAACGAATATTTTCTCTATTGGGTCTAGACTGGTAAATGTTTCTATACCCTACCATTTAAGGTAGAGAACCCCAGAAACATTCGGGAAAGTCCGCCACAATTCGAAAATCGAATCATGGCACGGTGTGTGTAAAGAGCATTACGCGTAGTACTATGTACCAAAAAGCTCCATTTTGTTAGCCAGAACTGGCGTTATGGAAAATTAATTCTGAAGCATGTGGGTTGAGCTCTGTTTAAATCAATTATTCTGATTATCCGAAAAGTTTAATCAGCGGCATAAATAAAGTTTATGTATTTTTCAATAAAATATCGCTATAGCGATATTTTATTGAAAAAACAACAACATAAGCTTCATTTATATCGTTTGTTTTGCTGTTATCACAGTTGTTATTGTGTTAACACGGTTTCCGTGACGTCAGCGTCACGTTACATAATGTCAGCGTCATGTTATTACCCGCGTTATCAAACTAGATCCTCAATGTACATCCGTGGTCTGATTCCACGGAATTCCGCGGAATTGGCCGAGGCAGTTCCGATTGCAACAGAAAGTGAACAAAATATTCAAACTGTACACTTTTGCACCGGTTTCATATGTTGTACATTTCCTGCGTGTATACACTAGAACTATACTGAGAGGAACTAGAAACTTGCACTGAAGTGAGTATTAAACCTCAAATATTGCCTCAAAAGCCAAGGGTCTTGTCAATGTATAAAAAGCTGACTGGGATGCATTATCCTGCCACATGAGCACATTTTAGGAAACATTCATGGAAGATCATGAGTCAAAGTCAGTCAATAAATTATGGTTGGACTTTAAAACTGCACTTCAGGAAGGTTTTGACAAACTTGTCCCTAAGAAAACTATCAGCAGTAAGCCATCTCTTCCATGGATGACTCAGGTAATACTGCGTAACATTAGAAAACGAGACAGCCTCTTTCAAAAGTACAAAGTAAAACAGAACCCCTAAAGACAGGGAGGTTTTTATCCAAATGAGGCACCAGGTGAGGCACAAGCTTAACCTTGCCCATAACCAGTATTTAGAAGATATACTTGGAATCAGCAAGACTGAAGATGATGCTGAGCCTGGTAAGTCTTCACTCTCAGCTAAAAAGCTCTAAACCATGTTAAACAGGTCCAAAAATGACTCTAGAGGTGTATCCTCTCTATGCAGGGATGGTAAGCTATATACTGAGAACAAGGACAAGGCTGATATCCTCAACTGCCAGTTTCAGTCAGTTTTCACTCCCAAAACCCAATTTGCACTCAGCAGCCTTGCTCAGATAGCAGTTCAGGACCTGGTGGACACAGGTAAACTTGAAACTAGATCTGTCCCAGCTAAAATATAAATAACCAGCCTGTTATGCCAGATATCAAGGTGTCTGAGAATGGAATCTTGAAGCTGTTAAAAGATTTGAACCCCCATAAAGCAGCAGGACCAGATGAGCTGAAACCCCTTGTACTTAGGGAGCTCTGAGAGGTAATAGCCCCCATGTTGGTTGTCATATTTCAAAGGTCTATTGAGACTGGTCGGGTCCCCAAAGACTGGAATGACACAAACGTGTGCCCTTTGTTCAAGAAAGGTGATAAAAGCATAGCCTCAAATTACATGCCCATATCGCTTACATGCATACTGTGTAAAATCCTAGAGCACATATATGCGTCAAACCTTGTGACCCACCTGGATTCTCATCAGATGCTTTATGATCTCCAACAAGGTTTCAGATCAAAGAGATATTGTGAGACACAACTGGTGATGTTGATGGAGGACTTGTCCAGGAATGCCATTAAGGGGCAACAGACTGACCTCATTCTGTTAGATTTCAGTAAAACTTTTGACATAGTCAGTCACGAAAAGTTGCTCCTTAAGCTTCATCACAGTGATGTTCGTGGGCAGGTTCTCCTTTGGATCAAGGCGTTTCTGTCAAACAGATCACAGACTGTCGTCTTAGAAAGCGAGAAATCTTCCTAGGTAACAGTTACTTCAGGAGTACCACAAGACATTGTGATAGGCCCAATCTTATTTTTGGTCTTCATATATGACCTCCCAGAACACATCAAATCAAAGGTGAGGTTATTTGCTGATAGTGACACAGCAGTTTATCTGGCCGTATCAAACCTAGAGCATGCTCAAATACTCCAAGATCTGGACAGGTTGGCAAAATGGAGTTTAAAATGGGACATGGAATTTAATCCCAGTAAATGCACTGTTATCCATGTAGCACGCTCAAAATCCATAGTCCCCTCCCAGTACACCCTATATGGACATGTATTAGATTCAGTTAGTAGTAGTTAGTACCTGGGAGTGACTCTAAACGACCACCTCACCTCGAATGTTCACATCCAGAACAATGTAACTTCTGCAAACAAGACCTTAGGTTTCCTGAGAAGAAAGATCCGCACAAAAGACTCAAGTATCAGGGAAGTAGCTTAGGAAAACACTAGTGCGTCCGATCTTTGAGTACTCATCCCCTGTTTGGAGTCCCCACACCAAATCAAACATACATAAAATAGAAATGGTACAGAGGAGAGCTGCACGCTGGACTCTGTGTCGTTTCTTCTCTTATGATAGTGTTTCAGACAGGCTGGGTGATCTTGGGTGGAGGTCTCTTGAGGATAGGCGTACAGACTCCAGATTATGTCTGTTTTATAAGATTGTGCATGGTCTTGTTGCAGTACCACTACCACCATATGTTGTGCATACTCAGGTGTTTGCAAGACATTCAGCATCACACCCATTAGCATTTAGTGTGGTGCATGTAGTATCAGTGCAATAGGTGAATCTAATGGCAAGAGCCAGCTAGCAAAATATTTTCAAAGTTCTTACGCACTCGAGAGTTATGGCGGGTAGAAAGGGGAGGGGGTCTGAAATTTCATGAAATCAGAAAGTACTTTAAAAAGTGATTTTTGCACAGTTTTCTTGATTTATTTGGTAGGCATGGTGATATCTATTGAACATACCATATGCAGTGTATTAACGAATCACGATAATTGATGAAACTGTTTTAAAAACAAAATATTGTTTGTTATAAAATGATTTTGGGGAGATAATTAAGAAGTTACTTGTACATTTTTGACTACATGTACCGTAAATAATACAAAACTGAAAGCTCAACAAAAGAAATAAATATTTTGAAGGAATGAAAGTGTCCCATTTAGCATTGGAAAGTAAAACTGATTCTAATGGATCCTTTGAATAATATTACTTTTGCTTTGTTTAAAGGGCATAGCATGTTAAATGCATTTAAAGTGTCTGAATATTTATGGTATACATATACATGTATACTTGTCAGCAAAAGAAACGCATATTATTAAATATCCATTTAGTACTAGAAACCGTAATCAAAATTTACCATGAATCATATGAATATGTTTGACTGGGCTCATGCGTTCGTTCTGGGCCATTTGATCGTAATTATACAGTTAGTTATTAGTTTTTGTTAATTAATGCAAAAAATGCAAAAGCCGTGCCGTACATTGGAAGAGTCATGTTTTGAATCGGATTTCGCTGGATGGCATGACAACACAATGTAACAAATAAGAAAACAGCATAAAACTTTTAAAAATCATTGCTGTATGAATTGTACTGCAGATCCAAAATTCTTCATTTTTTTATTTTTTACATTGGTCTGGAAAACCACTGGAATCTCAAAGAAGTAAGAAATCTGGTACATTTTGCTGGTTATCAAGTAAGGTACTGTCCAACAGAACCGTTTAAAACAATTGTTTGGAAACTTACTTGCCTGTCTTATGCACACTTCCGGCTGATTTTCTGATAATGTAACTCGTTCACATTGGTCAACCATGATAAATCCTGGACCACTTAACCTTCGAAAGTAGTCTGTATGTCCTGATTACGACGCAGAGTGATTTTCATTAAAATCTGTTCAGTGGTTTTAGGCATACAATATCTCGAATTTCGCCATAATTATGAGTTATTTCATTATGCCGAGAGTTATCCCCCTTTATTAGCATTATTCTAATGACCTATCCGTTAGGGGTGCATTTGATTATACACATGTTCCATACATCATTGATGCCTTTCATATCATCAGATCAGTATATATCACCAAATTTATACAATAAACCAAATATGCGTTTCTTTTGCTGTTAAGTATATATCCCTATATGAGACAATATATTGAACTCTAAAGTATTTACCTGTAATAACTTTGCATGCCAGTGAATTTTGTCGTCTGCCAATAGCCTTTTGCAAACAGTTTGAATCCAGATGAAGACCAACAGAATGTCGGTCTTGATTTGGATCAAAACTGTTTGACACTCCGATGGTGGTCCTGGGTGGTTTATCTTTAAAGACTTAACTTTGAAGAAAGTCAGCAGACGAAAATAAAAAATGAACAATTCCCTAGCATGCAAATAGATAAGTACTGGACGTTTGCAAAAGAATGTGTTATTTAATAACAGTGAGATTTTTTCTTATGAAAAAATGCATAAAACCTTGCTAATTCTACTTTTAATCTTTAACTACTTTATATTAAACTAGCACAGAATACAAAACAATTTAGGAGGTTGGTTCTAGAGAACTTCATTAATGTCATTAATTTCTTATTTGGTAGAAAAGGCATTTTATGGGATTAGGCGCTGGGTTTTTGGGCTGCTGAACATCTTCCCCCCCTTGTGCCAGCAAGCCACTTCCATACAATGTGTAAAATATGGTAAAACATATACATGCTAAAGCTTTTGCTGGCACACGGGGGGGGGGGGGGGGGGATGATATCTTAAATGTTTTTTTGGATTTCTATATAGCGTAATGTTTTACTGATTGTTCTACCCAAAATTTTACATCTTTGAAGCATTTAATATAGAAAACGGATTTCACAGCCATAAAGTACTTAGGTCAGGGTAGCTTCAAGGTGAAGAAAGGGACGATTGACAAACTCTTATTTTTACTAAAAACCATAGGCATTTACCCATAGCAAGTGTCAATGATCCTTTATTGGGTTTGGGTTAAATTTGGCCCTCCTGAAGGTTAAATTAACCTGGTGACCCCCGATTTCTTTGTTTTTCTTCTAAAATTTCAATGATAGTCAATGAAATTAAAACAAAAATTAAGATTTTTAATGCCAGATTTTTTAGAGTATATAATTTACTCTAAAAATCGAAATCCTTTTTGGGGGGAATTACCAAAATATATCATGCAGTATCTTGCCACGGCTTGGGAAATCAAAATAATTTTTCACATTTTTTAGAAAGCTTGAGGTCATGAGCAATAATTAGAATTAAAATAAAGAAGCTGGATGACGATTACAAATATTTTAGCTTAATATTAAGTACTTGGGTTTTTACAGAAAATTTGTAAAATGCTGAAGACTTCCATGAGAGATTATGAAAAATTAAGCCTGGTGACATATCCCTTTTATTTCATAAATACACAGTTCATGCATAAAACAAACTGTATGCAAAGAATTAAAAAATGTTAATGTGGGAAATATTACCTGCAATTGCCCTTAAATGAAAACTTTAAATATCTGCAAGGCCTAGAGCCTTGATATTTGGTATGTAGCATTATCTAGTAGACCTGTTCAAAGTATGCCTTTGAGACCAAAATGACCCTATGTTTAACATATTCTTAGAAATCATCGTTTGATCTGAAACCGTTAAGCATAAAGCCTTGATACAACACCTAGTAGACTTCTATCAAGTTTGTTCAAATTATGGACCTAGGACCAAAAATGGCCCGTCCAAGTGGGTCAAATAGTGAAAACATAAAACAAATCGTCTCTGAAACCACTAGGCGTAGAGCATTAAAATTTGGTATGCAGCAGCATCATTTTTGAGCGAGCACAAACTTATCGAATATGCGAGCAACGAGTGCTCAGACGATCGTGTTTAAACGGCACAGTCTCGCCAGACCTTTCGCTGCTTGCCTTAGTCAGGGCCCTTAGGGACAAAAAATAGGTCCCGTGCGATTTGTGTGCCGATTTATGGTGACCTATATCAAAACCTTCAATGGAGTCTTACCTTTGATTTAAAGGTGGTCACCCATCTCAAATCCGCGTCTGAGGCTAGTTATGACGTCATAAATATGGCGACCATAATGAGAAACTGCTCTTTAATAAAAGCTATGGTTTGTGTTGGTATGGTCATATTTATCCAACACGAACGCTTTTTTAACATAATATCAATTATTTTAGTCACATGATAGTTACAGCAATGCTTTACCTGACTTTGACAATGAATTGTTTCTAGATAACAATATTTTGCATCCAAAATACCGTAGATTTCCTATAAATACCCAGCTTATCGGGCCATCTTTAGACTGATGGCTGAGAATGTTATTGCTGCCCCTCCGGAATTTAGCAAACTTATCCTATCTAAAAGAGGATTTCCAGCTGCGTCTTTTAATAGATGTTTGCACTATGTTCGCCGGGGCGTAAGTCTCTAACAGCCTGTTGCATATGTTACCATATTAAATTTAGAAAAAAAAAGAAAATTAAAAGTTTGAGCTACAGAAAGAAGGCTAATTATTTAAATTACTCATATGTTCTGCATATTGACTACTTTAACTACATATAATTTCTTTTGGAGCTCAATTACAGCTTCCTGTGGTGTTATGTGCGTTACTTTAATTAGATTACCCTTTAAACATGAAAAGTGTGACCAATATCATTTACTTTTTAGCTGATATGTGCATTTTCCAAAATGTTTTGATTATTTTATACTAACAAACTCATTTGGGTTAGAGAAAATCCAAAGTCTGCTTTTATACTTTAAATAAAGTGCCTTATACGAGCAATTTTAAAAACAACCCAATGCTACACTCAATTTTAAGGAGCCGAATTTTGGTAGGCATCATTTAAGTAAAAAATATATGAAAACATTTGCTGCTGTTGGATATCTTGCATTTTTTGGGATTGTCTTGCTCATATCATAAAGAATTATGGATTTTGCAGGTTAAACAACAAGATTGAAGCACTTGTTAAAGGCTGTAACATATGTTACATGACATAATAAATGAGCAAGGACATTGACTTGATGTAAGAAATGATGTTTCAGGAAAAAATGAATATATATTGCATGTTTTCCTAGCTAAAATCTCTAGCCTCTGGTGCCTAAATCTTAGGTATTGATGATTATTAAGCCCCTGTACCTTTGTTACAGATGTTATGAATATTTGTTTTCAATATTTCTTGATATGAATAATTCTAAAATAAAGATACACCCTAAAGGAACATAGGAAATAATCTTTTCACATTTAAACAGTACAATTTAGTAAATGTCCCTTTCTAATGTAAATATTCTAAACCAATCCTTATCCAAGTCATATACATGTACAATATCGTTTATTATTTCTGCTTTTCTGGTAAAATAATTGTCCTCCTCATATCATAAAAACCAGAATAATCATCAAACAAGATTTTGACTGCAAGCTTAGTAATGACCTGCTCCATCTCAAACCCTTTAAGACATATTCTATCGTATGTACCGATTTAAGGCGCATCGAATAGGAGATGTTTGCACACTGTAAGCATGGGTGTTAGCCTGTATCAGCTTGTTACATATGTTATTTTATCAATTTGAGAAAAAGAAAATTGAAAGTTTGAGGTACAGAAAGCAGACATTAAAACTAGCTAATCAATGAACGTTCTAATAGTCTGCATATTACTGGATGTCTCTACTACATATGACAGCTGTTTAACATTAATACGGCTACATGTTGTATTATGTACGTTACATGAGCTTAATCACAATTTAAAAGTGGTTGGCTATCGTCATTTAGTTTAACGACTGCTCTGAATTGGTTTCAAACTGTTTTAGATTAGGTTTAACAAACATATACTCAATTGACGAGTACAAACCCAAAGTTTGTTTTTCTATCTTAAATATTTTGTCTTATATGAGCCAATGCACAACCCAAACCCCCAGTTTTGCAGAGGAGCAAATTTTGTTTTCGCCGCTTAAAAAAATATAAAAACAATTGCAGAGTGTTGATATTTTTCATTTTCTTAATCAGTCTTGCGCATATATCATCAAGTTTCTAAGATCAGGACACTTATCAAAGATGTCAATGTGCTATGATGCCATAACAAGGGCTCTGATCGAATTCCATAAACTTTCAGGTGCTGGTATTAACTAGTTCAATGTCAGGACAGAGCAAGAGATCATATTGGCAGGCATTTAGCTATGCTGGAGACTCTATCCACGAAGCATTCTTTCACCTCGGCTCAGTGCCCTTAGAAAGCACTGTGGCGGATGCACTAGAGTAATATATTTGTAAATTGTCCTGACCTCTTGGCTCTCGTTTGTGATGTCTAACTGTGAGTTTGTTACTTTCCCATTGGTATCCTGGGCCAGGTGTGGTACTTGATTGTATCAATTCCTGATCTTTGCCGTCTTTCTTACTTTGCATTAGCCAGTCACTGATATTGTTTGACTCACTGCGTTGAGGTGGTGGATGTTTTGGAGAAAAAAAAGCTGAATTGCAAGAACTACCACTTCCAAGAGTAGTGTTTCTCGAAGGTGTCAAACGTGCGCAGTATCAGTGAATCATTTGGAAAACCTCACCTGTCATTAATCCTGACAAATCAAGGCCTGACAATTATGGTTAGAGGCCGGACTGTGATAAATATTGTCCCGTTATGATGACATTGCCCACGTGTGGATCCAGAGGGGGATAGGAGGTCCGGACACTCCCCCTGGAAAATAACTATGTGTTTCTATAAAAATTAGCATTTGGACCCCCCCCCCACCCCCCTGGAAAAAAGTTGGACACCCCCCCCCCCGGAAAATAATGGACGGCCTCTGGATCCTTTGTAAAGTATAAGTATAGTTTTCTCAGCAATAAAACAGTGGAACCCCTCTTTAAACTTTAAAATAAGCTGAGGACTAAATAAAACTGACAAAAATTCCGGGATCCGCGCATGTTGCCTCCTGCCCCCTGAAACCCCTCTGCAGCTGATAAAATGTGGTTGCAGCATGTCTGTATGCGAAACATCTCGGTGTTAGTACAAAGCAAACCATTTATATTGTACTGATTTGTATTGCTGTGGAGCAGAAGAGGACTCATGTAAACTATTGCCAGTGATCAATATGCTTATGACTTTTGAACAACTATTTTCATGTGGATTCAGATATTTCTTTAGCCGTATCAACAAGAATGCCTTATTGTCCGATTTTGACCTTTGAAGACAAGTAGTAGCATGCGAAGATAAATCAGATTGTAACAGTTTTCTATTGCCCGTGTTATCGCAGTACAATGGGTAACTTATAGAGGGGTTTATCCTTATTTCCATATCATGAACTACTAAGTAGACTCTTCTAACTTTTGATCCTTCAGTGGTCAAAATCGGACTATAGTGAGTTTGGTTGATAGTGTATGCAAATGATTATTACTACAATCTTTTATTTGGGTGTAGGATAAGCAGCTACAGTTAAACCAAAAGCTTTGAAGCGTGCCTCTATTTACAATATTGATATGTTGTTCTAGAAAAAAGGGTTTCAGGCGTTTATTTACATTTACTATAAAAGCTTTGACATGCACATATGTTCTAGCCGGACTGGCTCATTTTACGTATTTTGCATTAATCGTTTGAAATAGAAAGACCCAAAGGTCATTGGTCAAAGGTCGTAGTACATCTATATACATATATAAGCATAAGAGATTATATTTACTCCGTTTAACATCAAAAACACTGTTTGTTTTTCATTCACTCCACTGTCTTTTTATTCGTAAATCGTGACGGCTTTTACGTCCCACCCTCGAACTGAATTCACCAAATCTGTATATATTTTGTATGTTACGATTAAAAAGAGTTTGCATTCAGTCATGCTAAGGTTATCAGTTCATTAAAGGAATATTTCCAAGCGTTGGAAATGGACAAAATGCATATATATGTGGTATTTCCATATTAGGCGTCATTTCAATGACGTCATCTTTTTCTTCTGATGCGAAGACAATATGGGCGACATGCTAATTTTAATTATTTACCCCCTAATTTTAAATTTGGTGCATTTCGACTGAAATTGGCACACAAAATGCAAGAACGCCCTGATTCCCGTATACTACAATGGACATACCGTTTAAATTGCACTGATACAATATACGCTATTTTGATGACGTCATAATGACGTCCAGACGTGAAACCCAGATGGGTGACCAGGTGATTTTCATTAGTTATCCCCTAAAGTTTGATTTGGTATAGGTCACCATAAATCGGCATCAAAGTCGCACGGGAGTCCCGAGCGCCCCTGACTACCTAGACAAAATATCGAAAAAGATAATAAGTAGTGGCTCAGGCCACAAGTTGGACGTCAAACCCAAATGGAAAACTGTGACTGTACATTTAATGCCACTTAAAGCGTATCTGTGACCCAGTAAGCACATAAAATTGGGTATTAGTCTCGTGCTCGGACCACCAGAAAAACGCCATTAAAATGGCGTTTCACTGGTGGTCCGAGCCTGAGACTGTATGCTTGATGGGTAAGTGAGTACATGTTCCACTATCTCATGGAAAATACAGTGTGTACAAAACAAAACACAAACTGTATAACAAGAACTCATTATTTCAAAGATAAGCATATGAAATGTGCATGATACTTAGATTAAACTGTCACCTATAAATAGGTTGAATTCAATATTTTTTCATGCAGTCTACCAATAGGAAAATACTAAAATATAGTTCCAAATGAGTGAAGACATAGGAAGTCTGTAAATCAAATGGTACAAGAAGTACTCGTCACATATTGTGTGTGCGACTTGTTCTGTCATGGGTACCCTTGCAAGCCGACAGAAAACATGTTACAGTACATGAACAATATGGAATTCAACCTACTGATCAGTGACAGCCACATCTAAGCATCCTGCAAGTTTGAAATGCTTATCTTTAATATCGGTCTTGTTATCAAACAGTCTGTACATGTACGTACAGTTTGCATTTCTGTTGGTACACAACGTACACGTACTAGAATTTTCTTTTTTTACATTTTGCAAATCTCTCTCATTTCTTTTTCTTTCTTGCTGTGGTTGTTTTGAGCATTTTGCATTACATTTTGTAGGTCTGTGACGAATGTGCCTATAATTTTACGATGGTTTTGAAACTCTTCGATGTAGCAATGTTATAACACGTTCCGACTGATGAGTGTTCTAGAACTGATAGGAAGAGCCATTAATTTCAAACCGGTATCGCTCGATCTAATCATAGCTTCATTAGTTCAGTGTTGATATAGGCGTTTAGTGGAGTTTTTTTTTCTCGACAAGGTAATTTTAGATAACACGTTTAATTTGTTCGTTGTTTTGCAATGCGATAAAGTATTCGGTCGTTCGGTTGGTCTGTCAGTCATTCTGAAAGTTAAGTTAATACACGTATGAATGAGATTGTCCAGAGATGAGTTCAACAATGCGAGAGCTCTCGGGCGCTCGTTGTTCTGGTACCTATCTTTATTCGTAATGGGTAAAGCCTGACATCAGTACAACGAGCGCTCGAGAGCGCTCGCATTGTTGAACTCGCCTCTGGTACTTATCGCAAAATTGACTAAATCTTTGCAGCTTTAAATTGCATGGACGAAATTTAATGAAATTAAAACGAATATCACCTTATTCATGTAACTTTCAAATGACACCAAACACGCCAAAAGCATAATAATATGTTGGCAAGCTGGAGCACAATATGTTTTCTTGTAAACGTGAATATGGGATTTCAGACTTTGTGGAATTACTTTTGGTCCCTGACTGTACATATCGCATTACGCTAAAGCCTCCTTTAAAGAGACTAGGTCTGTAACTATGAACATTTTTCGAAAAAAAAAATATTTTCATTTTAAATCATTTGTAAAAATAGAATTAAGTTATATTTTCACAATAACTATGGTCAGTACAGCTGAAAACTGCAAGGAAAAGTGAATTATCTTATTAAAAGAGGTTTTTTTTTTCTCTTATTGGTAATTATTTACGTCCCTCCAATAATTCTAGACAGTTGATTTTTAACATAAATGCTGTTGTTTTGATAGTGTTATTTTTTTAAGATTTACGAAAATGGTGAAATGTTTACCTGAATTTGAGTATTTTACTGTATTCTTGAAAAATAGAAACTTTATTTCAAAAATTAAAAGATCAAAAGTTACAGACTATGCAGCTTTAAACGTCCTTGCTCACGTATCCAGCGGGGCTAGAGATCTAGATTCTGGTCTGAGCCTTCTTCTACTCCAATACTGCTTGACTTTTCGCTTACTGTAAAGGCGGCAACATTAATATTCATATCTGGGTAAGGAAGGGAAATCAGGTTTTATTTATAATTTGTTAAAGAGTTAATAAGTTATATAACCCGCACAAACGTGCGTGCATTTCATGAAAATCCTAACCGTATCCACACTGAGCTCACATTTATTAACCATTAAAGCGCATAATCACAAAATGTATGTTTTTGTCGCCAACTAAACTATTTGAATCCTCATAGATAAACAGTGTGGACCCAGATCAGGAGCAGTCTGATCTGGGTCAACAATGCTTGCCTCCCTGCTTATGTTAAATATACATTTTCAGATGCAGTTATTTTGCTGGCGTTTTAAGGACTAAATAATGACTGAGGTTGTGGCACAAGATGATATAGTTACTTTTGAATACAACCACGCCTCCTTTTCAGCTTTTACCTATGTCTAAGGTTGACTAGTCCTAAATACGCATTCATGAGGCGCCGCCTTTACAGTAAGCGAAAAGTCAAGTAATACTTGGTGTATCGGAGCATCGATGTATGTACATGTACGAGGGTCTGGATGGTGGGGGGGGGGGGGTCTGGTATTTACTATTCATTAAACATTTTAGCCTATTATTCATCTCATAAAAAATTGGGTTTTTCATTAAAATAAGACCTAGTTCACTAAAATCTGATTATTCACTATTCATTAATTCTCTTCATTAAAAAATTGGATTATCATTAATTGTTTTTAGGCACTCATTATTCACTACTCATTATTTTTTTGACTCAGTATTCACTATTCATTATAAAAAAGAGTCACTATTCACTAATCATTTTACCCCATCCAGACCCTCATGTTCATATGACAAAGTTTGCTCTCGAAATTTGAGTGATATTAATTTCTGACCCACAGAATGTCCGTCCGTTATTGTTTTCCGAAGGAGTATAATAATTATGATGTTGGGACATATCAGAATTGCATCTTAGAATCAATTCCAATGTGTACTACATTTGTAATATGTCTCCTCAAATGAGTGAAAAGGAGTAGATAAGAGAGCAGATGAGAGTTTCCATAATTTGGGTCTTCACGGCCTGATTCAATCCACAAATTTAAGTTATTTTCTCCAATAAAAACATCCATTTTTAAAAAAAAACAAAACAAATCATAGCACAAGTCTGCCAATTTATTGTTTTATCGGCAACTTATTTCGTGAGTTTTTAGTGGCATGAAATGCTTAATTAGTACGTTAGTGCGATTTTATTCCACCTCATACATGTATAAACAAACTATAGTTTATTTTGCAGAACGTCAGGTCTGGCAGTTGGACAAAAATATTATTCATGAGTAGAAGTTAGCTATGTTTATAAATGATTGTATTTTTATGAGAAATTCCGAAAAAATAAGCTTTTGATCTAGCATACAGTTAAACATATCTGATTTGGGGGTTATTTTGAGATAACTTTTCCAGAATCGAAGTGGCCCGCTAAACAAGATAAGGGCCCTGCGAACCATTGAGGGCGATATTATAAGAATCTATCAGGAGTGTGAGGGTAGGATAGAAAAATCCGTCCAGTGGTTTGCTGTCTGGCTTGCCGAGTGATGACAAACGGTGATCCCGAGGGACGGATTTTTCCGTATCGTACCCTCACACGAATAATGGATTCTTTTTCTTGCTCCAACTGTTTTTATTTATTTACTTACTTATTTTAAAATGAGCTTCCAGAGGTCCCTGAATACGCTAAGATGTAATTCCACATGATGACGTTACTTGACGTCCTGGGTAAGATAGAATAGGTAAGATAAGATTTTCTATCCCAGGGTAAATCTCAAATATCCTTATCTGGTGTGCAAGAAAATAGAATATCCAGTTTGACTGTTCTGGCCCTGAGGTTATACATTTTTTTCATGCTAAACTCCACTTACCACAAAATTTCAACTGCTCATAAAAACTAAAATACCGAAGAATAAAGAAGTTTCTTGCTTTAAGTCTCTCAGATGTTGTATTTATCCTGCTAATAAATGTTAAAATGCCAACAATTGTTGGCATTTTAACATTTATGAGCAGGATAAATTTCGTGCTCAGATGAGTTAAGTATGAAAAAAGTTTTATGACCGCGGGGCCTGGCGTGAAGTTTTGATTCCTATTCCGCACAAACGTTGTTATGTGCATCACGGGTGCAACGTGTTGTATCATTGCGGTCAACTAAATTAAATTTGTTTACGGGGTGGTGCAATGTAAATGAGTAGGCTCCTGATGAAATCAACAAAGCGACATGTGCATCAAGTGGAGACTCAGATTAGACTGACGATCCATCGTGTCTTACCAGAGTATTAATATGTGCTCTTTGGGCTAGTGTTGTTTTGTTGTGTGTCTCTTCCTCGCGGTACCATGGGTTGCTCTGTTGTCTGTGACTGTGGTATTTCCTGGTTATACTCATTATAGGGATCAATATGCATTAACATCTACTGGCTCCTGAGAAAAAGCTTCGAAAAGTTGAATTTCTGTAGTACAATAACGGCGCGCAAAAGCATGGAAGATGCGTAGGCTTTAAAAACGCCAGTTCCAGAGCAAATAATTACGTCATCTTGACGTTGCTAAGTTATGCTCACTTCTATGCACGTTAGTGTTGGTGGCGTCATTTTGAGGCGGCCCTAGACTGTGTATATGTAAAGTCAAAAAGCCGTGCAACAACAGTACGTGAATTGCCGTGTTAGTACATGGGTTTTTTGCCGATTAAAACATGACTGACGTTTATGCAATAATTGCTTTAAATATCCATAGATATGTTTTACCTCATTAATCAGTGCAGTTTGCGGCATTTCATCTGCATGGGTCGTCGTTGTATGCCAAAGTACTCGATCAACCTTTGTGTATACTGGGAACCCCTTAACGCGCATTTTGGCAAATAGTGAAGAAGCATATATGAGGCCGTCACAGGGGCTTTGGGGTTCAGGGGAAAATGGTATTTATTTCAGGGGAACAGGGGAACAAAGGTCAAATTTTGAGGGGAACAAAGACAATATTGGGGAACAGGGAACATAAGTAAACAAATTTTCGATTTTTGGGGAATAGGGGAACAAGCCAATATATTTCAGGGGAACAAGGGAACAGGTACCCCCTTGGGAGGGCCTCATATATATAATGCAGCATCATGCTTTCATCTGAGCCCGCACTCCTTGTTAAGATTAAACCAACCTCCAGGGTCGGATAAACATTCAACATTTCGCGACTTCTACCTTACATGGCAGTCCCAAACTTTTTGTACATTTGTATCAATACGCATGGGAAAAAAAACACACCAGAATACAAAGCGTTACATGGTATACAAATGGCCGATAAACCCTTTGTAACGGGAACCCTTAAAAGGGTGCTTTTACAAAACAGTGAACACCCAGATGAAATTTCATTAGGGTCTACACTGTTTGTTTAGGTAAAAAAAGATCCTTAGAAAAAAACGCCATATTTAAAAAAAAAAAAAAAATACACCCCTAGATACAATGTCGATACAATGGACCATACTACAACGGTACACAAAGGGTTACACGATATGACATCATATCTACTGTCGTACCAACCAAGAGTGACAGTGACGTTATGCTTTGTTTACTATTGCCCAAAACACCAACGTGTACACTTCACTTGAGCTTACGCGAATCGGTAGATCCTGCGGATAGGATTAATACACAAGTGTTCTATCGATTATAAGTCCCTGATAACTTTGTAAATAAAACATGAAGTCACTGTCACTCTTGGCTGGCAGGACAGTGCCATTTTCATATGGAGTGTCTCAATGAGTTCATCACGCTGTTTTTGTATTCGTTCTGGATATGTTTCCGTAATATCTGGAGAAGTTGTTATAGGTCATAAAGTTCTGGAACGGTACCATTACCAACGTGTACACTTCACTTGAGCTTACGCGAATCGGTAGATCCTGCGGATAGGATTAATACACAAGTGTTCTATCGATTATAAGTCCCTGATAACTTTGTAAATAAAACATGAAGTCACTGTCACTCTTGGCTGGCAGGACAGTGCCATTTTCATATGGAGTGTCTCAATGAGTTCATCACGCTGTTTTTGTATTCGTTCTGGATATGTTTCCGTAATATCTGGAGAAGTTGTTATAGGTCATAAAGTTCTGGAACGGTACCATTACCATAACATCATTCCAGCCGCACAGTATTGCTTACGACAAGCACATACTCCGAGCTTCATCTATTTTTATCTGCAATCAAACAGAAAATACAACAAACTGTTTTAAACCATGCCTAAAGTGTCTTATAGTATTACTGTGCTGGAGCTTTACGTCGCTTTCAACGACCTTTCAGTCATATCGCAATGGTCATGATAAAAATGTAAGATTAGTGCCTCGTTGCGAGAAAACCCGTCTTTGGGGTAACGGACAAAGTGTTATTCAAACCACGAAACAAGCTAGAAAATTGATATTTCGCTTGTAGCAAGTTAAGATATGATACCTTCCATTAAGCGAATAGCACAGGCGCTGACCAGAATGCGCGTATGCGCTGGCTGGTCTGCACCTTTGATGTTCGCAAAACCCCGAAGACAGGTTTTCTCGCGTTGAGGCCCATATGGGCCTCGTCGCGAGAAATTCTGTCTTCGAGTGCGACCAGTTTAGGCTCAATCAATACTGCGCAACTTCAATGACTAGCTAGTAAAGTGGCATTTTAATGATGCAAGTTTAGATATAGGGAGCGCAGTGGCTTAGTGGTTGAGTGCTTGACTGGAGACCGAGGGGCCGTGGGTTCGAGCCTCACCGGCGTCACTGCGTTGTGGTCCTTGAGTGAGACACACTTATCCTAGCTTAGTACTGGTTCAACCCAGGAAGACCCGTCCCTGTTTAACTGAAAGATTGTTGATGGGACGTAAAGAATCAAAACAAACAAACAAAACAAGTTTAGATGTTGTACTTTGCAGGGAGGAAATTACAAATGCGCTGGTCAGACTTATAAACGCTAGATACAAAATGGCAGGGCTCTAGATCCAGTATAATTTCCAGATAGGAAGCTTTTATGGTGTCATTATATAAACTTGTATTTACTCTGTGACCATGGGGTAGTTCCTTTTTGGGTCCAGTGAAACAGTAGACTCGTTTTCGTTGAGTCTGTTTATGATGCTCAATGGAAATTGCAACAACTTGTATGCCCTCTAACACGAGCGTAAGCGGTGGTCCTGTTGTTGTTGATTCATTGTTTATTGCTACTCTCGTTGTTTGTGGGGGTTCTGTACATGTGTTTGGTCCTATCATATTTGTGTCCTTCCCAGTTTTATAATCATCATAGTTGGTAACGTTGTTATATATTTCTTCCTGATGTCTTGTGGCTGTTAGTGTTCTGTGGCTATTCCTCACGGTGTCATGGGTTGGTCTGCAGTGGGTGATTATGGTATTTCCTGATCACACTCACTTTTTCGCGTATCACGTGACCTATTGAGTGGGATCATTTATGATACCAGTGCCAAACTTTGAACAAACTTGGTGGTGCATAACTATATATAGTTCAGTCTTAATTAAGCGGTCACTCACAAGGAGGACAAAATGGTTTTCAAGACCGACTACCGCTTGACGCAGGTCCAAAGTATTGCAGAATGCTCCAAGGGGAGCATTCTGCAATACTATCGACCTTCATTAACCTACCATTATTTTGTGTTGAAGACTTTTGTTTAGCCTATGTTTGAGCGGCGACTTTAAGATTAAGTTTTACTGTATATTGTACAACACTCTGTCAGCCTTGGCCATTATGTGTCGGGTGACAAATAGATGGGTAAGAAAAAAAAAATGTCACGCTCAAAGGAGCAGGCTGATCTGATATCTTGGTATCACCAATATACTACTATAAACCCAATAAGCAAACAGCTCGTGTCAAAGGTGACTTTTGGTTCTCTGTTCCGTTAACTTAAAGCTGCATAGTCTGTAACTTTTGATCTTTTAATTTTAGAACTAATGTTTCTATTTTTCAAGAACACAGTAAAAATAGAATTCAGGTATACATTTTACCCATTTCGTAAATCTTTACAAATTATCACTATCAAAACAACAGCATTTATGTTAAAACTTGGCTGTCTATAATTATTGGAGGGACGCAAATAATTACCAACAAACACACCTGTTTTATAGGATAATTCACTTTTCCGTGCAGTTTTCAGCTACATGTATAATGAACAGATTTATTGTGAAAACGTAACTTTATTCGACTTTTACAAATGATTTAAAAAGAAAATAAAAAATTTCGAAAAATATCAAAAGTTACATACTATGCAGCTTTAATATGTAAACGGGACAGTGCATGTGGCGTTGAGACGACATTAACCAATATGCATATAAGCCTAGCGTCTTTTTGTGGGACATAGGCAAACAGTGCAGACCCAGATCAGACATCGCAGAACGCGGCGTTTTGATCAGAGTTTCCACTGTTAGCTTATGCCCAGGTCACACATTCACGGATCACCTCGCCGGATCTACTACGATTAAATCTCACGGATGACCCAGGAAATGTCAATTTCCGTAGTCCGATACAGATGCACTTTATATGTATGATTAAGTTCTACTACGTATGATTACGGATGCAATACGGAAAGTAACGGACCAATACGGATTGCCACGAATAATGCCGGATTGTATCCGTGGCTAATCCGGCGCCCAGTCCGTGAATGTGTGACCTTGGCATTACAGAATTTTCTATTAAAAATTGAACAAAAAAGAAAAATACCACCCAGCAACCCTTAAAGCGGAAATTGACCGATCCAATTGATAATAGTTGGAAATTCCATTTGGCTTAAATGGGTTAATATGTAAACGGGACACTGCAGGTAAAGTTGAGACGCCAGTAAACTAAACTCAAACTGTTTAGGAACATATTAAGGATACCAAATCGTTATAGACAATTTATATCAGATGAAAACAGTGCCGCGACATGGGATTTCCAACAATGTGGTATATGTGCGACCAGCAAAAGGCTCAGACCAGGCTGCGCATACGCGCAGTCTGATCAGAGCCTTTGCTAGACGTTTGAATACTCTATGAGTGTAAAGCTACTGGCCGAACAGCACTTGAGTTTCTAAGCGTAACAAGAGGCTGCCCAGACTCGTCTGAGTCTACACATGTCAAAATGCCACATTGTTTGAAATCACACGTCGCGGCTCAACTGTATCTTTACAGATGCAGCGTCATTGAAAGCCCAGTTTTATCAGTCTTAATGAGAATTTGATGGCCATGTTATTGGATCTATCTGAACTCTACATCTCTGTCCCATCGTGTGTTCCCAGAACGATAAACTAATTGTTTTTCTTTACTGTTTTCTGCTAGCCAAAGAGGTTGATTCTTGTTTGTACAAGTATATTACACTCTACTTTATAAACAATTGATCGGTTGATATCGACTGGGACGTGATAAATCTAATGTAGTCTTTCTGTTTTGGAAAAAAAGACGTACGTTTGCATCATGTGCATGTACTTAAGAAATATTCAATTTTTGGTTTGTTCAAGTGATCATGAATATTTCAGATCTCTTGCAAAGTTAACGTGAAGCCCCCATCCCCCACCCTAAAAAGGGTTCACGTTAACTTTGCAAGAGACCCAAAAATGTTTATGATTACATGAACAGACCACGATTGAATGTATTACTTATATTTACATTTTATATTGTCAGTTAATTTTTTACCTAATTTGGCTGGTTTCCGTGAGTTTTGAATTAAATTAGCCATAAGGGATGTTTCGGAAAGCCTGAACAACGAATTTCCACCCTCATGGCGATACGTGTTTAACGTAACTTTGATTGATTGTTTGTTTGGTGCTTAACGACGCATCGATCTTTGCGAATCATGAGCGTCAGCCGGTATTAGATTAAACAGGATTTGGATTGAAAAACTAAATGACGTTAAAGGGGATATATCTTTTAAAAAGCTTTTACTTGCATAAATTATTACTGTATAATCAAAAAATGTTTTTTTTTATCAAAGAGACGGATACCTTTGGCCACATTGTTGTATGAACAATTTATACATCTCACATAGATCACTTTACGCCCCAACATACAGCTTTTGAGCAATGACAGCGTGCTTATCAGTCTTTTTACAGTTACTTCCTGGTTTGATACCGTTTGCAATATTGTGACACGCTTGGTTAACTTTAGAGAAATCCGTTTGCATGAACATGAACTACAATTATCTATCTGCAATGACTGATAGATTGTTGATAGGACGTAAAAAATTAAATCAAACAAACGCACAAAAAAAACCAATATTCTTCTAGATTTAAATTAATTCACCTAAAGGTTTAAGCATTGATATGCAACTTCATGCTGTGGTCCTTAACGGGTGTCGTTGGGAGATCGCCAAATTTTCAATCGTTTTTGGGTATGCCTGAAATACCTGATATTTTCGCGGTAAACAGTAGATTCTGGAGCTAAACCTATATAATGCTTAAATGGGTGAACCCTCGCCTGAGATACTTTTAGCATGATACTCTCCAATAAAAATGCACAACATGCTCATAAACGTACATAGTTTGAAACTATTAAAGGGTCTATACTGTAAACAACATTTGTGTCCACAACGTTACCGATTCGTCAAAACACACTTGTGTCTACACCTACACAGTAAACAGCACAAATATACACTGGTATACACAGTAGCCCATCCAATATGTTTAACTCGTATATCGTCATTCACAGACGTTTCGGTGTGTTGCCATGGCTATGGAGGGGGGTCTTGTCGGGGAATGGGCTTATGGTATTTCGGAACACTAATAACTTAAAAAAATGTTTGCTGTTTAAAAGACAAATTGGCAGAAAAACATGTCAGATTTACGCTTCAATTTCACTTTCTGGAAGCCAGTACATTATCCCTGGCAAATTCTTGCGATACTGTTTAGACTGCTTACAGACAAACGTTATATCATAAACTTCATTAACGTCTATGCCAGCCCACTAACAGTGAAAACAACTAATATTTTTTTGCAACTGAAGAGCTACTTACGACTTTAGGGCCTACTCTTTCACATGCCGCCATCTTGGAACGCTCTACAATGTGGCCAAAAATTCCACACTATATTACGTAGTTAATCGTGTACATTTAGTACGTATTTGTCCGGTCATGGCGCATCCATACAGCGTCGCTACTATAAACAGTCTCACGCATAGCGCATAAATGCAGGTGAAGACTCAGATCAACAGTTTTACTTCTGAGCCTCTATGAATTACTATAGCATATACATTTAAGAATACCTTGGTACATTATTGCTTGCAATAAGAACCATTACAGCATATGACGTCCGTCTAGGAGTGAAATAACACCATGCAATAAAATCGATAAACCACTAGTGGTTTACAGATTTTCGGGAGACGTTATGAAATGACGCTTTTAATGTCACGCATATGCAAAACCCTCAACCAAAAAAATGATTTCAAAATAATTTTAATGTCATATGATAAATAGAATCTAACATTTGTGCTCCTGTATTATTTAATGTATTAAACTTGTTGCGAAAAAGAGATAAAATGCTCGACAAGTCTTTTAAATTCAATAAAACATTAGCAACCATGTGAGCTCATCTAGTTATCATACAGACAGGCCCGCGTACATGTCTCGGTATGCTTAAGTACTTCTGAATCATTTCATATTTATTGATTAGACCGAGCAGCTGCGTCTCGCAATGAAATCATTAATTTAATTCAATTATCGCATCCCTGTGTTGCAAACATATTTTAATTATCTTTAAAAGAACATGCACTTAATCGCCAATTACTGTAACTGCTTGGTAACCAGGATTAAGTATTTCTGCTTGAGTGTGTGTATTGTGGATGATGGAATCTGATCAATGCGAAACAGCTGAGCCATAGGCATGAAAGGAGGGTGTGATTTTTTTTGCAATATTTGCAACGATTGCTTAACCAAAATATTTCTCTGATGCAACTCATTTTTTATCAGTAATTTTTTAAACATATACACTACAATGCAGCGTTTTAGTTCACCCTTGAATGATACTATAGGAGTGGCGTCCATGTTCCCAAAATACGTTGCATGAAATCTGCAATAAGAAAGAAAAAAAAGGAAAAATAAATTGTATAATCGATCCAGCTGTAAAGTTTTTTAGAACTATTTTTTCACAACCACTTTTTTAACTTCAATTTTAGCAAATTCTGTTCGCGATGAAAGTTGTAGAGGAGACTCTCTGCCAACTTCTCCAAATGGACTAGTGTTTGTAGCTTAAACGGATTTTTGTGTATAGATGAAGATTTGAAATAAATTGAATTCGTCCTAAATTTCTAAGTCTTTTATTAACAGGTGAAAATTTGTATAGGCGTGACAGAAAGAGATAGTCTAAATATATTCGTAAGCGATGCATGTCCCGTGTTACTCAAAGGTTGTGCACAACGTAAAACTGCCGTCAACATGCTCAGAATCTACCATGCATATGCATAATCAAATTTAAGCAGGCCTACTTGTAGGAACAAAGGCTAAGTTTTCACATGACGTGCATTTTTTCTCTTATGCACGTGCTAGGAAATGAACGGTTTTGAGATGACCCACTACCTTAACGCACGAGCGAATGAGGCGATTCCCATTATATTTGAACAAGCAAACCATCGCTTTAGTAATTGAATATGGGCGGTGCAATGTAACTTTTTGACTGGCATCTTGGACTTGGTTTGTTTGGCTCATTACACCTTGAGTTTTTTAATAGTGTAATCTAAACTTTATGTCTGTTTTCCCACTTTATAACAAGTAATGCTCTATGTTCTATTTAATGTGGAGAATTATATGCATTACACTGTACCAGATATAATAGATTTTTATCATTATTTATTTATTTATTTATTTATTTATTTATACAAGTTCTAATGGGGGTGGCACAATTAGCTATAAATAACTGTGCATTACAATAAAAGACAATTGACATTGCTCCTAACTGCACTGATATAAAAAAAAACTGAATTGATTATCCACCGCGCAGGCCTTTAGTTAAGAGTGTATAACAGAAAATAATTTTCTTATTTCTTAATAATCTAAACATATGTTGTGGGTAATCAAAAGAAGAATCGTCTCAATGATACGGTTCTTTTAAGTATTAATAGACTTTTCACTTACTGTAAAGGCGGTAACTTTAATATTCATATCTGGGCGTTGTTCGGCTAGTTCATCTGCTAAACAAGAGAAATCAGGTTCTATTTATAATTTGGTGAAGAATTAGTAAGTTGCTTGGGTCGCGTAAACGTGCGTGCATTTCATGAAAATCCTAACTGTATACACACTGAAATAACATTTATTAACGCTTAAAGCGCATAATCACAAAATGTATGTTTTTGTCGTCCACTAAAATATGCGAAGCCTCAAAGACAAACAGTGCGGACCCAGATCAGACTGCTCCTGTAGGAGCAGTCTGATCTGGGTCCACGATATTTGCCTCTATGCTTATGTTAAATAGACATTTTCTGATGCAATTATTTTGCTGGCGTTTTAAGGACTAAATAATGTATTTTGCGACTATACTGAGATAATGGTGCAAGATGATACAGTTACTTTTGAACAAAACCACGCCTCATTTTCAGCTTTTACCAATGCCTAAGATTGACCAGTCCTAATTACGCATTCATGAGGCGCCGCCTTTACAGAAAGCGAAAAGTCAAAGAATACCCAAACCATATGCCAAAAATTATGGGTAAGAAAATATTTACAATTTTACTCTGACATTTTTGCTTATCTAAACCTACACCCAGTGGCCATAAGTGAGTTCCCAAAATGGCGAATGTTGTTTCATTTGCGAAAATTTAAGTTTGAATGATTTGAAAACGGGGAATGCAAATTATCTAAAATTTTGAACATATGACTATTTGCTATTGTTTAACTTAAGAGTGCTAGATTATTATAGAAATGATATCACCAAGAGTTCCAGGGTGTTATTGATTTTGACCACCCCTGATTTCTGCAACAGTTTGAAAATATGATGTGGGTTCTAAACTTCTTCCGTTTTTACATGACTATAGATATTGCTTATTTTCTATATATTTTTGGTGATAATGGTGCTAATATGTTATAATCGTGAGCTGTGAACAAGATGTGATCAAATCTTCCTAATTTAACCACCGTCATATTAGGGGTGGGTGGGTTTTTTTTACCCCTGACTCAAAAATCTAAATTATTGAATGAATCCACAAATTAACTTAGCAACAAGTATCAGTCTTTTTAGGGTCTATATATGAGTGTTAGAAGCAATTAGTCTTTAAATGTTTCATTCTTTCAAATGGAAAAGACAGCTCCCAGTGATACCTAACCCCTTGACCAAATTTTGCTTTACAAGGGGGTACCCAAAGTTTCATACGAAATCATAGAATAGTTCTTCTTTACAAAATAAATGTTCTGTAAATATGTAACCCCAAATGGTACTTTCAACTGAAAATAATTATTACACAAAATATTATATCACTGGTTATGCTGCTTGTGGCACCAATATCAGGACTGACAGTGAAAATTAGCAGATTTTCTTAGGATCCAACCAAAGCTTGTATCCATCAACATTTATTCAAAAATATCATTTTCAAATAGAACACTGTTATGATACCTCACAAAACATACATACCCCATATTCCTGCATTTGTTTATTTAGTTTGTTTTTACAGCCAAAGTATACTGCAGTCGGATCATTTTCATGGCATTATTTTCCGCCCAGTTCTCTGCTCAGCATTATTTTATTTTTAGCGTCTATACTAATTTGAACATCAACAGTACATTTCAAATATTTCTGCAAATTTAAAAAAAAAATACAATCTGACATTTTTACAGCAATTTTTCAACACCTGCTATCTTTTTTGAAGAAATGAAGCCAATGTTTGTGATACACAATATCTCCATAGCAACAGATGATGACATCATACAATTTGGTGATGATTTAAACATACATATACCCTGTATATTTATCCAGGGCAATTATAATTTGGGGAAACTTGTTTTAATTGGCTAGAAAAGACGATTGTTTCAAACCATATTTTTTGTCAGTTTCTTGTAAGCTGATTTGAGAACTCACTTATGGCCACTGAGTGTATGTAATGTTAAATGTGGTATTTAATAAGGGTCTGTCTGTTTGTGACGTATTGTGTCTATAGTTGTCAGAATACCTCTTCACTAAAATTTAAAAACAAATGGGATTTCACTGAGCAAGGGACTGAACTTTTCTGGTAACCATAGGGGTTATCAGTAAGGATTGAACCAGAGGTCTCTATATTGTGGAGCAAGCACGTAATCATACTTTATCACAAACTGGTATTCACTGGCTGATTTGTGTATTCTCCGTTGGAGTTTGAGACGCACTTTTGATAATCATCCGAGTAAAGTTACAGTTTACTACAAACTGATATGTTAACCTGTAATGTTCTCAATTTGATTAGACCTTTAGAAGGCAAAGATCAGGAATCAATACAACCAAAGACCAAACCTGACCCAGGACAGCACATGGGAAGTGACAATATCACAAGAAAACAACACACACAAGAGTGCCAGGAGGCCAAGTGACCACAAGGCTGCAAGGGAAAAGATACGACAGTATACAAAGACAAACAGTTAACAAACACTTAACACAAATAACAAGTAAGATCCACAAAAGAATCACCGCCTTGGAACGGTCAGTTAGAAAATTACTGGAGGGCTCAAACATGTTTGACGGTACCAACCTCAACCTAGTTCTGATGTGGATCAAGACACATAAATGTTTGGTTCACATTGAAGATCCCTAATTTACCTATGTCATTTTTATAATTTTCTTAGGGCCGAGCAATGCTACAATCACAGATCACAAACCTATCTCTGGCACTAAGATATTGAGATATAGGAATACAGATCTCCATGTTATAAAACTAATTTTGATTGAGCATGACATTTCAACTACTCATAAAAAATAAATTGCTTAAAAAATAACGGCTACTCTCAGATGTCATTTTTTCATGCTGATAAATGTTAAAATGCCAACAATTAATAATTGTTGGCATTTTAACACTATGAGCATGAAAAGATCATGCTCAGGTGAGTTCAGCATGGCTTTATAACTCCTCAGGGCCTGGTAGGCTAACAACTTGAAGACACATAAAAAGGAGCAGAATATAAACAAAACAATTAGCCTCTGATGCATTATACAGTAAGATAGATGCACAACTTGAAGACACATAAAAAGGAACAGAATATAAACAAAACAATTAGCCTCTGATGCATTATACAGTAAGATAGATGCACATTATGTCTATATTTTGTGCACAATGAAACTCCGTGACGATTGAAGTAAAACATTGACACATCGAACTCTGATAGCCCTAAGACTCATGTTCGCCCGGAAGGGTGCACCTATTATCAAATTAGGTAGGGGTGCCAACAGAAGCCCAAGATTGAGACCCCTTTCCAGACAAAAGTTAGGCGAACATATGTAATCCGTTGTAGAAAAACGATATATACTAGGCCAAAAAGGAAACCCCGCATATAAATATAAAAACATTGTGCGTTAAATGTGTACGTGAAAAACTGAAACTCTATCACAAAGAAGACAACAACATAAATTTTCATTCAAACATAATGTTAATTCTGGCTTGGTGCCATCATATATTTCGGATTTAATCCCTCCATTAGTCAGTGAAATTTCAAATTATCCTTTGAGAAATAATAAAAACATTTCTCTTCCTTGTGATAGGACTAACATTTCATAGAAATTATGTATACCCTCATCCATTAGATTATGGAATGGCCTTGAAGATGATTTTAAAAACTTCAGTCTTGTACTTTTTTCATAGTCATTTTTATATTTCTTACTTTAATATATACTCATCCACTTATTACTATTGTATAATCCTTTTTCATTTGTCTCGTTTGTGATGTCAAATTGTGACGTTGTCACTTTCCCATTGGTATCCTGGGTCAGGTGTGGTGCTTGATTGTATCGATTCCTGATCTTTGCCCTCTTTCTTACTTTTAGTATATTTAATATACATAATTGTGTTTTATATTAACTTCGGTATACTCATATTATTCTTTCTGTCTACTATTGATTTATTTAATTATTTATTCATTTATTTATTTATTTATTTATTTATTTCGATATGTTTCCAATATATGTTCCTAACTGCTTTGCTTTGTTTATTAGGTGTGTATATTACATATGCGTTTGTATATATCTAGCCATGTTTATTAGCTATTATGAATGTTTAAAATGTTGGGGAAGGTTCGTAACTAATGCTGTGAGAACTTGTGACCCAACCCCGTTGCTGTATATCTTTGGCAATAAAATATATTTAAACTAACTGGAAAATAAAAAGATTGTTCAGTACACTGGCTTGGGTTGACTGAGTTTAATGCAACAATTGGAAGAATAAGCTGCAGGAAAAATAGCAAAACTTTGATAGCTGATAGAATTTTGTAACTTTAATTACATGATTGTATAACGAAATATGTTGTGGCAAATATAATGCATTTATTCATATTGCCTGTATTTATTTCAGTATGATGCTGCTTTATACCACAACATCCAAGTCGAGATTCTGACGTATACATTGTATACAGTTCACAGACGCATATTGAGTACACGAATGACCAGCTGTTTTTATAACCATCTGTCACAGTGAGACAATGTCAAAGAACGTATATGATACTTAAGTAAAACCTGTCTTGAGCGGCCACTCAAAAAAGGACAAAAATTGATTTTCAAGACCGATTATCGCTTAATGCAGGTCAAAAGTATTGCAGAATGCTCCAAGGGGAGCATTCTGCAATGCTTTCGACCTTCATTAAGCTACCATCTGTCATTAAGATATTTGTTTTGCCTATTTTTGAGTTGCCGCTTAAGACAGGTTAACTGTTATTGTATCCCCCATAGAAACTCGGTAACTGAATCTTTTTCATATTGAAAGAGTTTCTACCAATACATATTGAAACATTTAGTATGGGATTGTCCATTTTTTTTATTTTAAGGGGTCACCTTGATAAATCTAAGTTATGATGTATTTCTGTCCCTGAATATTGTTTAAATGTTTGCAGACAGTGCAGACCCAGATGAATGAAAAGCGGCAATACATCTGAGACCTTCACTTTTACAAAATAATCTGTCTACTAGTACCAAGTATAAAAAGGCTAAAATGTTTGCCATATCTATGTGCAGTAAAACTATAAAAGCTGATTGCACAACCCGCAGGTGTGCACTTATAATCATTGTGCGATTATGTGCGTCCATCTGTTAGCAGTTAGTGAAAATGCTGATAACTCTTGAACCGCGTGATTTATTTTGATCAAGTTTTGCATAGTTATACATTTAATTTTCGTCTAGACACTGGTATGCAAAGCGGTGACAATGCTTTCGCGAGCGTAAGTCTGACTGCTTCTTGGTCACTTAGTGAAAATGCTCATAACTCTCGGACCACATGATATAATTGAGCCGTGACATGAGATTTCCAACAATGTGATATGTGCGACTAGCAAAGTCTCAGATCATCAGAGCCTTTGCTTTTCGTTTGAATATTCTATTTGTGTTAAGCTACTGACTGAACATCATTTTGAGTTTCTAAGCTTAAAAAAAGCTGCATAGGCCCGTCTGAAAAAGCCACATTGTTGAAAATCACATGTCACGGCTCATATTTTGATCATAATTTGCTTTCTTAAACATGTTAAATGTTTGGTCACACTCAACCGTCGCCCCGCCAATTCTGCAATTCTGGAACTTACTTCATTTCAGAATATTTACCAGTGAGATGAATACTTATACACAGATTGGGATATTTACAGCAGATTGCCTTGCCATCGATGCCTTGAATACACTGTAGCGGATGAACTCGCTTTTCCATATATAAAACAAATTTAGTTGTTGTTGTTTTTTCTAATAGACAGAACTTGTGATCAAACCCAACAATTGACGGATAACTCATCACATATTCAGCTTCTGCTTACAAGCGAAAGTACGAGGGGTGATCTTAAAGTTCTGATCGTGGTGTAATATCTCTGTAACCAGCGATGCAACATGACTGAAAATTTTACCGAATAATTATAAATTCTTTGTCTGTACACTGCCCTGACATGTTTGATTAACTTGAAGGAGCGACTAGAAATCTATGCCAAAACAGCCATCCCCTCAATGCACTAACTTATCAAACAGACAGTGCATGTTGGAGACGTCACAATTTAGACAAGAGCAGTCTCAGCATTACGATTTTATGGCTGCTTAATGTTCATCCGTAAGCCAATATGTTCTGAAGATATGGCGAAATTTCTATATGATTTGAGTTTTCTAGGCCCTTGAATATATGGCTATGCAGCTGTCAGCTACAATCAAATTTTGGACCACTTGACGTTTTGACCAGCCCTTGTCGCGGTAACAACAGGTGTATTGAATGTAAAATTTATTTTAGGCAAACGAAGATGAATTGACTTTTGTCTGAAGCAATTATGAATTATCGGTATCGTCAAAGACTGATAGTAACCCACATAAGAAAATTAATACGAATCCACAAATTAGGTCAATATTCGGATGTGCACGAATTTGTATGTGTATATCTAAATATAAAGACCCTATTAATTGTCCAAAGGTACACTATACCGTAAAATGATGCAATATGGGATTCAATTGTGCACAAAACATCCATTGGAAACCAAAAATAATTTTGAAAATTCTTATTTAAGATCAATCATTTTTCGGTAAAAAATAAAACTTTTTACAATATTCCAATTAAGATTGAGATATTGTGTAATCAAAATAGTATTGGTCTTAAATATTTTGCCGATATTTGGTTCGGCATGTTTTTAGTCCAAATTAATAGACAAAAATAGAATATTCTCGGAAATGAAAATTCTGCAATGTATTCAAATTGACGTATGTGTCAATTTCAATGACGTCATAAGAACTCGGCATTGAGCTTTAAATATTGAATCAACACAACCTGTCGCCTTTCAAACATTTAAATGGACATTACAAGTAACAAAAAGTAAAAAGACAATAAAGTTTTATTTTGCAGTTTTAAAGATGCTGGGCTTGAAAGAGTCTGATTCAAATATTATCACAATTCTATAATATGAAAAAAAGGCCAGTGGTATGGAGTGGGCCATATATAACGTGCTGTAATCATTAAACGAAAAAGTACAGCGAGAAAATATTAGCATCATTATAAAGCTAAACACTTGATCTTTTGAATGGTGCATAGTATGCCTCTCAAAAATGTCTTTGGACAAAGCTACAAGGCAACGATCAGAACTTTTGGATCATCCCTCGTATGTGCAAGAATTACTGGTTAACCGCTTGTTCAAGTTTGCCCAGGAAAAAGTGTAGTTAGGTGAACTAACCGTCCCGCCTGACCATAGCTGTTGACTTGGGACGTAAAGAAACCAAAACAAACAAATCTGCTTGAAGAAACCATGAAAATAATTCAAAGGTATCAACGAAATAACATAAAAGGAATAAAACACATATTTGAGAAGAGATAATAGACTGTTAAGTCGATTCTCTCTCCTCAATGATCGCACGTCTTAGTGCCACAGCAAGAAAATAAACTCATACAAATCTCGGGCAAACTGTAATTTATCACCAGTGATGCTCGTCTTTTCTTCAGTCTCGGCGCAGTCATGTGACATGTGATTTCCAACAATGTGGCATTTTGACAAGTGTAGACTCAGACGAGCCTGTGCAGCTTCCTTTTAAGCTTAGAAACTCCAAATTATGGTCGGTCAGTAGCTTAATATTCATAGAATTTTCAAGTGACTAGCAAAGGCTCTGATCAGACTGCGCGTATGCCTTTGCTGGTCGCACATACCACATTGTTGGAAATCTCATGCCGCGGCTCATTTTTAATTTCGAAAGGCTGCAGAAACCTAATTTCAATTTATTTCGATTCCTTAAAAAGTTTTATCGTTGCAAACTGTGCAGACCTTGTTAAGACATCCCATCTCACCAGGGTCTGAACAGTTTGCTGATGCCCAATCTAATACCAGCGCTGACCGCAAAACTTATGGAATTACACCCAAGGTTTGTACACATAGGCCTTGAGATAACATTCTAAGCTTAGATCACCTGCTTCTCAAAGTGCAGTATGATCAGGGTTTATCTTGATCGCCATTCAGAATACATTATACACATAGAACCAGATCAGACACCGCAAAACGCGGCGTCTAATCAGGTTCTGTAATATTTGCTTACAGATTGTACTTTTTAATATTTGAATGGAATTTGTGTATCACTACCTTAATAATCTGAAAAAACGGATCCTTCAGGAATAGAGAGAACCTATATATAAGAAAACAACAGACTCGGTTTTATTGAGTCTGTTCACGAGACCTAATGGAAAGTGCAACAATTCTTATATTCAGGGACAACCGTATGAAATTCTAACCTGTGAATGTTCAAAATAACCAGTGGACCCGTCCAATAAATTTTATATCAAACAATGTGGTAAATGCCATTAGTGAAGAAAAGGGCTACATGTGATGCTCTGCGAACATTTATACTTCTATAGTAACATAGTTATAGTGTCATATTGGATCATTTCTAAAGCTGCAACGGAGATGAAAGCATCTAGGCTTCAATATAGGTACTTCATAATTGAACACGTGCGTTAGTGAGTCGGAAAATCCATAATGTTAACATAAGGACGATAAAAGGCTTTTTATTGCAAATAGGAATAGAATAGAATTGTATCAGTGAAGGAATTAAGACTATAACGATTCACTAATTGACTTCTGAGGATGCTACCGGCGAACAGGAATGTTGTGGTGGCTATAGATGACAGTGATTACGCGGAATATGCCTTCGATTGTAAGTATATAGGAGCCGCGACATGTGAGCAATTGCATGATATTTCCAACAATGTGGTATGTGCGACCAGCTAAGCCTAAGACCAGCCTGCGCATATGCGCAGTCTGATCAGAGCCTTTGCTGGTCGCTTGAATATTCTATGAGTGTTAAGCTACTTACTGAACATAATTTAGAGTTTCTAAACTTAAAAAGAGGCTGCACAGGCTTTTCTGAGTCTACTTTTGCCAAAATGCCACATTGTTGGAAATCACATGCGACGGCTCAATTGTGATTTCCAACAATGTGGCATTTTGACATGAATAGACTCAGACGAGCCTGTGCAGCTTCCTTCTAAGCTTAGAAACCCCAAATGATGTTCAGTCAGTACATGTAGCTTAATATTCGCAGAATATTGAAGCGACCAGCAAAGGCTCTGATCAGACTGCGTGTATGCGCAGGCTGATCTGAGGCTTTGATGGTCGCACATACCACATTGTTGGAAATCTCATGTCGCGGCTCCTAGTTAACCCTTAGCATGCGGAATATTAAACGTACTACACTCCTCCCCTAGTTCAATCATGTTAACCTAGTTCAATCATGTTAACCTGGTATTTTGACATGGATAGACTCAGACGAGCCTGTACAGCCTCCCTCTAAGCTTAGAAACCCCAAATGATGTTCAGTTCGTAGCTTTATGTTCACAGAATATTCAAGCGACTAGCAAAGGCTCTGATTAGACTGCGCGTATGCGCATGCTGATCTGAGGCTTTGATGGTCGCACATACCACATTGTTGGAAATCTCATGTCGAGGCTCATAGTTAACCCCTAGCATGCGGAATATTTAACGTATTACACTACTTCTATAGTTAATCATGTTAAAATTCAGCATTCAAGTTATGTGTAAGTATTTGCATGCAGAGTGGAAACAGTATGGAACCTGGTCTGATGGCTTTTTCAGAAGCCATCTGATCTGGATCACATTGTTATAAAAATGGACAAATCCGCGTTTAGCTGGACAAGGGTTAAATAGATATTTTGATACCTTTGATATAATCTTTAAAGATGCACAGCTGTTAGAAATTTACTAACTATGAAATCAGTGCAATTTTGCACATGTTTCATATTTAGTACATTTCCTAATAGTTTACAACAAATCAGTCCATTCAGATTTACATGTGTACTAACTACTGAAATCTCTAGTCGGACATCCCAAATGTCTAAAAACATTTAAAAACTTTGGAATTTAAGATTACACATGGCTAATTTACGGTGACAAAATTGGCACATGTGGAATGTGAATATGCAATAGGAATGTTAAAAGCTAACGTGACGCCATTGGTAGTAGCCAAACGATTCCGGTGCCATGTTTGGACGATTGGAAGTCTTAAGAATCGTTTCCGACAAATTGGGACAGCGTCACGCCGTCCACATCCAGGGCGTCGACGTATGTCGACGCGACGTCAAGATCGAGGCATCAAGACGTCCCATTTGTGCAATCGATTTCATCTGGAGTCAGTCACAGCCAAAGGAACTCATAATCCAAAAATCAGGGCTCAAACTGTGAGAAATCGTTTCAAGATATTTGTTTAAGACCCCCACCTCCCAACGTTTGACGGAGCTATCTTTGGTGCAGTATTTACATCAAATTAAGAAACCCGCGGTAGTACCAACGTCTTAATGAATTGAGAAACTGGCAAAGAGCATTTCTAGCACCATTTTGCTCTAATTTTTCTAATTACTGCATGTTTTTTTTAATGAAATACATAACTAGTACAGTTAGCACTTTCCAGACATAGCGGCGTTTCTTTTTTTGGCCTAGTATATATTGACGTTTTAAAGACCTTAATATTTACTCAATAATAGTGGTACCACTCCCCAGGGACTTTGCCAGGCAGATCAAAGTTCAACCTTAAACACGTAATTACTTAGCAGGGGTAATAAAGAGGTCCACTGACGGGTATAGGTATTATTTGATAAATATTGATAATTATCATGTTTATCTTGGTGAAAGATTTAAATGTTTACACAGGTTCCTCTTAGAACCTCTTTATTCAAGTGGTATATTGAAATTGTCCCTTATCAATTAATCCACTACTTACCCCTAATAAACCGAAATATAGACCTTTAAAACAGTTTAAGAATTAACAATGTTAAAGCTCATGTTTGAAAGAATTGATAAAGGGCATCTGGATTCACATTGCATGAAATTGTATTGTTTGAAAAGTATACCCATATAATGGATACTAGTAAACGATTATAAATTTTTATAGAAACAGCAAGTGGAACACATCGCATGTATAAGCCTAATCGCTTGTATCTATCATCTATTATAGTAGTTAAGGGTATATAGTTTCCCTTCTGAATAATTGGGCAGTGGCAAACCAGATGAGCATTACATGTACCAAATTCACTCTCAAAGATGAGCTGGCAATATATTTAAAATATATCGTAAAACAGTGGCGGATCCAGAGGTACCCCCATTGTAGAATATTTTGATGACTATAAAGTAAGGCGTTGTCACAGCTTTTTTTTCTGTGCGGCAGCTGGGATTGGTCCCCATACCCCCCACCCCCCCCCCCAAAAAAAAAAAAATAAATAAAAATAAATAAATAATCCTGGACCCGCGCATGCATATTCTCTACTTCGTGCTCAATCGGAAAAGACCCGAGCTGATTTGAGTCTTGGTGGAGCATTATACCAAAAATTTAATTGGTTTGCCATCACTTGCTCAATTCGTATCACCAGGTTGAGTCATAGGTTAATCGAAGACAAACGGTGTTTGAAAAAATGATAGCTTATTATTAATAACGAGTTATTTTACGAAAACAGGTGTGTATGAACACAATTGGTTAATTCGATAATATTCTAGCGTTAATCTAATAACAAATACACGAGGAAACCTACTACGTAAACATCAAACAAGCATGCGTCGACTCTCGTGAAATGGAAATGCTAAAATATATGAGCATTATTGAACATAGATGCATGTAATCCTACACCGAGTTGTCCAATCGCGAGCATAATACTGCAGACCCATCTGACAGTATAGTTTACGATATACAGAGTTTGTCGTGAAAGTAATGAACGATAGACTGCAATCGAGTCGTTCAAGATGTAATTTCATTAGTTGAATATATTCCTTTCTTATATCTTTAATACTTAAATTTACCAGGTATTGCATATATAATTAATAGCCCAGATACAATGTATCCAATATTTATATAGAATCAATTGAATCATATATATTGCAAGTCTAGTGTCCTTTTTGTGGGACATAAGCAAATAGTGCAGACCCAGTTTCAAAGTCACCACTGTTTGCTTACAGATTGTTCTATTAAAATTTGAATATAAATGAAAATCACCTATCAACAACCCTAAACACGGAAATGAACTTGGCCAATTGATAGGTTAATTAATGGTTACATGTACGAACATTTTTGTTGATATTTTTCATTTGATTACCACTAAGGTCAATGTAGAGAATGGACATAGTTTGATTTTCATAGGTTTCTATTCATGTAGGAAACGCAATTGTAATTGGAAAAGTTGGACCCTTGGATTCTTAGAAGATTAAGGTTTAATGATAGTTTTTTTAAATAACTATTGGCCCCGTTCTGAAGAATAAGTTGAGGACTATATAAAGGCGCTGTCATAGCTTTTTTCTGTCCGACAGTGGGGCTTGGACCACCCACCCCCGCCTTACGAAAGTTCCGGGGTCCGCGCATGCATATTCTCCACTTTGTACTCACCGAGGAGACCCCTTGGTGGAGCATTATACATATAATTTCATTTGGTTTTGCCATCATTTGTGCTCAATTTGTATTACCCGGTTGGGTCACAGGTTAATCAAAGACAAACGATGTTTGAAAAAAAATAATAGCTTTTTATTAATAACGAGCTATTTTACGAAAACAGGTGTCTATCAACACAATTGGTTAATTCGGTAATATTCTAGCGTTAATCTAATAACAAATACAAGAGGGACCCTACTACGAAAACATCAATCAAGCATGCATCGTCTCTCGTGAAACAGAAATGCTAAACTATATGAGCCGTAACATGAGATTTCCATCAATGTTGTATGTGTGACCAACAAAGCCTCAGATCAGCTTGCGCATACGCGCAGTCTGATCAGAGCCTTTGCTTGTCGCTTGAATAATCTGTGACTGTGTGGCTATTAACTGAACACCATTTGGAGTTTCTAAGCTTAAAAGGGGGCTGTACAGGCTCGTCTGAGTCTACAGTTGTCAAAATGCCACATTGTTGGAAACAACGTGTTGTGGCTCAATTATGAGCATTGTTGAACATAGATACATGTAAGCCTACACCGAGTTGTCCAATGGCAGAGTCATCTGACTGTATACATGGAACAAACAGTTTATGATGTAAAGATTTCGTCGTGATGGATGCTATCAAAGGTAATGAACGATAGACTGCAACCGAGTCGCCCAAGTTGTTATTTCATTAGTTAAATACTCCTTTCTTATATCTAATACTCAAATTTACCAGGTATTGCATGTTTAATGAATAAACCAGATACAATGTACTCAATACATTTGATCAATTGAATCATATAAGTCTAGCATCCTTTTTGTGGGACATAAGCAAATAGTGCAGACCCAGTCTCCCAGTGACCACTGTTTGCTTACAGAATGTTCTATTAAGATTTGAATATCAAAATGAAAAATTCCTACCAACAACCCTTAAAACGGAAATGAACTTGGCCAATTGATAAGAGTGAGAAATTCCATTCGGTCTAATTAGGTAACATTGTACTAACTGGCAACGTGTGCTTTTTGCAATGTGGGTAATGTGCGTTTTCCCCATAACTATAAGGTGATATTTTGATGGAAGCTCTATCATTCACATCTTGACAAGCAACAATCTTACAAAGGCGAGCTGCCAACTGGAATATGTTGTACTTGTGATCTACATCTGCTCATGCAATATTAACCCCATTTAGCCAGAATTGTTTTTCTAATCTTTAACAATTGGACTAGTTCGTTTCCAATATTAGGGTTGTTTTGTTGTATATGTTATTGGGTTCTTTCTTTATTGTGGTGTATTACACCAAACTAGTTATTAAAAAAAAAATATGCGAGTTAAAACATATGCCATTGTGATTGAACAACAACACAATTAAGTTATAGGGCATGAATTTGTACAGAAAAAAATATGTAAGCTCCTTGGTGCCTACGGTTGCTGTTTTTGATAGCGTGATGAAACTGTTGTTATCAGTTTTTGTTGCTCTCATAGTGTTAGGGCTTCATGTTTGGTCCTGATTTTGTGTGTCCGTTTTAGTTTGACGACCATCTCGCTGATGAAGAAAGGGCTATTACCTTTCATGCACGGAGCTAAAAAGTTTTGTCAGATGGTGTCCATCTCAGCTTTGTCAACTCTTTAATTTAATGAAGGGGTAAGGGGATCCAAATACCACTAAAACGGGTTATCATCTGCCCGCTAGCAAAACGCCATTTAAAATGGCCCAACATTCAATATTGACTTGGCAGCTTTGTGATTTTCCAGGGAATCCGGACCAGTATTGCTAAGGAACCCTATCGCTTTGTGATTTTCCAGGGGGTCCGGATTCCCTGTCCCCCTTTAGTGTCCACGCATTGCTTTGTTTATAGTGCTTCTGGATTTCGTGTGCCTGTGTTGTTGTGTATTTTCTTTTGCGTGTCACAAAATGGCCAATAATGCCATCATAACAGATCACACCAAGAAATTATCTGATCACAGATCACAAATTACCAAGAAATGACACCACAGATTGATATGTAATCTGTGATCTTGGCATTTTTTGGTCGTTTCTATCGTTCCTCCCATCAAATACGTCATAAAACCACTATGATCGTCGCATGGTTATAACTGAATAATATATTCGCGCTTGCAGTGATTTTTTTTAATATATCACTGGCTGGAGGTAGGCAATACTATTGGTTATCGTGACAGACTGTATGATACGGTTAGAATACAAGGGGTAATGTATTCACTGATAAAATGCCCGCAAAGAACACGGCATATTATTAGGATCTATTTGGTTGGATATGTTCTCATTTTGCGAAGCTTTGCATTTATAGGTTAGGAGACAGTTTTATAGATGTATCTTAAAGCCCACAAAACCAAGACAATGCGCACTTCAAACTAATAAATCAAAATCAAGAATAAATCATTGCATTTTGCACTGCAGTAATGCACTCTGACAGAGCGCTTGATTGTTAAATAGGCACATTGTCTTGACGTTCGTAGTTCACATGCCTGTAGAAGCAGAATGTTGCAATACATATATACTAGCCAAAAGTTCTAACCGGCCACCTGCATTTCGTTATTTTTCTTCAAAATGTAAAATGACATGACTACACTTTTTGCACCTCGAAATAGCCAGACGTGTCATGTACCCTAGACAGTAAAGATATTGGCAACATGTTTAACAGTACATGCAGGATGTCCATTTGAATAGTGGTACCCCCATTTTTAAAATTCGCATTTTGGCATAATTTGTGAGACATGACTTTTTGAAATATTCCACTTTCACGCGCAAAACGTTTCCATTTCAAAAGCCAAAATCATATTGAACACTATAGTGCTAAAATGAACACTCCATCTACATGAGACTCGTTGTTATTGGCAAAAGTGTCGAAAATTACCCCACCATCCAATGCAAATTCTTGTGAATTTTAAAATTGAGGGTATGTGTATTCGGCAAAGCCTCCCGGATACAATTTGAAGAATTTTGCTAAGCCGTTTTTTGGTATCATGTCTTAAAAGGCTTGCCTATTCGGGAATGAAAATGGAATCTATATTGTGCTTAAAGCTTTTTAGACAATCGATAAAAACAAACGTGGCCGGTTAGAACTTTTGACTAGTATATGGGCCCAGACCTGTAAATGTTTTTCCATAGACCTCCATTATAGCTTTTGAGTAAGCTGTGGTCCACACAACTCTTCAAGCACAATGAGGCTGCCGTAGAATTACAGATTGGACCTAGTTCAACAAATAAACAAATATGAGATACCATGGTGACCACCATGTTTTACCACTTTTTGGCCCCTGAAGGTGGGCACCCTACATGAGAGGAAATTTTCATTGAAAAAAATACCAAAATGCAAGGTCCTTTTTTCTAAGCCACACCAGTAAACTTAATCAACAAAAGCAATGAGAAGTTGTTTCAAAAAGTACAGCAAAGATATACCCGTCTAATAAATACAATATATTTCCTAGTTTTATTATTGACCAATCATGAAACACCTTACATCTTAAAAATATTGTGCTGAGCTTCCACCCACCTTTTGAGCCAATCAGTGCCCTTTTTACATTTACAGGTCTGTGGCCTAAAGACATAACCCATTTTAGTTAAAAGACCAACAAAACCATTTAATTCAAACCATTAAACATTTTAAAGCACATTTATATTGTTTGTTTGCATTATATACCCCAAAGTTATTCTTGGGAACCCTTTAAACAGCCCTACCCCCTACATATGTTACTAGAAAAATCATTGTATAGCAAAATAATGAAAAAGGAAAAGTGAACATATTAATTTTCTTATATCTCTGTTATTATATATCAGAAATGCCTCAAACTTCTCTCATATAAGCTTATAACTCCACCTTACAATAAACTATACATAGAAGATGCATGTGCTTTACCATCATTAGTCTAATGTGGAGTTACCCCACCCACCCCCATTGACAAGGCAAAAATTACATGCTCCTAGCTATGGGGCATAGAATCCTTTCTTTTCTCATAAAATCAACTTCTAATCACTTAAAAAACTCATATGTACAAAAAAGAGCAATTTCTGCTAATTTAGATAAAAAAAGCTAATATTATGTAACAGTCAGAGGTGCGGAAGAGCAAAGCTTTCTTCCATGCAGAGGGACTATGCTCACCGGCATGACATTTGGACTACTTACATTTCACCGAAGGCCTAGGGGGAGAATAAAACTACTTCAGCCAGGATGCTGCAAGGTCAAGGTCAGTGAAATGGAGATTTTAAGGTCATAGAGGTCAAAGGTCAAGGTCACTTTGCAGTTTTATTGGCCAAAAAGGTACCCATTCTACTATTTATGACCTATTTCTCTTAAATGAGGTAAAATGGTCAGAGAAAAGCACCAAATTATTGACAAAAATTTTAAATTACTAGCCTAAAATACTCATTTTATAAATTGCAGGCTATAAATTTGCTAAAAGCATGCATGTGAATTGGTATTTTGAAGAAGTTTCAAAATGCATTTTTTTCAAAGTGTCATTTATATTGCCGGATCCAATAGTAAAGATTAAAACGGACTAATACGCATACATATATGCATCTGAAATGGCTCCTCTTATAAAAGTTAAGGTCATTAATAAGGTCTAGGGTCAATTTGGCACAGCAAATCAACCAAAAGGGCCCAGGTGGATTAATTAACAAAGTGGACACTGCAACTTCAGACAGGTTTCCAAGTTGCTAAATGGAAAGGTCCATTTTTCAAAGGTCAAGGTCATATTGGGTCATGTGACAGTCTCCTGTGCTATCTCCAAGTTCAACTAAGGCAAATGACAATAAATGATCATGCAAATGTGGGTTTACCACATGTAATACTTTTCAACAAAGTTGCTGCATTTAACTCAATCAAGTGACCACTACTGCCGTCTACGGAAACTTGCGAAAGGGCCATTTTTACCATATTTTGTCAATTACAAGAAGAAATACTCAAAAAAAGCTTCAGCATAGCAATGAAAAATACAAATGTATGTGATATAAGAACCCATAAGCTTTTGATATATGAAATGATGCCTCCAGTATAGCCTCATAGTGCAGTAGTGGAACTCACATGCTTCCCAGCCCAATATGTAGTGCAAAACTAAGCCAGCCATCACCCCTACCAACTAATAAGGCTCTTTTTCTGTAGTCTTAATGATTTTTGTCCTAAAAAGGTGGACTTTTTGAAGCTGAAATCATTATAGGACTCACTAAAACCAAAACAATGCATCAAAAACATATTACAGGTCACATGCATAGCAGCCAAGGTATCCAACAAAACAGGCCTGATGTTCTTCTTTAGGGCCCAGACCTGTAAATGTTTTTCCATAGACCTCCATTATAGCTTTTGAGTAAGCTGTGGTCCACACAACTCTTCAAGCACAATGAGGCTGCCGTAGAATTACAGATTGGACCTAGTTCAACAAATAAACAAATATGAGATACCATGGTGACCACCATGTTTTACCACTTTTTGGCCCCTGAAGGTGGGCACCCTACATGAGAGGAAATTTTCATTGAAAAAAATACCAAAATGCAAGGTCCTTTTTTCTAAGCCACACCAGTAAACTTAATCAACAAAAGCAATGAGAAGTTGTTTCAAAAAGTACAGCAAAGATATACCCGTCTAATAAATACAATATATTTCCTAGTTTTATTATTGACCAATCATGAAACACCTTACATCTTAAAAATATTGTGCTGAGCTTCCACCCACCTTTTGAGCCAATCAGTGCCCTTTTTACATTTACAGGTCTGTGGCCATATATGTTTACGCATTTTCTTGCACAACAGGTAGCCAAGGTTTACATTCTCGGGACTTTAGTTAAGAGTGCGTAACGAAAATTTAACTTTCTTATTTCTCGACCAAAACATATGCTGTGGGAACTCCAAAGAACCGTATCAATGAGACGGTTCTTTTGAGCATCCAAAACTGGTGTGGGTACTCCAAAGAACCGTCTCAATGTGTACCTTACACAAACTCGAGGGCAAGCGGAATATAACATTTATTCATAGTATTGGACTTCGCGTAAAGGGGAGGGTACTGACATCATTTTCACGTCCAAACGACGTCGACACATAGTATATGTACATTTGTACATATCAGTATGTAATAAAAGGAATCTGCATTACATGTAACATTTGTAGCGTCCAGAGAAAGCTGTTTGAGAACGGGGCCGCTAACCCGCGTGGGACCTGTAAGTGTTTATGTAATGAGACATGGGCCCAAAATTACAATGCTTCCTTAAAGCTGCAAAGTCTGTAACTATCAACATTTTTTTCGAAAAAAAAAATATTTTATTTTTAAATCATTTGTAAAAGTAGAATTAAGTTATGTTGTCATAATGAATCTAATTTCTACAGCTGAAAACTGCATGGAAAAGTGAATTATCTGATAAAAACAGGTGTTAATTTCTCTAGTTTGTAATTATTTGCATCCCTCCAATAATTCTAGGCAGTTAATTTTTAACATAAATGCTGTTGTTTTTTCACTAATAATGTGTTAATTATTACGAAAAAGGTAAAATGTATACCTGAATTTTAGTATTTTTACTGTGTTCTTGAAAAATAGAAACATTATTTCTAAAATGAAAAGATCAAAAGTTACAGACTATGCAGCTTTAAAGTTAAGGACGACTTAAGTAAAGTGTTGATATTTCAACATGCTATGTTCTTAAATGTCTAATTAATTGCCAGGATAGATGCAGTACTTGGTTCAAAGATACAACTGTGATCTAACGAAAAAATGAAACTATTTTGATTCTAATAAGTTCAAAGCGTTTTTTATCGCATCCTAAAAATAATACTTAACTTAAGTATTCCTTAACATTAAGGAGGCATTGTAAATTTTAGGTCCTGATCCCGAGGTTATAAAATGTTTTTCATGCTCCACTCAGCTGGGCATGACATTTCAATTGCTAATAGAGAGTAAAAAAAAGATTATTCTTGTTTTAAAATTCTCAGCATAGCATTGTATATGGTATGTGGCAAACAACTGTGCATGACCAACAACTTTGCACATGGCAGTGATGATGTCACTTTTTTTTTATTATCATCGTTTGATCCAAAAGGTACTGTTAATTCAGAAAATTTCGCGCGGGTTTTATTTTCCCGAAACTTCGTCTTCCCTGCCGAAATTATTCTTCCGTTTACTATTGTAGGAAAATCTTGCTCCAATCGCGATTTTTTTCGTTGCAAATATTTATTTTAACGCCTTTCTCGAAAAACATCTCGCGATAATTACTTAATTTACAGTAAACGTTTCATTTTAGATTGCCATTATATATGCATTTATTATACCTCACGTGAATTTCCCATACAAAACTTCCATAGACGAACGACTGATATTTTATAATATCACCCGCTGCTATAGAGACGGCGAATACTGTCACTCGTTTGCCATAGCAGCGGGTGATATTATAAAATATCAGTCGTTCGTCTGATGCGCAACGACAATGCGCGTACGGTTCGTTTACCTCAGGATACGTTCTACAGCAATGGCGGACATGAGGCATGATTTTGGCCACTTTCAACTCCCAATAACTTCGCTGTTCATGGTGAGAAACATAAAGTGTGGGTACTCGTTTTCTTAGTTAGGCCGAGCGGAACATGTTGAGACCAAATTTGAGCGGATTAGGCGAAATTTTCTAGTTTGCATCAAAATCGCATACGGTAGAGTATCTCCATTTAAATGACGCTGCTTGGTATGAAGTTTGACGTCACCAGTTTTATGACGTAATTTATTTAACCGAACGTCAGTGATCAGTTCGAGCATTCAAACTGTTTAAAACAGAACTGGAACCATTTTTGTGAAAAATATATCTTTCATTCATGCATTCCCTTTGGAACTCCCCTCACCATGGCAGGTCTAAGAGAAAGCAAAGGGTATAAAATAAAGGATCTTGTGTTCTGTTCGGTATAATAAAATAAATATTACATTCCCTGAGAGGGTGACAGTCGAACATATCATCCCTCGAAATATGATTATCAACCTCGGCTGCGCCTCGGTTGATAATCACATTCCTCGGGATGATATTTTCGACTATCACCCTCTCAGGGAATGTAATATTTATATATTATCATATGACGTAGCGTCTGGGAGTAAAATAACGCCATGCAATAAAATCTGTAAACCACTAGTGGTTTATAAATTTACGGGAAACGTTATGACGTCCATAACAACGTTGCGTACATTATGACAAAAGTATAACGTTTTTACGGCAGAATTGAGATTTCAAAGTAATCTTAATGTCATATGATAAATAGAATCTAACATTCGTGCTCTTGTTTTATTATATACCTATAAATGATACAACGTTTAAACTGTCTGTTTTCTGGTCATCTGATACAGAAAGCCGGATCAACGAACTGAGGTTTTCTGAATCCATATCACTATCCTTTAAAACGAGGCTAACGTCGGTTACCTGCTTTTGCGGCGAAGTTACGTAAAGTAAATTTCAAGCATGGAACCAGAGACGGAAAACATGTTGACGTGACGTCAAGAAACGTAACGTTATGGCAAACGTTCCCGCAATTTTTCGGGATTAAAGACCAAAACAGATGTTTTTTTTTATTTCACAAAGAATGTCAGGAATAAGGCATATAATAAACATATTATCATAATAGTAACTTGATCTGGCGTACAGTATCACGTCTCGTGGATGAGGCCATACCATTGGATCACCCTCGACGCTACGCGTCTCGGGTGATCCGATGATATAACCTCATCCACTCGACGTGATACAGTACGCCAGATCAAGTTACTATTATGATAATGAGTATTTATTGAATTTATTTAACTCGTTGCGAATAAGAGATAAAATGCTCGACAAGCCTCGCATTTTATCTCTTATTCCCAACTCGTTTAATAAATTCAATAAAACATGAGCACTCATGTAAGATCCTCTATGTAATGCATCCTGAATCGTATCTTTGTATTGTCTGTTTCTTTGCAGTTTATATACAGAATATACACAAAACTGGTGACAACATCATATTGCTTCATGTACCAGAATATGGAAACCTTGTAACTGCGCGTGAGTATAATATAATGAGCTGTGGCATGAGATTTCCAACAATGTGGCATTTGACATGTGTAGACTCAGACGAGCCTCTGCAGCCTCCTGTTAGGCTTAGAAACTCCAAATGGTATTCAGTCAGTAGGTTAACAATCATAGAATCCTCAAGCGACCAGCAAATGCCCTGATCAGACTGCGCGTATGCGCAGGCTGATCTGAGGCTTTGCTGGTCGCACATACTACATTGTTGGAAATCTCATGCACTGGCTCTTAATTTATTATTATCTTGTCACATTCAAATGGTAATATACTGACATGCTAAACTACAATAATTTATTTTGAATTTCCTAGTTTTAGTTTTAAAAGACTCCAACAGTACAAAGCTTTCCCGTTAATGACGGCAAATAATGTAAGCCCTGTTAGTACTTTAGATTCAATTTTTATCTGACATTTTATCTACATGAGGCATTGATTTTTACGCACTCCATTTCACAATATATAAACTTTATTTTGGACAAAAAAGCAAGTTGGTTGCTGACGTCTTTTGATATCCCAACTCTCTTGGGTCAAGAAAAACTGTGTATCTGTGGAATCGCACATGAACCTTCATCGTTACATGTACCACACACAACACATAGTTGTAGAGAAAGCAATTGGTATAGCACTTGGGGCATATTAAAGCTGTGAATACATGGCTAAAGAGTAACTTGAAATACATTCATATGATATCAACTAAATCACTCGAACTCCTTTTGGACAATGGAAATTTGTTCAAGTAGGGGCGCATAATTGAGAAAACATTTTAGTTTCCCATTATATAAGTGTATGTTGTGCGTTATTATTAGAATCGCCTCAGTGAGGCGATTCTAATGATAACACACCACATTAAATTTCCTGATAAAAACGAGCAATCTGTCTACACCATAAATATATGGATAGCTGGAACTATGGAAATAGTTCTCAAGAGGAAGTTCGAATTCACTGTGATATACGAGTCATCGGTGTTCGAGCAGCCATTGAAGTTTTACTGTATATACAATGTAATATACTATGTTAACGTTTAATTCATTCTTTTGTTATTCATGCTTACTGAAGTTGGGCCAGGTATGTTTTTTATTTGTTTCCCTGATAGATGTTGATTGTTTTAAACATTGTAAATGTCTGTGAGAATTAAGCGTGGTTGCTAGGATATTCTATCTTTAATCTTAATCTTCTCAAAGGCAGTATATGGCAATGGCATATACGCGTTATTTCATTGCTGTGTGTGGCTTTTATTTACAGGCAACTTCAAGCGTATGGGCCAAATAATTTACATTGACGTATCGGCAGTTTGTGCTACACATACACTCACACACACTTTCTATATTAGTATTAAAGTTATTGCCTCGGGCATTTCTAAAGAGCCACTTTTTAATTATATACACTGAAACGATGTTAAAAGTGACCACCTTACATTTTTTCGCCTGTTCAGAAAATAAAAATCGCTCTCACAAAATTCTAATGCTATGAAAAACTCCAAGGCTTTGTGGAGACTCTGCAAATGATCTCATTTAAAAATGACAGGGAGATCATGCACAGACAAAGTCCGAGAAAAGGTACCCTCATTTCAAACAGTCACACCTTTTAGTGTGATTTAAATATTAGTCAGATACGTAATCCATTTTAACTTTAATTAGTTTGAATCTGTTAATAACAGCTGTATTATAAGATGAAATAGAATCAAAAGATTTGTGACAATGTTACTCTCTATTTCTCTTCCGCTTTAACATGAAGAGACAGCTTCGTCAAATAGTTTTAACTTTAACTATGCAATTTGTATACAAAGTTTGCATTGCTCTGTACGCTTTATTATCTGCGGCACGACATTGCAATTTTCAGCGATTATTTATTATGAATAGGCGTCACTGTTCTACTAAAAAAAAAATCTTTTACATATGCCATTTAAATGAATTTAAATTTTCACGTTAAAACCGGAAGCGGACACCAGTCTTGAAAAATATATCGTTAGAAAATGGGATAATAAAGCTGCATTGTGTTTGGTCTAACATGTTCACATTAAATAAAACACATAGTTTTTACAATGATTTTAGCATGTGAAGCTGATGATTTTAGAAAATATCTGAAAAATGCAGAAATTGAGGTTTTTTAATAAAATCATAAAACATCTGTCATTAGCAAACAATCAAGTGTTTGGTGTTTTTCAAATTGGCTAGACAGGTTTGTTATCACCTGGACTTCAATTTAATAAAAAAAAAAAAAGCTGCACTCAAAACGCTTATTTTTTTTCAAAAAGTTGATTTTTGCATTTTTGGACCAAAAAATTTTGTTGTGATAGAAAACTCTTCTAAAGCACTGCTTAACTTTAGTCCATTGGAATGCACATATTTGGGTAAAAATTCATTTCAATATCGTTAGTGCTTAATCAGATAAAAATGAATTTGAAAAGTGGGCGCCTAGAACTTCGTATCAGTGTAGTACATAATTCGAGTATTTGTGCAATTAAATGTGAATAACATTATCACATAAGCCTGTATAGTTTTACTTTTGATTCAATGTACTTTGATTCAATTGGTCAATAAAGCAATACGTCATATTCTCATGGTTTGCTGTTTGCATAAAACATAGGATTGTTTACTTTTAGATTACACTGATTTCGATTTTTACCTACCGTGGCCAAGTTCGGCATTACTTATATATGTTTCTGTGAAAAAAACGTAATGAAACGAAATGAATATTCAGAGCTATATTCAGCATAGATTGACAAGGACAGATTGTACTGCGATTGCGTTGTATGCACCGCTGTTGTTAGCATGCAATTAAATTCCTAATCCAAATCAGTAGTCTAGCCGTTGTGTTGCTATGGTGGTCATAAATGGCCAGATGTTTAATGAACAGATAATATCGAGCTTATAGTATTAAATATTCTTCGTTATTTGCATATTTCCAAATACCCATCCATTTAATATGCTGGTTATCTTTTTAAAAATATATTTCTTGTTAGAAAACCCTTAGATGTCGTCAAGATCTTTTAGCAGTAAGAATATGAGGCTAACAAGGCCCAACTGAGCCACGTAGCATATATGGAATCCATTCTTTGTTTTTTCACAGTTACTTGGTTTGATTTGGTTCTGTCAAATGCTGAAAATTATGAAGTCTTTATGCGACCCAGACAATTTATGTTTTTGAGCGACACACTTACATAGTGAGTCTGGAGCTAGAGTTAGTCCAGTAATATAGATATTTTGCATCCTGGTGACTGGGGTGATTGTTGTTCTGCTTATGGTAGTTATTTACTTTTGGTTGCTTACATTGGTCTAGGTTTGTCCCTGGTTTTATGGTACATTTTTGTGTCCTCCTTGGCTTTAGAGGAGTTGACTGCTTTTACTGTTGTGTTCAGGGATTTTTAGTTTCAATTTCGGACCTTTTAGATTGGGAAAATTAACACGGGAAACTCCTCAATTGGTAAATCTTCTGAACACACAATAGTTTCTGTGACCCTACTTAGGGTTTATTTTGGTGCAAAGAAGGTCCCATTTTTTTTGGTTGTTGGGGCGAGGTAAATGAAAGAAATCTGACAGAAGGGTTCAAGCTTGGACCTGATAGTATGGAAAAGTGACTTATTTTGAGGGAGAAGTGGCAGTCAGATTGGGAGATGTTATAGAGCAGAATTACAGCATTTATGGTCAATTAAAAACATATTAGCTATTACACATACTATTGTAATTAAATTGAAGGAGACAACGGTGACTGAATGAAATTCTTCAAAAAAACATTTCTAAAAAAAATCTTCCAAAAAAAATCTTTAAAAAATGATTTCCTTTGGGAGTGGGCCTGAGAACACAAAACACCTTGTGGAAATTTGTGTGTGTTCTGGTGTCTCTTCTTCTAGGAACCGTATGTTGGGTTGGTCTGTTGTGTATGGTCTTTAGTTGTAGCATTTCCAATTGCTTGTTTTGTGGTGCAATTAGGCTTTTACAAATGTTCCTCAATACAGTAAAACCTGTGTAAAACGGCCACTCAAAGATGGACAAACCAAAGATCTTAATGACAAATGATAGCCTAATGAAGGTCAAAAGTATTGCAGAATGCTGCCCTTTGAGCATTCTTCAATATGTTTGACCTGCATTAAGCGATAATTGGTCTTAAAACAATTTGTTGTCATTTGATAGTGACAGTTTTACACCGGTTTTACTGTAAACAGTTTTAAGAGTGCCTGTGACTCTCACATCTCTGTGCTAAGTGTAAATACAGGGTCCTTCTTCTGTTCATACATCAAATCAGTGCTATCATATATGCTATATTAGGGTGTATTTTTTTAATTTTCAAAAGCAAAATCAAATACTCTGTTTTTTTATGAAAAACTTTACTGCTCCCAGTTTAATAAAAATACATAGTTTTATATCCATATAGGATAAAATATACATTGTAGAATAAACATTGTCTCAAGCGAATCGTGCTAAAAATGCTCTGCTCAAATGGAATATTTTAATTTGGCTTTATTTTGGAGTCTAATAAATCTCAAACGGGTCTCCCAAACAGGGTTTAGAGAGTAAGGTACTCATTCTGAGATTTGTATCCATTCTGTATAGTTTGGCATATTGCTTTGTTCAATTTCACTTAGAGCTTTTTCCTATTTGGGTATTAGTATGGTACAGTTGTTTGGTGAACATGAAATACTTTTGCTTTACCTATGCGATAATAATTCCTCACACATTATCGACGCAAATGGAAAGCAACACTGTGCATTTAAACTCATTTTGCGATGCTCACATACAAGATGGATCATGTCTCTAAAACCACTTTGGGAAAAAAACTATAATTGCTACAATGTATTGCTGCACTGGGATTTCATCGTATAATCTGTTAAATATTACTTGCTACGATGATAAAGATAAGAGTCTCTATGTCAAAGGCAGAACAGCTTTAATATCAAGTTTAGTGTTTATAGAAAAGGGATTACTTACGAAAGGATAGCATAATCTAGCACAGGTTTAGATAGAGATGAAAATTGAGGCTAAAATGTTAGCATTTTCTTTTCTATAAGTTGTAACATTATATAATTAATGCATTCTTTTTCGCTTAGATAAAAACCACTGCTCATTTCAGCTGTTTCCCCTTGACGTGCGCATCTATTTAAATAATATGGCCACGCCATTGGTTGAATTCAAGCCTACGATATAAAAGGTTATTATACCTCACGTGAATTTCCCTTACAAAACTTCCATAGACGAACGACTGATATTTTAAAATATCACCCGTTGCTACAGCGACGGCGAATACTGCCATGCGTTTGCCTTGACAGCGGATGATATTATAAAATATCAGGGCGGTCACATGATGCGCAACTCCGATGCACATACGGTTCGTTCACGTCAGGAGACGTTCAACAGCAAAGGCGGACATGACACATTATTTGGCGACTTTAAACTCCAAATAACTTCGTTGTTTATGGTCAAAAACGTATAGTGTGGGTACTTTTTTCTTAGTTAGGACGAGAGAAACACGTTGAGACCAAATTTGAGTGGATTTGGCAAAAATTTCTATTTTGCACAAAACCGCATCTTGTACAGTATCTCCATATAAATGACGCTGATTGGTATTAAGCTTGACGTCATCGACTTTTTATGACGTAATTTGTTTAACCGAACTTCATGATCAGTGCGAGCATTCAAATTGTTCAAAAGAAGCATTTTTGTGAAAGATGTATTTTCATTCATGCATATGTATAGGCGGCTGTGCATTATTTTCCAATTGGAACTCCCCTCACCATGGTAGGCATACATGTAAGACGGTGAAAATAAAGGATCTAATGTTTGGTATAATAAAAAAAATACAATCCCTGATTGGGTGATAGTCGTAAATATCATCCCTCCTGCGCCTCGGTTGATTATCACATTCCTCGGGATGATATTTTCGACTATCACCCAATCAGAGAATGTAATATTTATATGATATACACAGGATACAAAATAATTCAGATTTATTTATCTGAAATTCATCTACACTGTACATATACACCATTGTGGGTTATGGCGGAGTGTAAATACAAATACACTTATATATACATGTATGTGTTGAATGATATACATGTGTATACTGTTTTTATTTATTTTATGCAGTGTAAATGACATGCATGTATAAGACACGCCTCTGCCCATATGCATGATGCTACATGTATATAAGCATGTCATGTCTTTTACATGTAATTGAATATCGTGTGGGTGTAAAATAAAAAGAAATCATAAAATACTATATCTAATTTTTTATTGTAAATCAAATGAAATGTCATTGGAAAATCTGCTTATGACATTCGTTGCCTAGATGATACATGCATAAACGTGACAACCGAGAGAGTGTTGATTTTATTAATACTCTGGCCCTTCAGGAATATTGGGTTCTGGCAGTAAGCAAAATATCATTTAAACAACTATATTCCTGTCCAATAGAGATTATTTGGGGACTTTCCTGTATACATACCGATTTCTTTCACTCAGATACACTAAGATAAATATCAATACTTTATCAAAAAGTACCTATACCCTTCATGGGTCATCCCCCTCCCCTGTAAGAAAGTCGTTATCACCTCATAAAGATCAGCCTTTGATATGTCTGGAATAGCCCTCAGGCAGTGGTACCACTTTTATTGTCATTTAAGACGGTGCTAGGGGCATGAGAGCTGTTACACCTTCCATTATTTTCATGGACAGGCTCGAAGAAACCATGTCTCTGATATTTTCAAATTGGCCTCGACGCGAGAAAACCTAGTTTCAGCTTTTACCTATGTTTAAGGTAGACCAGTCCTAAGTACGCATTCATGAGGTGCCGCCTTTATAGTGACCCAATAGATTAATAATATTATCTGATATTCTACATCACGGTAAATCTCCCCTAGTTTGAACATTAATTAAAATTGAAAATAGGATATGGCATGTGGAAAGTTGCAATATTGTATTGGGTAATATATTTGTTCTGGATCTATATCAAATTATGTATGGTGTATAAAAATGTGTATTGTGTAAATTATATATTCATATTGTAATTTTTTATGCATTTGTGTAAAAAATATAATTATTGTTTAAAAGTCATTTATATATATTGTACAAATATTTTTAACACAATAGATATATTTTAGTCCATAAATATATTTTACACAATAAGAAATGTACCCAATAAATATTTCTATACACCATAAATATTTTTACACAATAAATATATTTTTAGTCTGATTGTATTTTTACAGAATTATGTTTGGCCATTCGCAAATAGCATTGAAAACAAGAGGGCCTATGGGCCCTGGATATCGCTCACCTGAATCCTTTTTAGGAGGAGAGGATGTTAACCACAAAATATAATTCCCATTCTTCAACACTTAAGTCCATCCATCTAGGGTATCACTCAGATCATAACCAAAGCCTATCAAGTCACTAAGTTCAATCAAATTATACTTATCTGCACAATTCAATGTCTGACCTTTTTACCCAACCCAAAAGGCCAGGGTGTGCAAAATGTCAAACATTTTAATTGCATAATGTGATGTGCACCTTAATCTTCTTCTGAAAAAAAAAGTTTTTTACCTTTTGTCCCCATACAGGAGTCAAGGGTGTGTAGAAGGGCAAAATATTTGCATGCATGGTGTTATATGCTTCATTCTAATTAATTTGATTATGCAACATGACTACTTCAGGAAAAAACAAATTTTAACCCCATCCCAGGGATCAAGGGTAAGTGTAAGTGCAAAATATTTGCTAATTTGTAAATGAAGGCTGCATTCCCTTTAATTTGATATGCTACATGACTATATTCTGAAAAAAGTTAAGTTTATATGGGGGGTGCATTTTTGGCCCCAGGGGCATGATGTGAATAAACTTGGTAAAGGGTCCACAAGTTGATGCTACATATCAAAGACCTTGTGGTTTCAGACGAGAAGATTTTTTCACGTTTTCCTATTTAGCTTAGCCTATTTGACCCCTGGGGCCAGGCCATTTTGACTCCATAGTCATAATTTGAACAAATGTGGCAGAGGTCTATGAGGTGATGCTACATACCAAACATCAAGGCTCTCGGCCTTGTGGTTTCAGACAGGAAGAGTTTTCCATGTGTTCCCAATATAAGCCTATGTTAAACATGTGACCCCTGGGGGTGGACATATTTTTAGCCCCAGTGGTATAATTTGAACAAGCTAGGTAGAAGTCCACAAGATAATGCTACATACCAAAACTCAAGATTCTAGGCCTTGTGGTTTCAGGCAAGAAGATTTTTTAATGTTTTCCCTATATAAGCTTATGTAAAACATGTGACCCTGGGACAGGGACCATTTTGACCACATGGGCATTATTTGAACAAACTTGGTAGAAGTCAACTAGGTGATGCTACATACCAAATATCAAGGCTTTAAGCCTTGTGGTTTCAGACAGGAAGATTTTTTCATATTTTCTCTATATAAGCTTATGTAAAACATGTGACCCCGGGGCGAGGCCATTTGTGATCCCAGGGAGTAGTAGAGCTTGCTTGTTTGGATCACAAACGATGAGGGAATTTTCGGAACCGGTCAGTCGGAACCGGTTAGGTCAAGGTCATCGGTAATGTTCAATATTTTATTTTTTAGAAACTTATCGATGATATGGATAATGCAATAGTTCACGTTGTTGTGAAATCCAAAAACACTTTTTATATTTTATCAACATCAATCAATTCATAAAGCCGTTTTCATTTATTAATTTATCAGTTTTTCCAATACATGGTTCATTGGACAACAAATCGTCCACCTGAAAGCATTACTTAACAGTTAAACAGGTAAGTTATGTTGTTATCAGACGATAAAATTTTCTTTCCTATTTCTTTTTTTTAATATTCATTTACATGACCAGGTAAGAGGTTCACTATGAAGCAGACGACAGGTTTTAAAATTACAGGTAAGCCTGGTTCCCCGTTATTTACTCAGGTGCAGGTCAAAGTCACTATAGGTGGATAAAAATATTTTTAAAACATTTTTCCACTACAACTTAATTAATTCACATCGCTTCAGTTTAAACAGGTCAGTGTACTTTTAAAAAAGATGCAATTCTGACAAGGCCGGGTTTTACATTTACACCTGAAAAGAATTTTATTTTAACAATTCAATATTTCTAAAGTAAAATTGTCCTATTTTGTTTTAACTGATAAGATTTGACTTGATGGTTTAGCTAAATACTTTAGTTCTGTAATATTTTCTATACTGTCGTCCGCTGCTCATCACACTTGGTACTAAACAACATGAGGTTTATGATTTGATTTTATTCTTTACGTCCCATCAACAATCTTTCAGTTATATAGGGACGGATCTTCTTGGTTGAACCAGTACTAAGCTAGGATAAATGTGTCTTGCTCAAGGACCACAACGCAGTAACACCGGTGAGGTTCGAACCCTCGGCCCTTCCGTCTCGAGTCAAGCACTCTACCACTAAGCCACTGCGCTCCCAAAAACAACATGAGGTAAAACATTTCAACCCATTATAATTGTTGAAGCTATTCACAAAGCACTTGAACCATGTACTCTTATCAGGCCGTGTAGCACAGCCGGTAAAGTGTCTGACTACAGATACATGTCTGACTGCAGATCCAGAGATCATGAGTTTGATCCAAACCCGGTCCCGTACTTTCATGAAGATTGATCATGAAATAATTTCTATGGCCATTCTCCTCCCTTCTGCTGATTCAAGAAGGATTATTGTCACTATCAAAACTGCTCAGGAAAAAAGTGTGGCTAGGTGAACTGACCGTTCCGACATGACCATAGCTGTTGACTTGGACATACAGAGCCGAACCAAAACCATGTATACACTTCATGAACTATTCTATCAATAAAGTTAATGCTGCACTAAAAAAGCCCAGTTTATCTCAATTTAATTACTTTTAACATATTTTGGTACTAAAAAACAACATGAGGCAAAAAACATTTCAACCTATTATTGTTGAAGCTATTCTGTAAGCCCATTTGATGCTTTTAAAATGAATAGAATAGATAACAAAGTAACATGTCATTTAACCTCTTTCACCTGTGTTAACCGCTTGCACCAAGACGTGTCTGAACATGTTTAAGATATTAATAGTATCACGGAATTTCCATCGATAGTGTATACAAGTACTGGTTAATTCTTTTAGGCAATTTATCAACAAACACAGAAGAGTAAAGTAGATATAAAACCTCCGTCTACAGATCTGTCATCTGCTGAATATTACATTCACAGCATTCAACAGGTAAGATGAAATAAGATACTTTGTACAGAAAATATTGTTTTTTAACTTGTCAACTAAACTCAACGCTTTTATTGTTAGTTGCGACAATTGTGGTCCGCTCTCTGATCTACTTATGTTCTTTTATTGTCTGCATTATCACACCCTATATTGACTCAAACTAGACCATCTGATTAGGGTTCAAAACTTTAACTTCGACAATAAGAGTAGTCTGAAGTGCATTTGACTTGTGCCAATGGCATTTAACAGGATAAGAGTGAAATATATTTTGCTACAAGTTCTATATAAATCCCCCATCTAGAAATGAGCAAGAAATCGGAAGCTGGTGTAATGCTCAAGTATGAGCGAAACCAGTAACGATAGAAAGAGAAACAGTAATGATCTGGGTCTACTGCCAAAGCTTACTAGAGCAGACGATAATTTTATTTTTGTCGAATACCTAATTCATACCTGTTTGACCTTGCTAATACTATAAGACTATAAAACTATGATTTTCCCCGATATTTTATCATTTATCCTACAAACAGCGACCAGTCAAGTTCTCAATATAATAGATACAGGTACGACGATTTATTTTTCTCAAATATTTCACAATCAGGTGAAAACCTGACTCTTTGCCCACTAATGGTGATTTTTGTCGTCTGCTGATAAACTTTTGCAAACAGTTTGGTCCCTGATCAGGCCTGACAAAAAGTCAGACAATTATGTATTACTGATTGTTTGTTTTTTTCGAAGTTGATTTTGAAACCATCGCCATGTGACAAAAACATGCATGCAAAGAGTTAAGAAATCAGGGCCAGTTAATTTTCTTATGCTCACAGTTAAAAGGGTAAATACCGTAAAGCTTCTGTACTGGCCAGAGTTCTATTCTGACGTGTAAAAGCTGCCTTTGATTTCTTCAGTGCCATTATAATCAGTCAGTCTATAAAGTGGTACACCATCCCTCACAAATCGTTGAGCCACTTTAAATATTTCTCCTGTCCAAGATTCATCATATGCTCGTGTAAAGATGTTTCTTGTATGTGATATGCGCACATAATCTCCAATTTTAAACTTAAATCTTAATGTTTGGAGAGATCTGTCAGGTTTCTTTCTTGAGAGATATGTAGCTACTCTGACTTCCTCTTCATTGTCTCGCCTGACATCGATTGGGCTCATATCTATTGTTCTATGTACAGTTTTATTGTATCCCTCAGCAAAACTTTGCAGTTCATTCACATATTCATAAGATTGTTTATGTGTAAAATATCTGTATATTTTTGACTTTATAGTTTTGATAACTCGTTCACTTATGGAAGCTTTGACATCTGACTCCGCAAACATGTGTCTTATAGATTTTGATTTAAACACTGACTGCACCACTTTGGCTCGGAATTCTTGACCTTTGTCCGTCCTGATTCTTTCTGGTTTTCTTCCTTCCTTGAATATGGATTCAAATGCTTCAACAATAGATGTCCCTTTCTTGTCTTTTAGAGGTCGCAACCACAGGTATTTGGAAAACACATCAATGACAACCAAGATAAACCGAACTCCTTGATTGGATTTGGCGAATTTTACCATGTCCATCAAATCAGCTGACCATTGATCATCAATACCTGTCACAACAATTCTACTTCTTTTTACTGGTTTCCTGGATTCTCTTTGTAAACTAAAGGCATCTTCTCTTTGTAACCACTTTCTTATTCTATATTTGCTTATTATATATTTCCCATCTTTTTTCACAAATTGATATAGTTTATCAGGACCCGAAAAACTTGCTGGATTAGATGGGTTATAATATATATTCTTTAAATAGTTTTCCAATGCCATGTTGACTCAAACAGCTTTCAAACAATTATGACACATTTTGGAAGCTGTCTTATATTATATAGTGTCCTCTACAGTTTCCTCATAGTCAGTGTCAGCCTCTTCAGTTTCCTCATCCTCAGTCTCATCCTCTGTTTCGTCATCGCTTTCACTAGTGTCATCATCATCAAAATGTATCGTTTCCAGGTAGCCTTCTAAATTGTGTTGAAATACTTTTATTGCCATCTGAATAGCTTTTTCATCATCATAGCCTCGTTCTAGCATTTTTTCTACCTTTTTCATTACTTCCTGGTGAAGATGGCCACCTCTCAATTTAAGCAAATACATGATAATGGTTTTATAATTAAGCATAAACTCTTTGACAATCAGATTTTCTAGTTTTGCATCAGCTTTACGTTTTGCTTCCTTTTCAGTCAATCCACGCTCTATGTATTCATCATATTTTTCTTCCCAATCTTTTTTAAATCGTCCTTTAGCACATCTTAACATTTGTTTGTAAGCATCAGCTTCCTGGTCATTGTAGTTTTTATCAGTCATCTGAACCCTGCGCTGATGTTTGAGAGGGATTTCCTCTACAGTTTCTTCTGATGGAAGTTTACGTTTTAATGTAAAGTCTTTCTCAGGACACCAGTTCTTCACGTGCCTTTGAAGATCATGAATATTTTCAAGTAATAATCCACAGTCGTCACAAGCATGATAGTTGTCTGCCATGTTATCTTCAGTGATATGGTCTTGCTTTATTTGAGCAGGTATACTTAAAGAATGTTCAGCTTCTAATGGTTTAATGTGTGCACTTTGATTGTTAACTATGAAATGATTAGGATTGGGTTGTTCGTTTGCAATTATACTTTTCTGTTGAGTCACGTGATCCAGTTGTGTATATGAATCTGGATAATGTTTTAAAGCAGTATCGTTCACAAGATTGTCCTGACTATCATACCACTTTACACTGCATTTCAATCGCTCGTGATCAGGCGTGAATGGTTTTAAATCCACCAGTAAAAATTTATAGGGATACTTAGTTGCTTTGTCAAAAGATTTCATAAATTGCTCTGCATTGCCAGGGTACATCTGTCTAGCTAGAGTCATAATAGACTGCTTGTCAACTGGGTTGTTAAACAACACTAAATAATGACAGTTTCTTCTCTGTGTTGGATCTTTGCTGGCATATAAGTTCTGGTTGATGGATATGATGGACAATGATCTGTGATGTGATCCTTCAGTAAACAAATCTGTTATGCGTTTATCTTTTCCTGATGTTGAATGCAAATCGTCCAAAATAAGTAGGTTGTTCAATTTTGGATCAAAGAACTCATCATCTTCCAAACTAGAAGGAATGCCCTGATGAAAATCAACTCTTGGTGTCACAAAGCTCTGAATATCGGTATACATTGGCTGCCACCGCCTGTAAAGCCACACAATTTTGTCTATAGTTGGAAACACTCGCCTTGATAAATGGTGCAAAAGATCTTTCACAAACGAAGTCTTCCCACATGCTGAAAATATACAAAAACAAGAAAAGTAGTACATTTTAACATAAAAAAAAATCTATCAAAATATTTATCAAATACACCTTGTTATGAAAATAGATTAAAGCATACTTACATGTCGGCCCTGAGACCATCATGGTAAATGGATGCTGAAGTACTGTTGGTTTTTCTGATGATCCATCCTTGGTGTATGTTTTCCTTTGTTCTTCAAAAGATTGCATGCCTCCCTGTGGTGGTGGTGGTGGTTGTGGTATGCCTCCCTGCAGTGGTGGTGGTGGTGGTGATATGCCTCCTTGCAGTGGTGGTGGTGGTTGTGGTATGCCTCCCTGCAGTGGTGGTGGTGGTGATATGCCTCCTTGCAGTGGTGGTGGTGGTGGTGGTGGTGGTGGTGGTGGTGGTGGTGGTGGTATGCCTCCCTGCAGTGGTGGTGGTGGTGGTGATGGATACACTTCACTACTCTGCAGATATGCCTTACTGATTTCTCCATGTTTATGACGTCCATGCCTTAACACGGCATCTTTTCTAGAAAATCCTTGCTTGCAGACTTTACAGTTGTACATGTTGTCTCACTGACAGCCAGTTTGAAAATGAGGATGCGTACCACATTCTTGATGTGAAATCATTTTAGGAAAACCCTATTATTTATTAGAACAAATCAAATCTCTTCAATCAAAGCATAGTGCGCATGCGCTAAGCGATGGTCTAAAACGTGGGTATTCATAATAAAAAAATCATTTACATATTGATCCTTCACATTGTCGGATATATGAATTTGTTAAGATGATTGATAGTTACACAATATAAGGTAACTGTTTAGAAATATAAGTTGTACCTCCTCTGGTTTTTGTAGTCTCGCCTGTCTTTTTGCTTAAGTAGGTCATTCATCTTTTTGGCAAATTTTAAACAAACAAAACCATAACCATGTGATTCCTCTAATTATGTATTTTTATTTATCATTTCAATTTGTAATTCGATTTTTTATTTCAGGTTCTGTACAGTCATGGCATATCAATGTGAAAAGTGTGGGGCAAGCTTCCCAAAATTGAGCCAGCTTCTCCAGCACAGGAGAACAGAAAACCACTGGAAAAAGTATGACTGTTCCAAATGCAAGAAGGTCTTTACCAGGAAAGATAATCTTGATCGCCATATGCAAAAACATCTGAATGAAAACAACTACCACTGCCCGCAGTGTTTAAAGATCTTCACACGTCAGGATGTCATGGAAGATCATCTATTCCAGCATGATGTCCAAAACTGGCGGTGCAGCAGCTAAAAGGCAAAATGAAGAAAACGAAGATATCTCCAATAAGAAAAGAAGAGTAGTATCAGTAGGTGCTGCAGAAAACTTTTACAACATTGAGAAGATTAGCGAAAGAAAAATAGAAAAGTTTAAAACCACTGCCTCATACTACAAAATAACAGTCAATGATTTAGAAGTAAGAGGACTCCAGGAGATTCTGAAAGCACTGAAAAAATTATTTCAATCAATAATTAACAATATTACTGCAGATATACCACCAAACGATCTGATAAGAATGTCCATGGATAATCCAGAACTTGATTATCCTATAGTAATGCCATTTATGAGACGATCTGTTCTGACAGTAGATAGGATTTTGTCAGAAATAGAGCGGGTGTTACAGTCTTATGAACAATTTGTGTTAGATGAAACATTTGGTGTGGAATTCGTTCATGTGCATTTATTGAAAGGTTCTGGCCAGAAGAGGAAACCCTATGTTGACATCAGTAGACTCCTGCACAACAAAAAAAGTATCATACAAATCCGAAACAAGGATGAATTGTGCTGTGCAAGGGCTCTTATCACAGCTATGGCACGTGTTCAGAATCATCCTCAATGGAACAATATTAGGCTAGGTCATAAGATTCAAGAACAATTGGCCAGGGACTTACATATTAAAGCAGGAGTGCCATTGACATCATGTACCTTAGATCATTTTAAACAATTTCAGATGGTGTTACCTGACTTTCAGATTCACATCCTTTCCAAGGAACATTTTAATGCTATTGTATATCAAGGACCTGAAGGGGGAATTCCCATATATCTTTATAATCATAATGAGCATTTTGATGTAATCACGAAAGTAACAGGTTTCCTAGACAGGAGTTATTTTTGTTTGCAGTGTAAGAAAGGGTATAACAATAAGGAAAAACACAGCTGTAACAATGCCTGTCACTTTTGTAGACATATACACAATGAAAGGGATGAAGACTGGGTATATTGCAAACATTGTAACTGTAAATTTGTCAATCAGATTTGTTATGATTTCCATTTGAAACAAACAGAGTCTGGCAATTCAACTTGCAAAGCATACTTTAGATGTAAGGAATGCAATCAGTTGCAGCTTGTAAAATTCGGTTCATAGATTCACTTAATTTCATCCCCATGGCATTAGCGGATATGCCCAAAGCATTTGGTGAAACTGAACTTGTCAAAGGTTTCTTCCCACATCTGTACAATCGAGTAGAAAACCAAGCATCAGTCTCAAATAAATTGCCAGATATGTCGTTTTACAACCCTGATGGCATGAAACCAGAGATCAGAACAAAGTTTTTGCAATGGTATGAACAGCACCAAACAGAGCATTTTGATTTCCACAAAGAGTTGGTGCGATATTGTAGATCGGATGTTGACATATTGAGAAAGTGCTGTCTAAGATTTAGGTCATTATTTATGGAAATGACAAAGAAGGAAGACCAAAATGGCATTGACCCCTTTGCAAAGTGCATTACTATAGCTTCAGCTTGCAATTTGGTTTTTAGAAAGAATTTCCTTGAAAATGAGACAATTGCAATCATACCCCCTCATGGTTATCGGCCTTCAGACAAGCAGTCAATTATGGCGTACCAATGGCTCTATTACTTGGCACATGAAAAGAAAATGAACATACAACATGGCAGGAACATTGGCGAGAAACATATTGGACCCTATAAAATCGATGGTTTTTATAAATCTGGTTCAGAGTCTATAGTAATGGAATTTAATGGATGTTTTTGGCATGGATGTCCAAAATGTTTCTCAAGGACTACAGTTAATCCTGTGGTCCAATTAAGTATGGCAGATTTATACGCAAACACCATGGAGAAAAAGCATTATCTAGAATCAGAGGGATACTCTTATGTATGCATTTGGGAATGTGAGTTCAAAAAAGAACTTGAAAACAATGCTGCCATGAAATGTTACATTGAGAATCTTGATCTTGTCACACCTTTGGCACCAAGGGATGCCTTTTATGGTGGTAGAACAGAGGCTTTCAAATTATATGAAGAGACTTCACCAGAAAATCAAATCAAGTATTATGATGTAACATCCCTGTACCCTTTTGTCAATAAAACTGGTAAGATTCCCTTAGGACATCCAGATATCATTACAGAGAATTTTGACTCTATTGACACATATGAGGGTTTGATAAAATGCAAGATACTTCCCCCAAAAGGGCTTTACATGCCTGTCTTGCCTGCAAGATGTAATGGAAAACTAATGTTTAGCCTCTGTCGGTCTTGCTGTGAAAGTTTTCAGACATCTGAATGTAAGCATTTTGATGAGGAACGTGCATTTGTGGGAACGTGGGTGACTGATGAAGTAAAAAAAGCACTGTCACTAGGATACAAGCTTATGAATATCTATGAAATCTGGCACTTTTCAGAGATATCACAGTATGATCCTAGTACTAAAACAGGGGGAGTTTTTACCCAGTATGTCAATACATTTCTGAAAGTAAAACAAGAGGCCAGCGGATGGCCTGACTGGTGTGTTGATGAGAGGTCCAGACAGCACTATATCAAACAGTACTTTGAAAAAGAAGGCATCCTCTTGGACTACAACAGAATTGTAGAAAATCCTGGGTTAAGGTCTCTTTCCAAATTGATGCTTAATTCATTCTGGGGAAAGTTTGGACAGAGGTCAAACTTAATACAAAGCACTTATACTGATGATCCCGAACAATTTTTTGACATGTTGACATCTGATCAACAAAATGTAAAAAATGTACGCTTTGTCAGCAGTGAGGCTGTACAGCTTGACTGGTGTTATAATGATGATTTTGTAGAAGCATCATCACGTACTAATGTCGTAATCGCTGCATACACCACAGCACAAGCCAGGCTTAAACTGTTCAGCTACTTGGAACCTCTGGGGAGACGTGTTTGCTACTGTGATACTGATTCAATTATTTTCACAACCTCTCCTGGTTTATGGGAACCCATTTTGGGTGATTATCTGGGTGATCTGACCGATGAAGCACCAGGAAATACTATACTCAAATTTGTGACAGGTGGTCCAAAGAATTATGCCTATACATTAGCAAAGCCTAATAAAAAGGGTCAAACCTCTATTTGTAAAGTAAGAGGAATCACCTTAAACTACAAAAACTTGCTTGATATCAATTTTGACACTGTTTCAAATATAGTTACAAACAACAGAGAAAATGGCTGTATTCAGGTTGTAGATAACAATAAAATTTGTCGTTCAAATGGAGATCTCATAACAAGGACTGAAACAAAAGATTACACAATTGTTTTTAATAAAAGAGTTATTGAAAACAATATTTGCACATATCCATATGGAATGCAATGAAATGTTTTACTTATTAATGTTGTTCTAAATGCTTGTATAAACTGTGATAAATAAAATAATATGTACATATTGCTATATTATATTGTGTAAAAATACCTGTGAATAAAACAGTGAATTATGTGTTGTTTTTAAGCATTTTGTATCCATTTTTTTTTTCCACAATGAACTCAATCTAAACGCATTTCGAGTTCACAATGATGCAAATATTGCATCAGCCTGATATTGATCGAATTCTAAAAATAAACTATTGAACATTACCGATGACCTTGACCTAACCGGTTCCGACTGACCGGTTCCGAAAATTCCCTCATTGTTTGTGATCCAAACAAGCAAGCTCTACTACTCCAGGGGTATAATTTGAACAAACTTGGTAGAGGTCTACTAGGTGATGCTACGTTCCAATTATCAAGACTCTAGACCTTCTGGTTTCAGACAAGAAGCTTTTTAAAGTTTTCGTCTCGAAAATCTTTTTTAGCCTCGGTGACCCAGACATGCAACGGACCAAAACCATTTGAACAACTTTGGTAGAGGGCCACCCAAGGATTATTTGTGTGAAATAATTTCAAAATTGGACCAGGGGTTTGGGAGGAGTTGTCATTTAAGTCAATTGTTATTTGACGACGGACGAAAACCGATCACAAAAGCTTACCTTGGTGAGCTAAGGTAAGCTAAGACATGGGTGTTACGAACATTTTCAACTTGAATCGGACCTATACAAGTAAGCGGTCTGGGTATATAATAATCTTGTTGTTATTTTCGTTCTCAAGTAACGAAGACCCGTTTCCACAATGGTTTCATCAAACGTCTTTGCTCAAGGCGCAATGTCACCGCCAAATATTACATAATATATCCGACCGAATTAGTCCATTATCATCCTTTCCAATTGTTCCGATTTCAAACTGCGTTTCAAGATATAAAATTGATTACTAAGACCCAATTAAAATTTGTACAAAAGAAGCCTCGATGCCTTAATTAGGAATTAATTTTCAACCGTCTGACTCTGCAACAAAAGAATTCATTGTCAGGGATAATTAGGTTTTCAGGTTCTAAGTAGATTAACCTTTGTCCAGCTGTTTCCAGAAGGAAACCCATTAGCGTAGTTTTTTGTCATTCAGATAATATTGAATTTACTTTTTTAAAGATTTATTGTAGTATCATAACGTGTACATGAACATATCGACGTCTTTTGAAAGAAACAGTTAAGTTAACTAGTACATTAATTTGTAGGGCATTGTTCAAGCATTTCGAGACAGGCAATCAGATTCAAAATTCAACAATCTGCTGTTAAATAGAGGAAAAAAAGTATTGTAAAATAACGTAAGACAGCTGCATCAGGGTTTCAAAAACGGAACTTGTATATTCTGAGCATACATTGCGGATACTATTTGTGATATGGAATACAATTAATGACACTATAGTAAAACGATGGTCAAATGTACAAGAGGAGACTCAATTAAGGGGAATATAAATTTCGACTTTGGATTTCACCAAAAATACGTCAAACATGCATTTGATAGCAGTATACGTGGTCAACTTTAAGAAGGTACATCATTTACATATATCATTAAACAGAAAACAGAAAACAAATAGTCTTCATTTATTTACATCAATGGAATTTGGGTTCATTTATATCGAAATTCTATTTTGACAGGCATAGTCGTGCTTTAATTTGGCTGAATATAATTTTGGCAGCGACATTGAAAAGATGTTTAAGGTGGCTGAATTGCAACCAACTTATCATCATCATTCCATATTCTGTCTGTGTAATTGTGTTGTTCAGGAGATATGGCACACACAAGTTAGGGTTCGCTCAATTAATAAGCAACATACAAGTATGTCTTAAAGCGACCTTGAATAAATGGGCGTGAAAAAATCTCGTGAGTTATGCAAGAATACATGGTTATGCACACATACCTTTTCGCATATCTATTTGAAGACAGTACCAAATTAGCTAAAATCTATGTTCAAATCATGAGATTCACGTCTTGTTTGAACATGATACTTAAAATGATTCCAGAGTAGTTTTTATGACATTATACGAAAATCGTTGTGGCCAAGTCCGATCATTTCGCCGATGCTTTAACCCCATTCTCATTGTGCTGATGAAGCCACGGTACATCCCCATGAAGGACGGCCAGTATACCGTAATGCACCGGGACACATTTTATAGAAAAATAAATTGCGTTCTCACCTTATCGGTGTTACCCCCGTATAGCCCTGGTCCTCAAGGAAGCAGACATAGGTAGATTTCAGGATCACCACGGAGCACTTACGGTGCAGCACGGTGGGGCCACGGTTCATGCAAGTTTAGCCTGGTGTTACATATACCTAGGTAGTCTACAGTAATGTACCACCATTTTCCGGGTTCAAACGCGGCTTTACATGCTCAAACAGTGCCAATTCCTATTACCAGCAATGCGAACCGTGGCACTACCATTCTTTATCAGGGCTCTATCGGCCTAACACCAGGCATACCAGTGATCTTCATCATGCACAGTTTATCATGGTGGAGACACAGACGTCCGGCGTCATCCCATTTTACCACAGTAATTGTCAGCCTCTCTGGAGACTCCCAGTGACTCCCGATTGATATAAACATTTTAAAACAACTGGTGACAAGAGCCAGTTCAACACAGTTCATCCTGGGTCAACAAAGTTGTTCACGGTGCTGCCAGGATTGTGATATGGTTCTTCCCGGTTTGGTGATCTGGGATGAAGCGCCCCCTTAGATTGGGACAGTGAGAACGCAGCTTTTTTGTTGGCGTAACCGTTGCATGTGGTCCTGGCGTTGTGAAAACGTTATGTCGTTTGAAATTTTACAGCTGACGCCATTTTGTTCAGAGAAATCCAGTGTAAGATTTTTTTAATGTTTAAAAATGGTAACTGAGCATGATCAGGAAATAAGGTGTTTTCAGTGTGATTTTGGTTCGGAACCGACTTAGATATGCAATAATAACGATCACACATGAGTGTTTGTTTCATTGCATTAACACTAGCTGGGTCCCATCGGAGATGTTTGAATACTAAGTATTGCTACCTCGTGTTCAAACAGCTTCCTCTGGACCCAGCAACTGTTAATGTTCGACAATCATGTGTGATCTCTAATATTCTCAAATAGTTTAGCGAACCTCTGCGTTCTGGTTGACAACGTTTCGTTTTTTGTTTTGTTTTGTTTTATGTCATCAATGTAGTATTTCACAGAGGGTCGTACGGACCTACATTGTGCAATTGCTTTCCGAGGCGTGTCCGTACCAGAATTTCTAAGGAAGCCTAATGCCAATTTGTGATCTTCCAGAGGACTCCCTGTTACATGTACCCCCTCTGGATCCGCTGCGCTGGATCTTAGCAGCATCTAAAATTGAATCTGTAAAACTGTGACGTCTACCTTCGATAATAAAAGGACATTCATCCATATTAACAGAACATATAGGTCGGACCTCTAGTTAATAGTGTGTAATTTAAAAAAAAATCTTAACATAAATTGTGGGTACTCAAACCGTATCTTTTGAGCATCCAAAAGACATCATAAAATTGATGAATAAGAATATGTTAATACTTAAAAATACACTCAAAATTTTGTTCATCTCGACCCATGCATAAGGGTCACCTGCTGGGAAAGGGCTGACCTCTTGGCTCTCGTTTGTGGTGTCTTCTGTGAGTTTGTCACTTTCCCATTGGTATCCTGGGTCAGGTGTGGTACTTGATTGTATAGATTCCTGATCTTTGCACCTTACTTACTTTAACAATCAGAAATACTGTGAGAAATATTGGTTTTTATACCGCAGACATAGCATTTATAGAATTATTGCTGATTAGGCGCTATTGAAAACCAGATTGCCGCGTCTACTAGTCTGTCCCAGTGTGTACAAAGTGTTAAATCTTGCATACTGGGTTGATATATGCGAATCAGGTGACGATCTTTATTTAATTCCAGACTATTCATGCATTTAAAGGCCTCTGGGCATTTAGCATTACGGCTAATAGGCACTTTCCGTCCATTGACATTAGCTATTTTTGCACGTCTGAAATGTTTCTCAAAGCCAGCTTCGCAGGGGCGGTTTCAGGCTTTCTAGAAAGGGGGTTCAGATGTGTAAAGGAGGGGGAGTTCCATTTGCTGTTTTTTTTCTTTTTTCGTTAAAAATCCCATGAAAATGAAATAATTTGGTATCAGTGAGACCATGGGTTATTTAAAAAAAAACGGGGGTAGATGGTTCAAGTGAACCCCCTGAACCCCCTTGGATCCGCTACTGAACCGCATAAGAATATCTGTGCAATTATTCACAGGTTTCATTTTGAATCATTTTTCCACTCCCAACTTACACTCTTATCTGTCTTCTATTCTGTACTCTTTATAAGATGTTAAAAAGTTCTTCATAAACTAAAAAAATGTCTTACTTGTTGTAGTGTTTTTCTTTCTTCTCTAGGTACAAAAATTTATCTTGCCACCGTATAAGAATATCTGATATTTTGTCCTGGGATAGAATTTTTTACTTTTACACACCCATGTTATCTTACACAGGCTGTCTTTAGGGGAATGTGCACTGATTGTATTGGAACGCAGGCACATAGTCGTCAAGTGACGTCAATGTTAAGTCAAAGTGACGTCATCATGTGTTATTGCATCTCGGCGTGTTCAGGGGACTTCTGAAAGGTTTTTTTTAGAAAAATAAAAAGTCAATGGTGAGCAAGAAAAATAATGTATATTATTTGTGTGATGATAGGATATAAAGATCCATCCTCGAGATCATCGTTTGTAGTCACCCAGCAAGCCTTGTGATACCAAACAGTAATCCCCTGGATGTTTTTTTCTATCCCACCCTCAAAATCATGATCGATAATTGTATATTCAGGGGTGTGCCTGATCTATAAGGTGCTCTTCATTTATAATTTCTAGTATTTTTCTTTCACACTTTATTGTTGATAGTTTTATATATAAGCCGTGACATGAGATTCCAACAATGTGGTATGAGCGACCAGCAAAGGCTCAGACAAGCCTGCACATACGCGCTGTCTGATCAGAGCCTTATCTAGTCGCTTGAATATTTAATGACTGTTAAGCTACTGACTGGACAGCATTTGGAGTTTCTAAGCTTAAAAGGAGGCTGCATATGCTCGTCTGAGTCTACACTTATCAAAATGCCACATTATTGAAAATTATCAGTCACCCCAAATATTAACTGAATCGTTTCAACATAACCTAATAAACGTTTCCTATCTCACGGCATGTTACCTTTATCAGGTCATGATGACGTTGCACTTTTTGAATGACGTCGCTAATGACGCTGAATCAACACAAAAATAAAAAATTACGTCATAATCGCTAGTTTGAAGAGTGTTCAACAATGGGGTAAACTGATAAATAGAATACCAGGTTCGAGTCTTTTGATATCAAGTTTACCAGGCAAGGCTTTGAGAACGCATGTTGAATCGCTCGGCAAGCCTCGCGATGTCAACAAGCGTTCTCAAAGCCTTGCCTGGTAAACTTGATATCAAAAGACACTCACCTAGTATTCTCTATTTACATGGCACGTCTCATACTTTTATCTAGTCTAGTTGAGCATTCATGACCAGAGGAAAATGTTCATACCACAAAAAGGTTTTCTAGTTCTTTATTTTGTCCAGTCTAGTTTGGAAAAAGTCAGGTTTATCCATATTTGGACCTTCTTTTGAGACCACTTGAATTGCTTTTGGTAAACTGTTTAATTGGCTTTAAAAAGTTGCTATTTGGGTCATTAATATACTGCTTTGAACCGTATATTCAACATTTGTACAAACAAGATGGCATTCGACTTGAAAGAGCTAAAACAGCAAGCATTTATCCAATGTGGTCTGGCCACTTTTACATCATCCCCAGGACTGAAGTGTGTGTCTTGTAAACAGTATATATGACACGTCTTTACTATAAGATAATTGTTTTTCATAGATCAGACGATCTACTCATAAAATATTTATCTCAGTCAGCCATTATCTTGCAAATAAGATGATGTATTGAGTACAACGTGTATCTGTGTCGCGCTCAGATAGTAGGAAAGAGAACAGAGTATTAAGGGGGAAGAACAAAGTGTAAATTCTGCGAAATGAAAGAGAGTACATCAAACAGAAACGAAAATATATACATTTGGTACAAAATTGGCGTTTCAACTCGTCTGTTAAGCTACATTTTGTAACATTTTAGTACTATTGTTAGGCTATCCGCATGCCGACAGCAGATCAAAAGATAAATGAGCCTGTGCATGATATTTCCAACAATGTGGTATGTGCGACCAGCAAAGCCTCAGATCAGCCTGCGCATACGCGCAGTCTGATCAGAGCCTTTGCTAGTCGCTTGAATATTCTATGAGTGTTAAACTACTGACCGAACATCTTTTGGAGGTTCTAAGCTTCAAAGAAGGCTGCACAGGCTCGTCTGAGTCTACACTTATCAAAATGCCACATTGTTTGAAATCTCATGCACTGGCTCAAATGTATTATATGTTTAACATGCCATGTACTATTTTCCGAAAAGGATATATCTGAGTTCAACAGGGCAAGGGTGAGCAGTTTTGAATCAGCCTCAATCAATGCACACTCAATTTTTTGAAACGTCAGGGACACATTGATATAATTCTTTTGACCAAACTTTGCAGAAATGATCCTTATTTAGCCCCCTTTGATAATTTTTCATACAAATGGTTCCAGGGCTTTAAAATGATTTTTGGGAATACTTTAAAAATTATTCATGTCTGAAATGATTTGTGCATCCTTAAATGACGGTTTAACAGTCATTTTACAAGATGGACAAGTGGTCCTTGATTACCCGCCTGTAATGTGTTTAGAGCTTCTTTAGCTAAAACTGGTCACGCCCCAGTGACCCCTGGGATGGGACTGATTTGGCTGGGTTTCTTCCAAAAATTACTTTTATCTAACCCCAAACACAGGTAATACGTTTCGATGTAATCAATAGGATGTTTTCAGAAGACCACTTCAATGGACATTGCTTCAAAATGTTTTCCCTGACGCCACAATAGCACAGTCGTTTCACAAACGAATTTGTTAAAATCTATTTCATAATTAAATGCCATCAACAAAATTTTCAGTATCAATATCTCTGATAAATCATATCAAAAATAACGTTTAGGTCATGAGTTTATGGAAACTGGTGGTAATGATTTAATGGCAGCAACAATCAACTGTACCAAGAAGGCGAATATTAGATTAAATATAATGGTTATGAAAACTAAAAGTTTTAACCCTTTGAAAACTAGAAACCCCAAAAGTGGTACTTTGGCAAACAGTGAAGACCCAGATTAAATACCGCACACGCCAGCATTTTACCAGGGTCTGCACTGTTTGTTAAGACAAAATCGATCTTCAGACAAGGAAATTATATCCTGTGACACCTAAATATATACTGTAACAATGGGTCATCCTGACTTTAATACTCAGTGGCCATTGGTGAGTTCCCAAATCAGCTTACAAGAAATTGACAAAGATTATGGTTTGAAACAATGGTCTTTTCTAGCCAATTAAGTGATATTTGCCATGGATAAATACACAGGGTATATATGTACGTCATCACAAATATGGATGATGTCATCATCTGTTGCTATGGAGATATTGTGAATCACAAACAATGGCTCCATTTATTCACAAAAGATAACAGGTGTTAAAATATTGCTGTAAAATGTCAGATTGTAATAATATCAATTGATAATTGGCAGAAATATTTGAAATATACTGGACAACGTTCTGTTTAAGTTCAAAATTAGTATAGACACTGGTAAACAGTAATGCAGAGCAGAGAACTGGACAGAAAATAATTCCATGAAAATGATCCGACTGCAGTATACTTTGGCTGTGAAAACAAACTAAATAGACAAATGCATGAATACGGGGTATGTTTGTTTTGTGAGGTATCATAAAGTTCTGTGCTTGAATTAATGTTGATGGATATAAGTTATGGTTGGATCCTAAGAAATTTTGCTAATTTTCACTGTCAGCCCTGATAATGGTGCCACAAGCAGTATGAAAGTACCATTTAGGGTTACAATTTTAAAGACAAAAATGTTTTAGAAGAGCTATGCTATGATTTTGTATGAAAGTTTGGGCATTCCCTCATGAAGCAAAATTTAAGGAATCGCTGGCTCTTGTTTTTTCGATTTGAAAGAATGAAACATTTAAAGACTAATTGCTTCAAACACTCATATATAGATTCTAGAAAGACTGATACTTATTGCTAAGTTTTCATGTGAATTCATTAAATAATTTAGATTTTTGGGCCAGTGGTTCACTTATCTCACCCAGCCACAATATGACAGTGAATAAATTAAGAAGATGTGAACACATCTTGTTCACAGCTCATGATTATAACATATAAGCATCATTATCGCAAAATATATAGAAAATTAAGCAATATCTATAGCCATGTAAAACTGAAGATGTTAAGGACCTAAATCAAATTGTTAAACTGTTTCAGAAATCAGAGGTGGTCGAAATGAATATCACCCGCGACCTCTAGATGATATCTTTTCTATAATAAGCTAGCATCTTTAAGTTGAAAAATAGAAAATAGTGATATGTTCAAAATTTCAGATAGTTTCCATTCGTTTTCAAGATATTTAAATTCTAAGTTGTCAGTTTTGGAACTCACCTATGGCCACTGTGTGTAGCTTTATGGAGAATTCAATTGATCTGAAAAAGTGTTAAAAGTTTCTGAGGTGTAGTACGCATAAACCAGTTCATAAGATGTCGATACGTGAACGTGCGCTATTATGAAGTGAGGTTAGATTTTTCGCACATGTAAATCAGAAATATAATAATTACACCATGGTGTGTCCGGCGATACGTGGAGATAATCCACGATCTTTAGCAAGTGGATTATATCACGTAAAGGGGGGTCATGTTATAGATATTTTATACCACATACATTAGTGTAAATTTAGGTATACTTGAGAAATGAATTCGATTTTTGGAATATTCATGGAATCGTGACTACTTCGGGTCTCTTGCAACGTTAACGTGAAGCCCTTCGGATCTGACTTATTTTAAGAGACCTGAAGGGCTTCACGTTAATTTTGCAAGAGACCCGAAGTATTCATAATTCCAAGAACAACCAAAAAATGAATTTATTGCTTATACTTACATTTTATTGTGAATATCTGAGAGGTAAAAAATATTTTTATTTAGGAATTAAAACAGTTTTGTATTTAAAATATAATCGTATCGACGGTTTAGTCGGAGTGTAAAATAAAAAAGCGGAACAGCCAGTTTGAACATGGATATCCAATGGAGCAAACAAGAGGCTTGTTTTGCACGTGCGACTAAGGTGTGACTTGTTGTCAATCACAACACCAGCACATTATGGCGAATGAGTTTGATGTTCGAAACGTATTGCACGGGCAAGTGAGCTGGCAGCTGTCAATCAAATTGGTGTTATTCATGAGGCTATGAACGGTTGCAACAATATAAAGATTCATTGAAGGCTAGCTTTGAAAATGTAACTATGTATCTATCACCACTAGATATTTAATGGATGCCATTACACATGTTCGATAAGTACTACATCTCATGGAACGGCCTTAACATGGGCTTGACATGTCCACTCTGTGCTTGATTGAAAATTAGATGTTGCAACGACAAGAATGTTTTGTAATTGTTGTCTGTCAGACACCTTGATTTAGTTAGCCAGCCAAGAACAATTTGAGCCGCAACACGTGATATCCATCAATGTTGCATTTTGACAAGTGTAGACTCAGACGAGCCAGTGCAGCCTCCTGTGAGGCTAAGAAACTCCAAATGATGTTTGGTCAGTAGCCTAAGAGTAATGGAACATTCAAGCGACTAGTAAAGTCTCTGATCAGACTGCGCGTATGCGCAGGCTGGTCTGAGGCTTTGCTGGTCGCATATACCACATTGTTGGAAATCTAATGCCACGGCTCAATTTTTATATCTAATTTTGCACTTGACATAATGAATAATCTGATGTTAGGCGCGGGACATCCGGCATATGGTTCCTCAAGAACTGTCCATAACAGTGACTCATCGTCTTAGCAATCTGTCTGGCTTTGCCTGTAAGTGACCAATTTCTAAAAAGGGTTCGTCCTTTTGAGTGATAAACTATCGACAAATAAAGCTGCATATACGGTGTTTAAATGTCTGTTATCATCATGCGCGGATCCAGGGGGGAGGGGTATTGGGTGTCTGGACCCCAGTTTACCAGTTCTATAGGTTGCTATAGAAATTAGCATTTGAACCCCCAGTTCCCCTGGAAAAAGTTGGACCCCTCTGGAAAATGTTGGACCCTCTCTGGAACCTAGTTTTCATTAAAATAAACCATTGGACTCCCCTTTTAAAACTGTAAAATAAGTTGAGGACTAAAAATAAATTTATAAAAAACAAATTGTCTTAGTTTTTTTTTCTGTCAATTACGCCAGGACCCCACCCCCCCCCCCCCCCCCCGACGAATATTCCTGGAACCGCGCATGATCATTGCCAGCTTATCGTATGGTTTGAATCACTAACGTTCGTTCTTCTATTTCTATTAAAAGTCATCTAAACCGCGCCAACAACTAGCAGCCCCAAGCATAACGGACGCTTACTTAAAACTTCATTTTAGGTTGACCAGCAAACAATTTTGCATTGTTAAAATATTGAATTACACTTATTCATTGACGTCAAAAATATACTCAACAGCAACATAAACACATATTTACTTATTGGGGATACAGTTAAACCTGTCTAAAACGACAACTCTCAAAAAGACCAAACTTTGGTTTTCAAGACCAATTATCGCTTAAGGCAGGTCAAAGTATTGCAGAAACCATTCTGCAATACTTTCGACCTTCATAAAGCTACCATTTGTCATAAAGATCTTTGTTTTATCTATTTTTGAGTGGCTGCTTAAGACAGGTTTTACTGTATTGTATAAATCGGATGTAGAATACGTATATGAAAGGCAATAATATTGTATGGAAAATACATCGCAAACTGTTCGCTCATTTAAAACTGCTAAGAAGGGGAATAACTCATGTATAATCAATGCGAACCTAAATCTACAAAACGCATTTTAATGACAGTCACCCTGCGTCTTACGGGGGACATACCGTCTACTTATGAAGGTTAACATGTAAAGAAAGTAATGTTTACAAGTTACAAGCATTTTCAACAGTAAACCTGAAGAATGTATGAGACGGGCGAATTTGTATCCAAACAATTGAGTGTTTGAAACGATTGTATGGACAGTACCTTACTTTTTATCATGCATAATAGACCAGCTTTCCTTACAATCTAAGACATCTTGAAACAAGAGCTTTAAATTTAATAAGGTGGAATTATATTTGTAATGTGATATGCTGACGTACCGTAATTAAACAAGGCAAAACTTATTCGAAAATACAATGTCGTGAAGAGTTTCAGCTTGCCCTAAGTTTTGATCATATATAACTTTGTAGAAATGCGCAATGCCTGTATTTTTTATGAATAAGAATATAATCTATCTATCTATACATCTACATTTTAAAAATTTACCTTATTTTATTGCGCAAAATGATATTTGAGTTTTAGGAAAGTTACGCAATTTGAATATTACTTATGAATGAGTAATCAGCGGAGATTAGTCCAAAATTGACAATGAATATTTCCTGTATATTGTACAAATGTAGGACTACAACTGAAAATATCTAAGACTACTCTAAGTATTATCATGAAAATGGATCGGTTGCAATTTATTTTAAATGGATTCTAGCAATGCATTATATATCAGCGGAAATGTAGTATATACGTGCGAAAGCATTGTAAACATAGGAATTCACGACTTTTAGCTCACCTAAGCCTAAAACTCAATATGCGCTATTGTGATCGTGCGTCGTTCGTAAACTGTTTTCTTTAAATAACTTCTCCTCCTGAACCACTCGTCTAAATCATTTTACAAGAATGTTCCCCATAATGTTCCCAAAAATTGCACAAAAAATGGGATTGCTTTACTTAACAAGCTGGCCACCAGAGCTAAAAATAGAAAACAATGCTATCAGTCATCATCCCGTGTGCGTCATCCCACATCCATAAACTATTAATTTAAACGACATCTCCTCCTGAACCACTGAACCAACTAATACTACTTTCACATATAGAAGGGTTCCTCATAATGCTTTCTAACAAAGGGTTTCTAGCGGGCCATTTCCATAAATGAGACGTCCATTGTATCTTGTTGAGATAACGACTTGAATCTAGTAAACGAAAAAGAGTTTCCCTTTTTTGACTTTATAATAACACTGCCTCGTTTTGAATGAGAAATAATTTTGATCATCAACTGTGCTTGCTATTTTAGAAACATGTATACGAGGAAATTGGCCGATAATCCAAGGTAGACCATAGTAATCGTTCTACCGGATATAAATATACGGTTAATGTGCAATAAGAACGACCATTTTGCAAAGCGATTTTCGTTTGTCTGTATATTCGTGCCTTATCGCTAGAACTTCTTTGCATAAACAGTTTCGCTCCACTGAATGAAATGACAACCAAAGCAAAAAGTAGAAATTTCCTCCAGAACCACTGGTCCAAATTAAAAAAATAAAATCACAGAAATGTTCCTTATAAAGCTCCCTACCCCAATTGCACAAAAGGCTGTACCCCGCTGAACAAACTGGCCACCAGAGCTAAAAGACATCTCTTTAACCGCTGGATCCAATCCAAAATAATTTCACTTAAATGTTTCTCATAATGCGCACTATCACAATTGCACAAACCGATCCGTTCCACGGAACAAGGTGGCTGTCAGAGCTTAAAATAGAAATATCCAGAAATATTGGTCCAAATTAAAAAAAAAACTTTCCTAGAAATATTCCTCATCATTTATGCCCTCTTATAAAATTGCACAAACGGTTCAGCTCCGCTGAGCAAACTGGTCACCAGAGCTACAACTTACTTTAAACGACATCTCTTCCTGAACCACTGGCCCAAATTCTGTTGAAAATAACTTCACAGTAATAATCCTTGTAATGCCTTGTACGGTAAATATGTTCCGCTGAACAAAATGACCACCAGTGCTAAGTCTAGAGAACCCTTTTGACCATCATTTTACCCACATTCAAAAATTAAATACGTTCACACAAATATACCCCATACTGTCCCTTTACGAAATAACACATGTGGCATTGCTCCACTGATTAAAATGGCCACCAGAGCTAGCAATAGAATAGAATAAAACATATAGCTAAATATAGATTAAGTTAGTTTCAACATCACCTCCTCATGAGCCAGGACTCAGGTAAGCGATCCAGGGCCTCATGACCCTAGTGTTTAATATCATATAACCCCGTCCAGCATACACTTTTGGGCCACTATCGACATACAGTAAAACCTGTGTAAGACGGCCACTCAACAATAGACAAAACAAAGATCATAATGACAAGTGGTAGCTTAATGAAGGTCGAAAGTATTGCAGAATGCTCCCCTTGGAGTATTCTGCGATACTTTTGACCTGCATTAAGCGATAATTTGTTTTGAAAACCAATTTTCGGTTTTTGTGGCCGTTTTACACAGTTTTACTGTAACAGCGAAACGCCATTAGAAGTTTCACTAACGTGCTGATTATAAGCATGATTGCTGGGTTGTTGTGGCACTCGCTCGATGTTAACATGTCTTAAGCTCCATCTCGGCCGTAGCAAATGTTGAAAACCGACCAGCCATAGACTGTGAGTGAGTTTTGTGTTTAACGTCCCACCAACAGCCAATGTCATATTGAGACGGGGCCACGGCTTAAGAGTCTCAACCGATTGACTGGATGAGTCGGGAATAGAACTCGAGACCCCTGGGTACAAGGCGAGCGGTTTCTCTACTACACCACGCTGACACAATAAGCGGAATGTGTCATCCTCAAAAAACTTTTGCATGTAGGCTTACTTTACTTTTCCGACTATAGTATCAACGATAATGACGCACTTCAAATCAAACTAAAGTCCCTACTATAGTAACTAAAGTTTGATTCGAACACTTATAGTCGCTACTAGGGTGACGTCACGAACCTACTATAGATGGTCGGAGCACCGTTACTTTAGTAGATAGGTTCCCTAGCTGGTTCTCTACTCTAGACCTATCTAGCACGATGGGTTCAAGATCTAGCACGATGGGTTCAAGATCGGTCAGTAGCCTCAAATGATATGTTTTTGTAAAATAAACCTAGCTGAGCATAATTTTTGGTCCCACTTATTCGTAATTGATTATTAGAAAGCGCTGTGCAGTTTATAACATCCTTTAGTCTACGACGAAGAATTGAAGTGGAGCATACAGGGCTATTTTTTTGTTAACTTGCCAACCAACAAAAAGTTCCAACTTTAGTCGTTCGGGTGTAAACGTGCGTGCACATCTATTACGTAAGAACTATAGTAGGAACTTTAGTTCGATTCGAAGTGCGCCATTGTTCATATAACAAGCATAAGCTTTTCAAAAATGTTGTCATCTTTCAGCACTTAACTTAAGTGGGTTGTTTGCTACTGACTGAAAGTACAGAAGCCATTTGGAAGCTGTTTAAACGAAAGGGATGATCTATTAAATGAAACAACCATCTCATCGCCATATCCGCAAGTGGAGATGGCAATGAACTGGGTGTGTCATTTCAGTGTTGTGCTAACATATATAGGTTGCAAACTTAGTCAAAAATATTGTCATCCTAAGAGGATTGCAATTATAATATCAATATCATAGTATCAATGATACTGATGTCTCTAATGGTGCATTTACCTAAATTTGAATCGCAAACTTATGTGTTTGCGATTATCCGAATGTTTGTGATGTTGTTTTAAACAAGAACTCATGTTTGGCTCAGGAAACACCGATACTTGCCAGCGTACCTTGTTCTTGTGAGAAATGTATGTTTTAAAAATAGCTCAAGATCCAATTGTACGATGTGTACATACATGTATATACATAAATGATCTTACATGATCAAACAATGCGAGCTTGCCGAATATTTTCCCTTCAAAATTATTTTAAGGGACAAGTAATTATTTTGGTAAAGACATTGTTAGTCTTCTAAACCCACCATCAGAGAATCTGACATATGTTCTGTCGAATGTTCGGATTATAGGGATGTAGATACACATACATTTTATATTGTATACCCAAAATTTATTTGGCATTTTTCCTATAACACAATTGTTCAGGGTGTGTAAAAGAAATATCTCAAGGAGAAGGTTATTTTGGCACCAAACATATGTTTTTTCTTATTCTATAGATAGTTATTAAATAATTCACAAATAGAATACAATCTCCAGTACTTTCGAAATTTATTATTTCGAACAATCGCAGCAGTTCATATTCTCGAGTTTTCTACGTATGGTTTCTATTATGGGTTCACAAGATGATAATCGTTATATTGGCCGCGACATGAGATTTCCAACAGTGTGGTATGTGCGACCAGCAAAGCCTCATACCAGCCTGCGCACACGCGCAATCTGATCAGATCCTTTGCTAGTCGCTTGAATATTCTATGACTGTTAAGCTACTGACCGAACAGCATTTCTTCTTTAACTTTATTTCCTCCATATAGAGATTTACAAAAGGTCATTCACATTATAATATATAAGGTATCAGAAAACAAGACTATTTATAAATGCATAAAAAAGTAATATCACTTTACATGCAATATTGGTATGAAGAAAAAAAAACATTGAAAGATAACTATTTACAAGGAGTATGAATAATCAAATGAGCGCCTTTCATATACGCATAAAACAGTTCATGCATATAAGTGTAGGACGGTAAGGACCTCTGACACTTTGATAGGGTATCTGCCTATTTTTCAGATGTTTCCCAGAACTTCCCTATGCATAGGATATCACTGGTATCCTTTAGAATAGGAAGCTTGATGTATAAGGAACGAATTAAGGATATATTTAGACAGGCAAACCCCTACGACAAAACAAGAGATGCTACCAAAGGGGGTAGGAGTTGCAAAATATGACTTCACCAAAACATTTAGAAATCAATTATTTTCACGTGTAAGGGTATTATATTACCAATACTCGATTACAAATCACAGTGAAAGTATTTTAAAGACCAAAGTCATGAGCATTTTAATGATTTTTGTTGTTGTTTTTTTCTATCTGATTTGCTAAAAAATATTTTTAAGTGCAACTGTAGTCCATATTCAACCTTTTGATGACAATGTATTTACCTGGTGCAATATTATGCAGCAATGTAATATAATCATTCATCCATGCGTAAAATACACCTAGTCAATGGCCGGGTAATTTATGTGTATTGGATAGATACAGTTTAAGTGCAAAATAATCTACCAACTGAATTAAGTAAAAGGACAATTTTCATAATCTGAGGAAAAATATGCTAAAACATTGTAATATTTCATGACTAATGGGTTATGAAAAGGAAGCTTACTTGTACTAATGATTTCATTACACTGAAAAAAGGTTTTCAAGAGAGCACACCAAAAATCCAAATGCTAATGTTCGGGCTCGCCCAGCCGTCGCATTTTACTAGTTTTTCACATATATTATGTAAAATATGAGAACACACTTACGTGCAAAAGGATTGGTTGGGACTCAGGGGAAATGATGTTTTAAAACTATTTTCTATTTCCAATATGTATAACACAAAAAGTGACCATTTTAGCCGCAAAATAAAGCCGTACATTTATGAAAATATGAAATCAAATGCAAAATCATAAAATAGAGACCAGCAGCGACTTTATATATGAAGATGGAAACCTTTGATCGACTTTCATTTTTATCAAAATTATAGGCAGCAATACACTGTGATTCCCATTACCACCGTCAGAGGTCCTTTTACATGTATCAGTTCATTTTATAGTACATAGTCAGTTATAGCTGGCATCGCATGAAGTCACATCTTGCATGTACTTGTGTATGTATTTAGCAGCAATTCGATATCGGATGGATTATTCTATGCACATTGACGCAATTAGTATGGAAGGGTTCATGTACCTCTTTCATGATAATCGTTTTGATCATAGCAACCAGTGCAGACCCTAAGCTTAATAGGAGGCTGCACAGTCTCATCTGAGTCTACACTTGTCAAAATTCCACATTGTTGGAAATCACATTTTGTTATCGTGTACGTTAATTTATCACATGACGTGAGTGATATAACGCCATGCAATAAATCGATAAACCACTTGTTACGTAACGTTATGACGTTCATGATAACGTTGCGTAAACGATGATAAAGTATTAACGTTTTCAAGCTTAAAATGCGATTTTAAGTACTTTTAATGTGACGTGATAAATATTATTGAACATTCGTGCTCCTGTATTGTTGAATTTATTAAACTCGTTGCAAATCAGAGATAAATTGCTCGGCCAGCCTCGCATTTTATCTCTTTTCCTCAGCTCGTTTAATAAATTCAATAAAGCACGAGCACCAATGTAAGATCCTCTATTTCTTCCACATCGGATATGGATATCTGAGATTTTACCCTGGGAAGGAAAATCTTATCTTAACCATGCTATCTCAGCCAGGGCGTCAAGTAACGTCATCATGTGAATTGCACCAAAGCGTATTCAGGGACTTCTGGAAGCTTATTTTAAAATAAATGAATAAATAAATAGGTAAAAACAGTGGTGAGTAAGAAAAAGAATCCATTATTCGTGTGAGGGTAGGATAGAAAAATCCGTCCCTCGAGATCACCGTTTGCCATCACTGGGCAAGCCTCATGATGACAAAACGGCGGTCCTCCGGACGGATTTTTCTAGCCTACCCTCACACTCATGATAGATTCTTATAGAATATTGTTTATGCATTTCAGCCACGCTTCTCACTGATCCAAATGTAGTTCAAGACTTGTTACGTGAAGAGGAGTGCAAATCTCGAAGTTTAGTAGAAAAATATTCCGTCAAAATGAAGAACGCACACGTGAGTATTTGCATGGAGAGGAGATGAACTCTGAACTACTGTCCTGCCAGCCAAGGGTAACAGTGACGTCATGTTTTGTTTATAAATTTATCAGGGACTTAGAATCGATAGATCACTTGTGTATTAATCCTATCCTGCAATCGATAGATCACTTGTGTATTAATCCTATCCGCAGGATAGGATTAATACACAAGTGATCTATCAATTCGCATTAGCTTAAGTGGAGTACAAATAAATGTTTTACTTAACAATTGTAATCAAAACATGACGTCACTGTCACTCTTGGCTGACAGGACAGTAACGTCAGAGTATATAATCATAATTATGATCACATCCGTCCCTTAATGGTGTGTTTACGCACATGGTTGCAATATGCAGGCAACTGAGTGATAACGCGAATATCTCATAACTTAAAAAGCCGGGCCATAAATGCACGACATTCTTTCTTTTATCATATTACATCCATTTAAAGACACAAATAAATAATTCTGTTAACTGTCTTACATATAAATGAAAACACTGAACAAAGCTTGCTTTCATTTCTATTTTCGTAGAAAATCTGCGGTACTATTTATATCTCTGTGATCACGTTAAAAAAAAAATCAAGAATGATAAAAGTAAGGAAGAATGCAAGGATCAGGATTCAATCAAGTACAATACCTTACCCAGATACCATATGGAAAAGTGACAAAACATAAAGACACATCACACACAAGAGAGCCAAGAGATCAGCCTTTTCCAAGCAAATGATCAGAAGGCTGCAAGAAACAGACAAGACAGATTTTATCACGTGACATGAGTGATATACTCCTCTTGGAGCTTTCTGCAATACTTTTGGCCTGCAGTAGGCGATAACTGGTCGTTTAAACCAATTGTTGGTCTTTTTGAGAGTGACCATTTTAGGCAGGTTTTACTGTATATGATTTAGCACACTGGGCGCCTAAACAGCAACACTTATACGGACCAGATAGGAGCAGTCGGACCATGTAGTTTGTTTCAATGATCAAATGTAGTCTGAAGTACATCTGAATAGTATGCAGCTATTGTAAAAGCAAACGACATTTTCAGGACAAAATATATTGGCTTGGTAAGGACTTAAAGGACAGTAACCTAATATCATTTACTGATCAATTTACTGATCAATTGCACATTCCTAAATGACAGCTGTAGCCAGAGTAGACTTTACATTTCCATATGTTCGTTTACTTAATGATATATCAATGAACATTTGTAACAGTAGAAAACGGCAATTGACACCTGGGTAATACGTCCTTGAAGCAGGAGGTCACAGACCTGTAATTGTAAAAAGGGCAGTGATTGGCTCAAAAGGATTGACTCAAAAGGTGGGTGGAAGCTCAGCATAATATTTTTAATGCAAGGTGTTTCATGATTGGTCAATAATAAAATTACGGTAATAATTTTGTATTTAATAAATGGATATATCTTTGCTGTACTTTTTTTAAAACAACGTCTAATTGCTTTTGTTGATAAAGTTTACTGTTGTGGCTTATAAGAAAGGACCTTGCATTGTGGTAGTTGTTTTCAATAGAATTTTCCTCATATGAAGGGTGCCTACCTTCAGGGGTCAAAAAGTGGTAAAACATGGTGGTCACAGGGGTATCTCATTCTTGTTTATTGATTGAACTAGGCCAGTTTGTAACTCTATGGCAGCCTCATTGTGATTGAAGAGTTGTGAGGACCACAGTCTATTTAAAAGCCATAATGGAGGCCTATGGAAAACAATTACAGGTCTGTGTCCAGTAGACAGTGCACGTCTAGTTGTAAAGAAAACAATCAACTCTCGTTTACATACTCAATGCTATCAAGTATGTGAAAGCTTTTACTTATTTGCACTAACAGTTATATTGTGCGGATACTTTTTACGTTTGGAGAAAACAAAACATACACATAAAAATACGCGTGAAATTTTGGACATAGTAAGCTGTTAGGGCAGGGAATCACCTGATCTAACAGATCTAAAAGGTGGCACAAGAATGTGGAATAGCCTTGCGGAAAGTCAACAGCCTTAAAAAAATCAGCTACAGGCTAAAGTTTTCCAAATATTGCATGTCCCTGGCTATTTTGCACGAGCAAACAGATATCTGTCAGTACTACATGCTAGTATAAAATTACTGCAGCAATCTAAACAATGATTTATGTCCTTATCGTGTTCGTGGCAGACGTTTCTGTAATAGAAGATGCCCAGCACTACTTCTTTTATAGCAACAAGTACAGAAGTGAATGTCTTATATTTTGATGCTGTAAGATATTCAACCATTTAACATCAAATTATTCCTTTTTGAGAATGGCACATTGAATATTGGAAATTATACATGAAAAACACTTTTTGCTTGCGGCGCTCTCGCCGCAAGCATTTCTGTCGGAATAGTGATACCCTCTACCTGGTTTGTCTATTTATAAAACTTTACTGTTAGCATAACGGTCGTGTTTATGCAACGACAAGACAACTCACCGACAGCAAGTTAAAACAGGGTTCATATGGAAATGGGAAAACAGAAGTCCAGGACTTTTCCAGGACTAATCCAGGACTTTTCATTTTTCAAGGACTCAATTTCTTCCCAATTTTGTATAACACAACGTTTAAAAGTGCACCTTTTTCAGCCAGAAGCAGAATACGAGCTGCAACTCGCTCTTTGACGTGAATCTAGCGATTTTCATTCAGTTTTTTTGCGATTTTCACACAGTTTTTTTGCGCATCCCATAAATCTGAAAGGACTAGTTGTATTTTATATTTTTCAAAGACTAATTCATATTTTCAAGGATGATTTTACACAATTCCAGGACAACTCCAGGACAAAAGGCACTTTTTTCCAGGACCAAGGTCAAATTTTTCCAGGTCTGTGCGAACCCTGTAAGAGCATATCTCATATTATATGCCATATTAACCCCAAATCCAATTTGTGGATATATGTAGTGGTCATGGAATGTCGCTCACTGTTTTCATCCACTGTGACATTGATCTCAGGAGTCAGTTCTTGAAAAAGGCGCCCACAGCAGATCGCCTATTTTATTTATGGTAGCATTCCATATTTGGTATGTAGATAAATCTTGGACCCTGGCGAGTCACCAAATGTTTCCAGGTCACTGTGACTTTGACCTCTGGTTTCAGTTCTAGCAAGGTCGAGCTCAGAGCATATCTGTATATAATTTGAGGTAGGAATCCTAAATTTGATGTGAGGATATATTTTGGGATCATGGCATGTCGCATACTCTTCTGGGTCAATTGGACATGTAGCTTGTACATAAGCATGTATAAAACACTCCAGCTTTAGTTTTATAACTTTAATAATCATGCCACGATTGTCCAAACATGAACAATCTGGCGCAATCGGAATGATATTGGCCGACTTCAAATTGAACTAAAGTTGCTACTAAAGATCTTACGTAATAGATGCGTGCGTACGTTTACACCTGAATGGCTTCAGTTGCTCCCTTTTACTTAGTTGTCAAGTAAACAAATTGAATAACCCTGTATGCCCCACCTCAATTCTTCATCGTAGACAAAAAGGGGGTGCATAAACTGCACAGACTACTCTAATTAACAACTACGAATAAGAGGGACCGCAAATAGAACACATCAAGGATTTATTTTGTAAAATAAAAACATTTTGAGGCTATTGATAGATTTGAACCTATCTTGCTAGATAGGTCTAGAGGAGGGAACCAGATAAGCTACTAGAGTAACGGTGCTCTGACCCACCGTTGATCTTTAGTAGGTTCATGACGTCACTATAGTAGCGACTATCATTGTTCGAATTGAACTTTAGTTACTATTGTAGGAACTAAAGTTCGATTCGAAGTGGGCTATTATAATTGCCATCAGCCTACTATATAGAATAGCTACCAGTCTGATAATAAAAGTGGTCATTAATACATGTAAAATATTGTAATAATATTTCTTTCTTTTCCAAATTGTTATGTTCATTACTCTATAAATGTAATTGTCTTCAGTGGAGTTGTATGATTATCAGAACTTAGCACCAGCCTATAGACTAGCAACAAATTAGGAATATGTTTATATGGGAAAAATGAAATGACTTTTTGAAAAGTTCTAGGCCTTTGGAAAAGGCGATCAACTATACAGCCCCTCAGCTACAGGGACAGTTAAATATCGACGCAGGTCTGGTTAACCAAAAATGACGACCTGACGTTAAGAGGGCAACTTACGTCGAGTGTATCAACGATGGTTGCATCGACGATATCCATTCTGGCTGGCTATCGTCAGTTCCAGACAAATAATAGGGCTTCAAGAGTAATTTGTATCCAGGTTTTTAATAAAAGTATTTTGATACAATTACTTTAAATCACGTCTGAATCCTAGATAAATTTCAATTTGCAACTTTTGAATCTAAGGGTATTGCTACTCGATAGACTGTTGTCCTAACATTATTTATTATTTTTGCATGGAATTAAAAACATGTTTTGCTGACGTGATGATGTTCATTGTTGCCAAAACTAAAAAAATTGATACATTAAAAATAAGTAAATTTTATTAATTTCATTTTTTTGCGTTTTTAAAGTCCTTCAATGTACTGGGATAGGTGCCACTTTAGATAACTGTTTGCGTTTTTCTTTTGCCAAAAGAGTATCTCATCCACCGACTCGATAACTATTGTTAATGTTCGTCTATGACGTGGTTTTAGTACAATGTAAACAATAACCAAATTTGGAGGTGTTCCCAACAGACAAGGCGCACATGCTGTTTTCAACTAGGCAAGCCCTCCTTTAAAAAGGAAAATTTATTAGAGCTGTAAATTGATATATAAAGAACGCTTATTGATTTGATAATTTATTAGCACATATGTTTCTTTTAAATGAGTCTTTTTAAATGAGCTTATCTCACTGGTGTTTTACTGGTAATACCCAAAAGCCATTTGCTTGTAGATGTGGTCTCCTCCTATTGGATGGGTGGTTGTTTAAAATGAGAACATAGGGGAAAAGTATGCAACCTGCAACCAATATATTTTATTTCATGAAAATCTAAATAAATATATGTAATATGCTTACTGCTAGTTAGCCAAATAGGAATGCACAATGTATATTATCTAATTGTTTAATGATCTGCAGTATTAGTGCTCTAAATGACCAAAGACATTTTAATAATTTTAAACGATGAACAATTTCTGGTAAACACCTAGAAGGATATAGAGGATCCTACATGAGTGATCATTTCATATCAAATTTATTAAACGAACCTATGGCGAGTTTAATAAACTTAATATAAAAAGAGCACGAGTGTAAGATTCTGTTTATCATATGACATTTTAAGTTAGCTTTATTGTACAATTTTTCGAGTGTATATACAAATATTCCCTCTTGTAGGCGGGACGAGTCGAAGATGAGTTTCCCCCTACAAGATGGAATATTTGTATATTGAGGAGTATTTGTACAATAAAATTCTTGTATCATGACCAATAAAACAACCACATTTTAATATATACATCAGATATTCAAGTCAATTATAGGCTACACTCTTGACAGGTTCTTGTGGAAATTATTAAACGGTATAGATCAAAGGAATGACGGCAAAGTCATGATACAAATGCGATTTGTTCGCCTTCAAAATTTGTTTACTCGTATTTCAATGAAATTTTACATTGTTGTCATGAATGTCGTTATGGCGTTACTTATTGCCGCTGAAAGTGTTATGTAACGGGTGGTCATAACATTATTTAAGGCATGACGTTATCCACTGAATAACGGTTACGTCATATGATAATTATATATATTATTTAGAAACAGCATTTCTATCCGTTCATGGATGGTGACAAATTGTCTGGATATGGGAATCTGTGAAGTAACTCATGCTAATATGCAATCAAAGTATTTATTTATTTACAAGTTTATTTATTTATCTTCTATCATTTTAAAATGTCTTAGAGTCATGCTTGCGTGCTTAGATTAAGGTCTGTATATTTAGGAGGAGAGTCATAACTAATGTTTTGATAACTCGAGTCGCAATCCCATTGCTGTTATTTATGACAGTAATATATGTTTTAACTATGTTACTCATCATGTTAGCTGTTTTAATGAAGTGGAGGGGATGGTGCATGCCTCAGGGTAAACATTTGATTCGTTGCTTTATAATTTATAATTGAAATGCCTGTCAGTGTATATATCATTCTAATGCACTTGATTTTGTTACACGACGTCTGATTGGATATAGTCAAAAATTTGCGACAGTATATCCTGCCATATACTGTCGGAAAAAGTTAGACGTCATTAATTTCATCACCTTTTGTTGGTTGACTTACCCCTTTGTGCGGCTTTTGCGGCTTGCAGCGCTAAATTTTAAACAAGACTGTAGAAGCGCATTAGAATGGGGATAACCAAATTAAAAATTTCTATTAAGCGAGGTATATCGTCGGATATACGATAGGAAAATCACGCGTCGCCGTAAGACTAAATTTCCGACCGTATATCCGACGATATTACTCCCCAAATAAATATTTCGAATACAGTTATCCCTTAAATGACAAATAAGATGTTTTGTTTATTATGATTCATCTTAAATATTTCCACTATTCTTTACAATATGAATGGAGCAAACTGTGTGTGCGTGTCTCTTCCTCTCGGTGCCATGAATATGATGTACTTCGTGATGTAACACCACGTTTGATTGGATAACGTAAGAAAAAAGCTTGGACGTTATTTATTACGTCACATTGTGTTGGATGACGTGCGGCTTTAAGTGGCGTGCAAGGCTCCAATTTGGACGAAACAAATAGTTTTACTGTAGACAAGCGCAGAGGTGCATATGAATGGGGATACAATCTTCAAACTGTTTATTTGTGGAGATATATCGTCGGATATGCTGTCGGAATTCCGCTCATGCATCATCGTAAAACTAAATTTCCGACCGTATATCTAACGATATACCTCCCCAAATGAACATTTTGAAAATAGTTATTCTCTAAATGACGCTTCCAAATCACGCCCAAAATGTCACTCAAACCTTGTCTGATAGTATATAACTGACCAATGCAACGGCATTTTAGCATGTGACTTAGTCCTACAAACAAAATCGCAAGACGTCATGTTCAATCTCGAACATTTAATCTTAGGTTCACCGTACATTTACTGTCCTGCCAGCCAAGAGTGACAGTGACGTCGTGTTTTGTTTACAATAGTTAAGTAAAACATTAGCGTGTACATTCTACTTGAACTTGAGCTAATGCGAATCGATATAGCACTTGTGTAGTAATCCTATCCTGCGGATAGGATTAATACATGTACATGTACACTAGTGATCTATCGATTCTAAGTCCCTGATGACTTTGTAAGCAAAACATGACGTCACTGTCACTCTTGGCTGGCAAGACAATAGTGGAAGGACGCATACCTCTTTAACTCTTTACATGCTGACTATTTTTCATGCATTTTTTTTTCAAAATCATCTTTATCGAAAAATTATTTCAGGAATGCAATCAGTGTGTCAAACAGTTTGGATCCAGATCTGGGTCTAAAACTGTTTGACGACACTTGGAGCCAAAGAGATCAAACACAATTTTGTACAGTTTCTTTGGTGCATACCGGTATGCATGCTGTTTTTTATACTTGTGATTGATTTTGTATAGTCTAAAAGCATTCTATTATTAATAAACTGACAAGATATTCTGAAGTATTATAAAACTTTAATGTTAGACGTCTAGACGTTTGAAATTCCAACCATTCAAAATACCGGTTTTGAATTCTAAAGGAGCGTTGTATCGTTCTCTTTGAATATTACCCTTAAAGCGCCAACTCTAATTTGCAGCAGACGACAATTTAAAATTTTGATGCTTTTTTCAGAAATAACAAATAAGGCATGATATTTCATGAGAATCGTCTGCTGGCAGATGGTTCTCATGAAATATCACACCTTTTTTTCGAAAAATAAGAAAGATGTCGCAAAAATTGTCGTTGCTGTAGTCGTTTTGGGCATTTTAAGGGTTAATTCTGTAATATTAATAAGTATGGAAATGAACAAGACCTATCCGTTTTAAATTACATAGACAGATACATGTCAGAATAAATGTCATTTTGTGAAATACGCACGCAATAAATATTCAGTCGTTCGTTAAAATTCAATTTTCAGCTAACAATGTACAACATGTTAATATCATCTGGCTCATTTACATTTAATTCCAGGTCAGTGGTCACGTGAAGCAAAGGACAGGAAAAATTGGTGAAACGATTCTAAGTTCTGCTAAGGAGGAAAATGCCTCTCTGATTGTTGTTGGGACTCGTGGCATGGGGAAAGTGAGACGAACTTTTCTGGGTAGTGTCAGTGACTATTTGATTCATCACTCGGGTATTCCCGTACTTGTGTGCCGGAACAAGGAACAACACGACCATTCCAAATAAGTGCCATTTAAGTGTCATTTAATCGCTGGGATACAGGTCCAGATAGAAGAAATTTTGAACTGAAAAATGTCACGATATTTTTTATAGATTTGTTTAAACATGTGTTATGGGTGCTCAAAAAAACCGTCTGAGACGGTTTTTTAAGTACCCTCAACTCATGTTTTGGTTGAGAAATAGCAAAATTGATTTTTAATACTTAATTATAAAGTACTACTATTATGGATACGAAGTCTTTTCTGTAAATTAATGTCAGTATTTATAACATCACAACATATATCTTTTCTAATTCACCAAAAATACATTTCGAATGAGAGCCTAAACATTTTTTAGAAATGATAAGTTAATGTTATGAAATGAGCCAGTGCATGAGATTTCCAACAATGTGGTATGTGCGACCAGCAATGCCTCAGATCAGCCTGCGCATACGCGCAGTCTGATCGGAGCCTTTGCTAGTCGCTTGAGTATTCTATGATTGTTAAGCTACTGACTGAACGCAATTTTGTGTTTCTAAGCTTAAAAGGAGGCACGGAGGCCCGTCCGAGTCTACACTTGTCAAAATGTCAAATTGTTGGAAATCTCATGGCGCGGCTTTTTGTGTTCTGTAACCCTTTTCATTCTGAATTTTCCCAACCATATTGATACAATATGTACATGTATGTGACAGTCCAATTTGTGTTTTTAATGATCATGAGTAGAAATTTCCAAATTAAGATGCATTTCTCTCATAATTGTTTTTGTCTTAGCAAACAGTGAATATCCTGATGAAATGCCACAATAATCAACATTTGATCTGGTCTTTACTGTTAACCAAAGCACCTGTTAAAGGATTTGTGTATCTTAAAAAAATTGAAACTTATCCTGATTAAAATGGCATTGATGAGAGAAACAAAATGCTGAAAATCTCGTCTAAAAATTCTAACTGAGTCAAAAGTTATGCAAGTTTTAAAATTATACACATTAGCAAAATAATACTCCGCCCACATTGTTGTTTGGACGTGATATTGATAATATTATTTTTAATGTTGTGCCATTTCTAAGCAATTTAAAATAGTGCAATCAAACTTTTAAATGCAAATACTGTATTTCATCATATTAAATCATTTTCGGCAATATAATATTAAATAATCATCAAATAAGTGAAAACAAATATTAAATTTAGTATAATTTCAAAAAGCTCAAATGACGTCATATGAGACTCTCGCATATTTTCATCTAATTCAATATTGAAACCTTCATAACTTGCAAACTATTTGGAATTTTTTGATGGGGGTTTTGGCATTCTGTTTCTTTCATCAGTGTCTTTTATACCAGGCGAAATTGAAAAAAAAAACGTTTTTTTTAAAGATCCACAAGACCTATAACCGGTATCCAGAACGAAAAGGGTTAATTGTCGACCGAAGATTGTCCCCAGTGTTATCATTATTAAGATGCGAATTTTTGGTCACATTTGTTCTTCACAGGTCCAGGTAATCAAAAACGTTTAACTTAATTGAGCCACGACGAGATTTCCAGCAATGTGGTATATGCGACCTGCAAAGGCCCAGACCAGCCCGTGCACACGCGCAGTCTGATCAGAGCCTTTGCTTGTCTCTTAAATGTTATATGAGTTTTAAGCAACTGTCCTACATGTAACGAACATCATTTCGACCTTCTAAGCTTTAAATGAGGCTGCACATGCTCGTCTGAGTCTATTCATGTCAAAATGCCGCGTTGGTGGAAATCTCATGTCGCCGCTAATATATTTTTTTTCTTACCCATCAGTTTAAACATATGGTTTGGATGCTCAAAAGAACCGTCACATACGGCGTTTTTCTTCAAGTACTCACAGAATATGTTTGCGTTGAGAACTATGGAAAATACTTTTCAATTGATTTAAACATATCTTATTTGATCAATCACTTTTACATACGTACAATATCATGGAAGTAGGATCTGACAGTAAGCGGTAAGGCTTATTTTGGTCATTTCCTAATACAGGTTGATTTTACAATATTTGAGAATGGCATGCGTAGTTTAAACACATTGATAGATAGATAGATAGCTAGATAGATAGATAGATAGATAGATAGATGCTTCTTTTCTAACAGACACTTAAGTGAACTGAATCAAAAACGTCGTGATAACGCCAATGTCACGTGATAGTGCCTCATCGACGCAAACCCGGCGCTGTTACTTCATTACTTTTTTTGCGTTATTCGTTTGCTTCAAGTGCCTGCCAGTCTAAAGATATAATCGAAAAGCAATAGCAATTCTTCAAATGATGCAGCCCACGTTACTATAGCACGTCTTACATATTAGATCCGTTTTTTGCATATGATTTCAGTTGGCATCTGGAAGGTTTGTGCTTTGCACCAATTCACCAGAACCAACTAATCATTCATGTAAAATGTTATGAAGCAGACAATGTTACGGTTAAATTCCAGACATATTCCCATGCATGCACAAGATTGACGCAGAGCATATGCGATAAGTACCACTGTCTTGTTGGCTGATCAAGGTGTAACATATATAAACATATTATAAAGAGAATGACTGGACTCCTATCGTTATAGGCATGTTAAATGTGGGAAGTACACTATGCAAGTTTAAATGAATCTGCCTGACTTAATAATAAAATCTTGAACTTGCAAGAAGAGCGATTGGTTATCTTGCCCTGTTGCGTTTTTTTTTCAAATAGAAGTTCCCTAGCTATGAAATTTCAAGATAGTCAGGCAAATAGTTTTGCCTAGCATTTGTGAAAATTGGACACTCAGGTAAAAAAGAAATGAGTTGCACTTTCGAAGCCACTACACTGACACGATGGACTGGAGACAATGTGCTTCCTAGACAAATCAGAGTTTAGAGAGCTGTACTCTTGTCTTAACCCAGCGTGGATAATTTGTCCTTTGCGTGCGCAAGCGTTGTAAAATTTAGGGGGTGCATTTAAATTTCTGTTCAGTTTGTACTTGGTGCCTGGTGTCCCTTACTGGGAGTTAATACAGAAGAAAGAAAGAAAGACTTGAAGGATGCAACAGAAGGTACGTTTCGTATATCATTTAGTAGATCGTTCCATGCACGAATTGTTGAGTAAAGAATGAGTTTAGAAAGAGGCTAGAATGGGCTCTATAGTTTTGAACATTGTCGGAATTTCGGAGGTTATAGGTAGTAGTTTCTTGAAGAAGGGAAGGTACACACTCTGAGAGATAATCAGGAGCAAGACCATGGAGGATTTTGTAAAGAAGTACAAGTTTGTGTTTGTTTCGGCGACTTTGAAGAGTCTCCCATCCCAAGTCAGAAAGGAGTTTCTCGATACTGCAGAGTTTTGTGGCACCTACGATTAATCTAGCAGCCTCAGTATGGATTGCTTCCAACTGTTTCCTTAAATCAGGAGAGCAGTTGTCTCATACTGAGTCACTATACTCAAGAAGGGGACGTATGTAAGATATATTTATTTTCTGGGTGATTTCCTGCTGACCTTGAACTTGTGAGACCTTAAGAAATTGAGTCTTGTCCATGCTTTTTTCTGATGTACTGTTGACGTGGTCAGTCCATGTACATGTACTGGAGAAAGTGAGACCTAAGTCCTTGTGACGTGTTGTTTCTTCAATGATGGTGCCATTCATAAAAAGAGATGAGTGATGTACAGGATTGGATTTGCGAGAAAAGATCATAGATAAAGTTTTGCTTGCATTGAATGTCGCCAGCCAGGCGTTCGCCAATTGTGAGATGGTTTGCAAATCAGCATTAAAAATCCTGGCAGCGTCCTCTGGGAGGTCTACAATAATGTATAAACAGGTATCGTCGGCAAACAAATGAATAGAGCCACCAAAACGTTTGACAATGTCGTTTATAAAAATCAGAAAGAGCAAATGACCAGGGATAGATCCTTATGGGACTCCAGCTGGTACTTCAACCCATTTTGAAAATTTACCATTGAAAACTACTCGCTGTTTGCGTCCTGAAAGATAGCTGGAAAACCAGGCAAGAACTTTCTCTGAGCAACCTATGCCTCGCAGCTTACGAAGTAGTCCTTTATGACAGACACGGTCAAAGGCTTTACTTTTATCGCAGAACACAGTTCTAACTTCTTTGCCATTATCTACCGCTTCACAGAACATGTGGTATGTGAGGAGAAGCTGGCAAGTAGTAGAATCACCAGGATTGTTTTCAATTTTCCACTCTTACATGTATCTGAGGGCTTAGAGCCTTATGCGTAATGGGGCGGGTACATATTGCAATGTATCGTTGTGACAACGGATATTCAAGATGTTGTATATTGCAGTGGTATATAAGCATGCCCATATATAAGAGTGCGTAACTGGAAATAATTTTCTTATTTCAATGACACGCTACTTTGAGCACCAAACATGTTTAAATTGATGGATAAGAAAATAATCACACTTTTGCGCTGATTTCTTTTGTGCTTAACTGGCCCTATGTATAAGCGTGATACCTATTATACACAGACCATGTGTGCAAAATGAAATAGAAATGTGTGCCTGACAAAACGAACACTTTGATGCTCCCAAAGCAGCCTGGGTATCCACGCTCTACGTTTGAATCCACGCTGGACGCATAAAGAAAGGAATATCCTTAGCTAACTTTTAAATGAACAATAAAAACGCCCCAAAGAGTCTTCGCTGGGCGCAAAACAATTTGTGCTATGAAATGACAAAGTAAGAAAGAGGGCAAAGATCAGGAATCGATACAATCAAGCACCACACCTGACCCAGAATACCAATTGGAAAGTGACAACGTCATAATCAGACATCACAACCGAGAGCCAAGAGGTCAGCGCTTTCCCAGCAGGTGATCACAAGGCATCAACAAACATACGTGCATGAAAGCCTAACAAAACAAGACAGAAATAACATAAATGATCCACAAAAGAAGTACCGCCTTGGAACGGTCAGTAAAAATATTTTACTGTTTCAAGTAAAATAACCAACAATATGAGTGCGCATTGCAAAAACCATGATCATACTGAGCATCCTAGGGGAAGCATAATTTGGCTTTTCATGGTTTGGACCCCTACTTACTGACCTTGTCTGAGCAGCTACTCAAACAGTTTCATACTGATCATGATTCTAAGGTACGCATGTTTTATATATACTGCATAATCATATATATTTTATTTACCTACCATTTGAATCTACGTAGATATATACTGTTCACAAAAAGTAGGGGATATTTGACATTAAGGATGGATTTGGGAAAATAAGGAAAAATTTACCTCTCAAATAGACATTTAATCCAAAGAACAATCAAATTTCGATGAAATCAATCACTAAACTCCAGCTGTTAAGTTTTTAGACTTAATTTTTCGCAATAACTTTTTTATCTTCAATTTTAGCAAAATGTGTTCGCGATGAAAGTTGTAGAGGAGAACTTCCGCCAACTTCTCCAAAAGGTCTAGTGCTTGTGGCGCAAAAAGATTTTTGTGTATATAGATGAAGATTTTGCAATAAATTGAATTAGTCCTAAATTTCTAAGTTTTTTAATGACAGGTATAATTCGTATAGGCGTGACAGAAAGGGGTAGTTTCAAAATATATTCAGAAGCGGTGCATATTCCCGTTCTTCAAAGGCTGTGTTTAACATAAAACTGCCGTTAACATACTCAGAATTTACCGTGCATATGCAGAATCAACTTAAAGCAGGCTCATCTGTAGGAACAAAGGCTGGGTTATCGCATGACGTGCATTTTTTCTCTTGTTCACGTGCTATGAAATGAGCGGTTTTGAGATGACCCTACTAGCTTAACGCACGAGCGAATAAGGCGCGATTTCTATTATATTTGAACAAGCCATCCATCGCTTTAGTAATTGAATTAGGGCGGTGCAATGTAACATTTTGACTGACATCTTGGACTTAGTTTATTTGCGCTTTGCATAAAATAGTCAAAGAGTGCATCTAAGCACAGATTAACCTGCAGCATCTAGGATGTTGGAACCATTTGGAGAAGTTGGCGGAGATGTTCCTGAATACTTTTCATCGTGAGCACATTTTGCTAAAATTGAAGATAAAAAGTTATTGCGAAAAATTAAGTGTAAAAACATAACAGCTGGAGTTTAGTTCTTTTCATTGATGGTCCCAATATCGAGATACACGGCAGGTAATCTCTATAACGTCAACGTCAAATTTCACACGTCATTAATAACGTGTTGGTCCGCCTCGATTATCATAGCAAGCAATGCAGCGACGACGCATGCTCCCAATACGTCGACGAATAGTGATCTGAGGAATCCTCCCCCATTCCTCTTGCAGCGCTGCACCTATCTCACCCAGGGTCCTTGGTTGAGGAGTACGTCTCCGAACACGTTTACCGAGAATGTCCCACACGTGCTCAATAGGCGATAAGTCTGGACTCATCGCAGGCCACGGTAAAGTAAGAATATTCCGTCGCTAAAGGTAGTCTGTAACCACTCTTGCCCGATGTGCCCTAGCATTATCATCCTGGAAAATGAATCTTGGGCCATGACGTTGAGCAAACGGAATAACGTAAGGAGCCAACACATTGTCACGGTAGTACACACTTGTAACTCGACCTTGACACACATGTAAGTCAGTTTTGCCAGTAATGGTAATTCCACCCCATACCATAATAGATCCTCCTCCATACCGATCATGAGCAACTCTAGCAGGGTCAGTATAACGCTCACCAACTCGACGCCAGACTCTCCAACGCCTGTCAAGAAAGTCCAAGGTAAATCTTGACTCATCACTGAACATAACGTGCGACCACTGATTGATGTTCCACCGTCGACGCTGTGTAAACCATGCCAAACGTGCTCTACCATGTCTGGCTTTTAACGGTAACACAACTTGTGCACGCCGTGCCCTCAATCCACCTACGTGGACACGATTTCTGATGATCTGCCTGGAGACTGTAACCCCTCAAACACGGCGTAAGTATTGTTGGAGATCTGCCGACGTAAGCGACCTGTTATGTAGCGCTTGATTGACAACAAGGCGGTCGTCACGACGGCTCGTACTCCTTGGGCGTCCACTTCTCTGCATATCCGCTACTGCTCGGCTCCTCTGGTAGCGTGCCCACAACCGACTAACAACAGACTGTGAAATGTTCATGATGTTTGCAGTCTGTACCTGTGTACTTCCGGTTTGACGCATCCAAATAGCTCTCCAACGCTCAGCTTCTGTAAGGCGTCTCATGTTGACAATAGCGAAAACTGTCTCAAAGTGTCAATAAATAGCCTTCCAGCAGTCAATGCAGAAAATTTTATCAAAATCCAACCTCAACAAACCGGTTTGCCATTGGTGTGAAAATTCACGTGAAACCCTACCTGTATTCAATGTTCACGTGCGTGGCCATCCAAGCATAAATTTTAAAGTTCACAACAATTAAATGTGCACACATGAGATACAGTCTTACTGATATACCATATATATGCATTTATAAAACAAGGTGGCGGAGGGGCCAGGAAAAATATGAATATCCCCTACTTTTTGTGAACAGTATATTTCGTGAATGCTACTAATGTCCATAGACAGGCCCTCGTGTGTTTGACTCGTTCTTCAATTTCAAATCAATTAATCTTAAAAGTGGCAGTTCAGGTGTGATGGCTCGAAGACGTAAACTATCAGACAATCATATGGATTTTGATATAATTTGCAGGATACTTTTGATTTCTTTTTAGGTTGAAAACTTAGTTTTGCGACCCTCAAATACCACAGTATATAAATCCAGGTAATACTGTAAATCCGAAAATTTTAGTGAGAACTTAATTTTCACGAATAGCGATAAAAGACATATTTGTGACCTCAAAAATTTGCAACTAGGGCATGATTTACCTATATTGATCAGAAAACGACATATTGATTTCGCCATTTCACGAGGATTTTATTTTCACGAAATTTCGCCTGTGCGAAATTTCGCGAAAATAAAAAAGCTCGCAAAAATTACAGAATTTACAGTATTGTGTGTGTGTCTAACGCCCCGACAGCCTTAATATGATTGGTGAGAAAGTTTGCAAATGCTTTTGTCGTGCTCTGAAGATGTGTATGTGCCATCATTATGGCTATTTTTCTCCGGATAGTTTTGGTCTATTTTCAGCATTGTGTACGTTGACCATTATAACTTTTTGGGACATACTAAAAAGCTGAAAAACCTGCTGAATTCAGCGAGTTGCAGATCAGCAGATGTATACTAAAAAGCTGAACTGCTGAATTGCTGAATATTACTTTTTGCACTTTTTTACTCTTTTAATGATGTTTCATGTATTTAAAGCCAAATATTAAGAGGTGGTAGATATGTATTTCCTAAGTGTTTTTGTTGCTTGTGATTTTATCAACTTTCCTTATCATACATAGTCTTAAAAGGTTTAAGCCCAGTACCAAAGAAAGATAATATCTACCGCAGTAGGCTTTTGTCAGTAAAACGTCCACAGTTTCGTACTTTCACCTACCGTGTGACATTAACATAAAACATGTCAGTTACTATGAATCAGTCAAATAAACTAAAATATCTATTTGTTAAAAATTGTATTGCAAACGTTTTGAGACTATGATCTAACCCTATCACGATTTTTAAAAAAAAAAAACTGAGATCATTCCTAAATCATTCCTTTGAAACTGTAGACAGCAATTTAGGTTTGCGTTCTTCTGTTTAATATAAGTGTGTGAACACTGTGTATGATTACCGCATATATATGAATACAATATATGAACAGGATAGATAATATTTGAAATTAGTTTAGGTTTGTTAAGTTCTAATGTTCTACATTGTGTGATAAAGGATTGTACTGTTAAACTATATATGAGCCAATACGCTAGAGTTTGTCATTGTTTATACTTTGTGAACTTAGACGATTTATGAGCTTGCATACATTTAAATGTTATTTTATCACTTTTTAGGTTGGAAACTTAAATTTTGCGACCTTCAGAATGTCACAGTAGTGGTTTGGGTGTAAACAATGCACCTACAATCTTCACATGATTGCTTTAAAAGTTTGCACATGCTTCCGTTGTGTTTCGAAGATGTGTATGTGCTTTAACAAATATATTCCGATTGTTTTTGTTTACTTTTCAGCATTGTGATAGCTGACCTTGATAACTTACTCATTTAATTACAGTTCATATATCAAAAGCAAAATATGAAGAGGTAGGAGAGATGTATTCGCTAAATATGTTTTTTGCTTGTTATTCGTATCATCTTTCCTGATCATACACAATCTATAAAGCCCCAAACCTAAAACCAACGAAAAATAATATCTTAACCCAGTAGACTTTTTTTCAGTAAAACATCCACAGTTTCGTACTTTCACTCACCATAATAGTGTGGCCGTGTGACCTTGATCTAACTAAAAATCAGTCAAAAACTCCAACATGACTGCAAAATATATAACAGACGTTTAAAGACTTTGATCTAGTCGTACCACTATTTGTTTTAATTTTGATCATTCCTAAATCATTCCTTTGAAGCTGTGGACAACAACTTAAGATTGTGTAGTTCTGTTTGATATAATTATGTGAACACCATGTATGAGTACCTTATATATGAATGCAATATATACACAGCATATATAACTTTTTTGGAATTAGTTTAGATTTGTGAAGTTCTAATATTGTATATTGTGTGAAAGGGGATTGTATTGTAAAAGTATATATCAGCTAATATACACGATTTTGGTACTTATCGCATCGCTGAGCAGCAAAGGTTCATGCCAGTCTGCGCATATGGCCAGACACAGACTCACCAGAACATTGACTGCTTACATACGCATAGTATTGATTTAGATGATACATGTATGCCAGCATGAACGTTTATAAGAGGCATCTGAGCATATGCTATAAGCACCTAAATCGCGAGCACTGGCCCAATTATTCATAGCCCCATTAACGCGTATTGCATATCGTTGCCCAGAACACATTGAAGGCCATTATGTGTAAATATAAAACATAGCACAATAAAACCCAATATGCCAACAACACGAAGCACGTTTTGAAATCGGTGCGAGTTTGAGGTGTGGTGGTCTTGATTGATATATGTTGTGTGATATTGTACTTTCAAAGATAGATGAGAATCGATGTAAACAAACATTGGCTAGTTTACCTTGATTTTGGGCGTGCAGGTAGTCTCAGTTTACAGTTATATTGAACCTACCACAGTTTTTGCATATGCGCTTAGCAGTGAAAAGTCATGCTCTACCCGTTTATAAGAAAAATGGAATAGCCTCATTACTATGCATCTTTGAAAGTATAGTATAATCCGTTTCTTGTTTACTGTCGTGAGTTGGCTCCCGGTACCGTTAGTTTAACAGGCGACAGGGCCCAGGGCGACGACAGTAAACATGATTCGCACTATAGTGGATTGTATTACAAAACTATCTGAACGATGTCACATAAAAACATGTAATGTGTGCATATCGAAGTCCAGAGACGATAGTGCTAAACAGTAAATGCCATGACGAGACGCCTCAAGGGGCGGTGCCTCCCCGGTAGCCTCATCGTGTTTTGCAATTTTTGTTCATTCTACAATTGACCCTGTAAGCTCACTCCCAGCTAGCACACATTATTAGTCCTCTTTCGACCCACCAGTGAAACGCCAATAACCAGTGAAACGCTGTTTTAATGGTGTTTTACTGGTAAACCGAAAGTGGCCCGCTTTTATAATCTTGCTTGGCAGAAGCAGATTTCCCCCCTGAATTTTCAGTAGTCACAGTACATGTAAAAAAGACTTGATGAAATTGGTTACTCTCCTTTGTTCCTATTTGAGTATATGTTGTAGGAACTTAAAATAACTGTCTCACTTAGACGGTCCTTTTTAAGTATCCACAAACAATTTGATAAATATTAAGGACAATTATTTATAACGATTACTGTTTCCTCTTGTGTCCTTTTGTCAGAATTGAGTGCATTCCAAAAAGCTACATGTACGTGCATTTGAGGACAGGTCGTAGATCTAGATAGGCACTTAACTATTCGGTGTAAATCCTAATTATTTTCTTATCAAAACGTATGTTTAAGGTACCCGCATCATATGTTTTGGTTGAGAAATAAGACAAAATAGTAATCAATACCGCACTCTTATTTGCGATTCTTTTAGGTCCCCCTCTGAAGCCAAAACATGAAAGTTACTTTACACCAATTGCAATAACCTAAGTATCTTAATTCTGATACTTATTTTAGCTAAACGTTGCTATAGTTATAGAAAACGGCCAGCGAAACAGGAGAAAAGAGAAATTGTCATTTTGGACTATATATGATACTTCAGAAGACCATTTTAATATATAGTATATCAGCTTAGTAAATAACATAAATATGCTGTGTATCCCCTGTCAAGGTATCAGTTAGGTTTCTGCTTTTGCTTTAAATGAATATCACAACTTTGGCCCAAAATGACCACTTTCTTATTCATAGCCTTTCCTTTCAGTCATGTTGTTACAATTACAGCGATAAAAGTCATACCATTAAGCTATGGTTTTAATGAACCAATCAGAGGAAGCTTGTGAAACAACAAAGTTTGTGCCTCATAGGCGGGGATGGGCAAAATATCATTCCAGTGTACACGTACAACTAATGCAAGAATTATGAGGATACTTGGAGCTTTCCTTATCTGAGTTAATATTCACTGTACTTTGTATTGGCAAATACTACATGTGTATCTAACAGCTCCTAATAAGGATAAATATAATTGAGCCGTGACATGTGATTTTCAACAATATGGCATTTTGACAAGTGTAGACTCAGACGAGCCTGTGCAGCCTCCTTTTAAGCTTAGAACCTCCAAATGGTGTTCAGTCAGTAGCTTAACACTCATATAATATATAAGCGACTAGCAAAGGCTCTGAGCAGACTGCGTGTATGCGCAGGCTGATCTGAGGCTTTGCTGGTTGCACATACCACATTGGTAGAAATCTCATGTCGCGGCTCAAAAATATGTCGATAAAAGGAAGATAAACAGAATGAGCGATTTTTGTTAGAACGAATTTGTACATAATAAACACATTAAACTTCTTGTTTCATCTCATCATTTTAAACCATTCTCTCCCCTCTGGGTACAGCAATCCTTGAAATAAGCTTAAGGACAACGACAAATGGATTGCTTTGCTTTTTGGTTGCATTATTATACTTATCTATGTGCCTTTGTTTGTCTGTTTTCTGGTGTTTGTTCATCTGGGGACAATAATTGGTCTGTGGTGGTCTGTTACTCTGACTTTTCCTGGTTATAGGCATTTGTGTTTAAAGACATAAAATATGAGCAACAATAGTGGTACCACTCATTATGACTATCTCCAGGGGGCTTACTGGGTAGATCAAAGGACAATCATAATGAGGTGATTATTAATTCACTACATGGGTGATAAAAAGCCCCCTAGAAGGGTTTAGGTTATTTTTTTTAAAGAAAGATTTAAATGATTGATTTTGCTGAACCAAAAAGGTGATGTTTTCAATGATGTTCGACAATTGAGGAAAATAAAATAAAAATAAAAACCACAAAAAAGATGAAAATGGTAGTTCTTGAAAAATATCTATAATAGGAGAAAAAAGAATCTTTGAATATTTCCTCTTGTGAAACTTTCAAAAAGAAAAAAAATAAGAAAAGAATATTTCAGGAAATAATGAAATAAAGGCAAAAAAAACAAATGTAAGATACTGGCGCATCGTATTTGCCCCATAGAATATTACATTAATCAATTTCTGCAAAACAGATTTTTTTTCATCTTTTTCAATTGGAGAAGCCCATTTTCAGTTTAAGTGTAGTTAGGTGTTTTTTTTTCTTTTTTTAACAACATTTTGATAGAGCAGTCTGAAAGCGATCAGTAAAGACCCTGATCAGATGAGGGTCTGGATGGGGGGATCTGGTATTCAATATTCATAAAAAATTAGCCATTTGTTCATCTCATTAAAATTTTGGGTTATTCATTAAATTAAGACTAATTATTCATTAAAGGTAAGAAAGGTGCCAAAGAAATCTGATTATTCACTATTCATTATTTTTTTCTTCAATTCATTAAAAAAAATAGGATTATTTATTAATTTAAGGCCCTCATTATTCACTATTCATTATTTTTGGGCTCATTATTCACTATTCATTATAAAAAAGGGCCATTATTCACTAATCATTAACCCCATCCAGACCCTCTCATATGCCAAATTCCACAGTGTCTGATCTTGGTATGTACTGCTCGCCTATGTCCCGCCGGGATGTTCCAGATAAATATAATCATTTTTTATTGCTATAGTAAATTGAATTGATGTACAGGAAGTATTTTTCTGCAGTATATCTCCCACTGATGAGAAAATTTATTTATATGTTTTATTTATTTTACTTTATCTTTTTTTGTTGTTCTTTTTTCCAAAAAAAGAGATAAGAATCAACTAGAAATGAGACTGTGCGTGCGATTTCCAACAACTTGGCATTTTGACATTTGTAGACTCGGACGAGCCTCTGCAGCCTCCTTTTAAGCTTAGAAACTCTAAATGGTGTTCAGTCAGTAGCAAACGCTCATAAAATATTCAATCGACTAACAAAGGCTCTGATCAGACTGCGCGTATGCGCAGGCTGATCTGAGGCTTTGCTGGTCGCACATACCACATTTTTGGAAATCTCATGCTCTGGCTAAAATGATGTTTATAAAGCACTATGCCCCTAACCCTTAGCTTGTCAAGAAGGGTTCATAACACAAGGGTCATCTTAAGTTTTAAGCTTCTAGCTACACTACCTACCATCCTCTATCAGCTGACCTAATTTGAACTAAAATAAAAAATAAATTCCCCAGTAATCAGCTGGCAAATTTTGAAGCTGCTAGCTATAAAATGTTTCGATATACATGCATCTTTATTAAAGTTTGCAATGCCCAAACTTACAAAGGGCAATGACTTTAAAAATGCATAGTTTTTTAAGATTGCACCTTATCAGAAAGCTGAACAGACCATGTGATTCCTTCGCGACACTTTGCACTATAACGGGGCTGGTAAGACTTCGCAGATGTGCAGGATGGTCTGCCCTTTTGTCTTTCGCATGCAATTATGTCAATGTGACTCGTGACAAGGCCCAATAATTTATATTAGCAGACAGTGTAGACCCTGATTTAATGCTACATAACTCTTCATCTGAGCAATAACTCAACAGTCAAAGGGTTAATTATCGCACCTTTGCATTACAGACTACATTGATAATAATGGGACATCAGCGAATTTCTACAAATATTGAGATTAGCCCATTCAATGGGATATTCCATTGGGCTAAAATAAATTGAACTCAACTATTCAGTAAAATGTGGAGATAGCAATAGTATCTAGTTCATCTGTGGAAAAATATTCATTTCAAGAAAGAAACAAATAAAACAATATTTATCTATTAATAATTTGTGCTCAAGTCTCTTCTCTAACCTATTTGGATTAAGAGACAAAGTATCCTTCAGACAAAATATAGTCTATGGATACATTCTAAGCTGTGGATAAAACCTGGCCAGATTTACAGGTAAGTCCTCCTTGGAGCTCCCTCAATACAGTGAGATATTAAAATTGACCTAGAGAAGATATAACATTTCCCTTATCAGTAAATTCACTAATGCACCATATATCACAAAATATAGGTCTTTAAGTATCTATGCTACTGTTAATTGCTTCGAAATATCCATACAAAATCATTTAATGATAGGCATCAGGTTACAATTTGTCATTTTAGCACTGTTATATGACTCCTATAAAAGACCCCCTCTTACTGGCTGAAACTGGTTGTGACAAATCTAATGAGCTAAATTTAGTCCATGGCAGGTAGACATCAGGATTTTTCAGTGCTGATAGACAGCAAAAATAGATTAATCTTAATTCAGCCCAGGAAAGGTAGACACGACTTTTTCCACTGCTGCCTGACAGCTTAAATATATATTGAAACATTGACTAATTTCTTATGTATATATCACAGGTCAAATGTTTTGAATTCAGAATTCAGAATTTGTTCATTTAATGAGAACAGTAATTTAAAAATTGCATTTCTTCTGCACATCTCATAAGAGTTTCAGAATTTGAGAAGTAATTGTTGACATAATCTTGTTTTCAGTGCAAAAGGAACATCTGACTTGAGTAAATTTTAAGCTTTAATAGGTGGGTTGGTGCCTGATGCTTACCTGTGCGTCGTGAGCCATAATAGTGTGTTAATTGAGCCATGACATGTGAGTTCCAACATTGTGGCATTTTGACAAGTTTAGACTCAGACGAGCCTGTAGCTTCCTTTTTAAGCTTAGAAACTCCAAATGGTGTTCAGTTTTTAGCTTAACACTCCTAAAGCATTCAAGCGACTATCAAAGGCACTGATCAGACTGCGCGTATGCGCAGGCTGATCTGAGGCTTTGCTGGTCACAATACCACATTGTTGGAAATCTCATGCACTGGCTCAATTCGATTAGAGTGTTTCTCCACGATGATACATTGCAATAGTTAGAAGGCTTCCATGCGAGCTGAACATTAATTGTACTTCAACAACAGCAGAATCTAGGGCGAGGATTTGATATCAGTAAACTGCATTTAAGCCCCCCCCACCCCTTCCCAGTGGCTTAGGCCGCTGTCCGTTCTAAGGCGGTGGTTCTGTTGTTGTTGACTTTTTGTTTATTGTTACTCCCAAAGTGGGAGTCTGTAATTGTTCTATGTTTTGTTTTACGTACTCTATGTCCATTCTAGCTTTGCAATCATATTGGTGGGGAAGAGAGAGCTGGTTGCTTTGATTAGTTTATCTTCCTGGTGTCTCGTGATTGTTGCGTGGCTCTTACTCGCGGTGCCATGGGTTTGTCTGCAGTTTGTGGTATTTGCTGATCGTACTCACTTACTTTTTCTATTAATATGAAAATACTTTACTTAAACTAGAAAAAAGAGAGACATTGTCTTATAACAAAAACAATTGGTGCATTCTTTTGAGTTTAACATCAGGATTTGTCTATCCAAGAACAGTGATGTTCACCAAGGCGAATTGTATAAAGCCCATGGTTCCATTTATGGCCAGTTTTCTGGTTTTGCAATTACTATTTAAGCATTTTAGTGGTATTTACATGTACATGGTTTTGCTTCCAATTTCTTAATATAATAGACGGAAGTTGAAGACCATAAATATGTTTCAGTAAACGTCAAGGGGTATTTGTAAAAGCAAGAAAGACGCCACAGATCAGTAAACGATACAATCAAGTACCACACCTGACCTAGGACACCGCATTAGAAAGTAACAGAAATACAATAAACATCACCAACAAGAGCCAAGAGGTCAACCCTTTCCCTGCAGGTGACCACAAGACAGCAATGATTAGATACGAAAGCATGACAAACACAAGACAAAAGTAACACAATGATCCACAAAAGAAGTACCGCATTGGAACGGTCAATAAGAATATTTTACTGGAGGGCTTAAACCAAATTCACGGCACCAGCCTCACTCTTAGTTCAGATGTGGATCAAGACACATTGATGCTTGGTTTGCATGAAAGATCCCTAAATCGTCCATGCATCTTCTTCTAGAACATATAAATCAAGATATGAAAAAATAGATAAAGCAAAGATAAGGACTCAGCAGTACAAAAAACTGAATACCGGAGCAAAAACAATATTTCTGTTAATAATGGGTGCAAATTTAGTACCAAAACATATTATGATCTCACTGTCCGAAACTCCATGTTTAATAGTAAGTAATTTGGATGTCACGTGATAAATAGAATCATGCTCCTCTATTATTGAATTTGTTTGTGCTCCTGTATTTATTTCATTGAATTAATAAACTAGTTGCAAAAAAGCTCGTTTAATAAATTCAATACAGCATGAGCACTATATATGCGATAAGTAACATTTTCTCACGGACTGGCTCAACTATGAAGCTCCGGACGTTTCTATGATTATGTCACGGAAGAAGATGGATGTTGGTCATATCAGTGGACCATTCTATTTGAAAAGGAGCCTTGCGGACATAAAACTGGGAGTGTGGCACGCAACGTAAAATATAACGATGTCCAAAGGGTTGCAGCTTCCATCAGTTTTCAGGTGAAAGCCAAGTCTGTTGTACTTTGTTGTTTCGTTCCTGTAAACCATACTACAGTAAAACCTGTGTAAAACGGTCACTGCAAAATAGACAAAACAAAGATCTTAGTTAATGAAGGTCAAATGTATTGCAGAATGCTCCCATTGGAACATTCTGCAATACTTTTGACCTGCATTAAGCGATAATTGGTCTTGAAAACCAATTTTTGGTCTTTTTGAGAGAGTCCGTTTTACATACAGTCATTAGTATCAAAATAAAACAAAAAAGGTTGGCGCCGTAAAACTGGTTTAAGCTCTCCAGTAAAAACGATTTACTGACCGTACCAAGGTTGTACTTCTTTTGTGGATCATTTGTGTTTTTGTGTCTTGTGTTTTTCATGCTTTGCTTTAATTTAGCATTTGTTACATGTTATTGTTATACATATACTGTAAATGCTTGATGTATCTTAACCATCTTGTTATACATCATGGTACTTTACCATTATGTTATGTGGCTTTTAATTTGTGGATGTAATATGTTTGTATTTTGTTAGGTATCATCTATAATGGCCTTATGTGGATTAGTCACTCCATGAAGTCGGATAAAAGTAGAAAGGACTCATCGACCAATTCCATAGAATCAGATTGTATTACTGACATTCAGAGTTGATTTTTAAATACAATATTTGTCTAAAGACTCTTCTGCAACAAGGCATTATATGAGAACCTGTATTTAATGGCGATTTAGTTTATAAAAGAAAAAGAATTGTTGGAAAGCCTTATTTTAGTGGTCAGTTGAAAGATATTATTAAACGTTATAAAAGAGTGAGATACAATATGGATATCATACGACAGTCTGCATGCCTAGATGTAAACCCGTTCACGGTTTATAGCTATTAGACGGATGGCTGAGAATGGGTTTGCTCCCCCCCTAGGGAATTTCGCAGACATATCCTATCTTGTAGAGAACTAAAAGCCGAGTCTTTTAAGAAATGTTTGCACTCTGTGCGTCGGGGCGTTAGTCTGTAAGAGCCTGTAACATACGTTACTTTAACAAATTAAGAAAAAGTAAACTGAAAGTTTGGGCTACAAATTAAAGACATTAAACTATTTGTTTTTTAAAATCATTCATATAGTCTGCATACTGGATATCTTTACTACGTATGACAGCCAATTGAACAAAATTGCGGCTCCCTAAGGTGTCATATGCGATACATAAATCAGATAACCCATTAAAACTTGCAAGTGTGGCTAAACTTTATTTACATTCACAATCTCTCTGTGTGTTTTGCAAAATGTTCTTAGCCATGTCTGACTAGCTTATTCAATTGGCTAACAGAAAAATTAAAGTTTGTTTCCCTTTCTTTATTATTTTTTTCTGGAATAAGCAATTAAACAACCCTACCCCCACCCAGTTTTAAGGTGATAAGTTTGGTATTGAAACTAAAGTAAACATAGTTAAAAAATATTTGCAGTTGATGAATATGTTTCATTGTTTTGCATTCATTTGCTTATATGAAAAGACTCATTTATCTGCAAGTTTGTTGCAAAATTTTTAATATCAGAGGCTGTAACATATGTTACCTGATGTAATAAATGGGCAAGCTCATTGTCTTTACGTAAGATACTCCTAAATGTTTTATTCCCTCGAGGGAATTTTGCACAGACATATTCCTTCTTAAAATAAAACTCAAGCTGCATCGAATAAAAGTTGTTTGCACTCTCTAAGTTGGGGCGTTAGTCTGCAAAAGCATGTTGCATGCGTTACTATATCAAATAAAGGAAATGCAGTCTGAAAGTTTGAGCTAAAATTGTAAAAAAAACTCGCAGCTGTTGGATATCTTACATTGTTTAGGAATTTAAGCTGGTTCGTATGATAAAGACTTATAGATCTGCTAGTTGTCACCAGGTTTTAAAGATTAGAGAATGTTACATATGTTGGCGTGATAAGTAAAATCATCAAACAGTGTTTTGACATCAAGCTGAGTAAGGGCCTGATCCATCTTAATCCCCTTTGGAATTCTGCAGACATATAACATCTTATGAAACCATTCAAGTTGCATTTGATAAGAAATGTTTGCACTCTGTAAGTCGGGGCATTAGCCTGTAACAGCTGGTTACATATGTTACTATATCAATTTGAGAATAAGAAATTTGAATGTTTGAGCTACAGAAAGAAGACAATAGAATTATCTAAAAAAGTGACATTCTTATAGTCTGCATACTGTATGTCTTTACTACATATGGAAGCTGTTTAACATTTATATGGCTAACTGTGGTGTTATGTGCGTTACATGAACCTTATTAAAATTTACAGCCATAATTGTGGCTATCGTCATTTAGTTAAACAACTACTATGACTTGGTTTCAAACTGTTTTATTAGATTTTACAAACATATACTCAATTGATAAATAGGAAAAACCAAGTTTGCTTTTCTATCTTAAATATATTGTCTTATAGGAGCTAATACACAGACCCAATCCCAGTTTTACAGAAAAACAAATTTTGTAATTACCGTTTAAGTAAAACACATGAAAGCGATTGCAGCGTGTGGATATTTTAAATTTTCTTAGTCTGTCTTGCTCATGGATCTGCAAGATGTCATTAAGTTTGAGATCAGAACACTTAATGTGTACTTATAAGTCTTTGGTTCGAAAACACTAGAAATTATATTCATTTCTGATTATCAAGCCCATGGACTGTTGTTATAGATGTTATCAATGACCTTTACGACACATTTCCTAATACTGTGCATATAATGCTTAATATAGAGCCAAAAAAAGAGAAGATATTTTTACATATTATGTACAAGACAATACAATAAATGAAATGGTCCAAACTTATTCTCGTCGATTTAACACCCATGTTAAACGTTTGCCATTGTCTGCTTCTGTGGTAATCATTATTATCACACGCCTCCTTGCAACTAGTAGAATCATCACACAATATTTCAATCATTTACTGTTATACAGTTTTACCAACAGTCCACTCAAAATTTATGAGCCATTATCAACTTTCCAATTTTGCCATTCATGGCTTGGAACATTCGGAAACTGATATGAATTCCTAACAGTTGGCTCTTTGAGTATGTGTTTCAAGTGATACTCTGCAAGTAGGAGAAAGACTAAAGCTTAACAAGGAGGAAAACTATGCCATTGAAAGCATTGAGCACCTGGACTGATGTACCTTGATATATCTGTGATAAAGGATCATATCTTAGCTGGTTAACATTTATAAATGTAGCCTTTCCATACATGCAACAAACACATTTTCATCTTATAATGTCTCTGCACTTATTATCTTTCCCCAATCATTCAAAAACTTACTTGAAGTCTTAGTACTTTTGAAGTGCTGAAACCGAGGTAACTCTTTCCCTTCAGATAAATGAACTAGATGTATCACAGCAGGTAAAGCAATAAAATGCAGGATGAACAGAGCGCACGTTAGACCCTTTCTTTTCAATGATTCACTAATTTTCTAAGATAAGAGCGCTTATTAAAGGATGTAACATATATAACTCGTCATAATAAATGTGCAAAGGCCTTGTCGTGACATCCTTTTTGATAACACAGTCAGAGGCAAGTGTTTTCAATTTCAGTGTTTTCAATTGATCATGAAATGGGGCAACCTTATCAACTTGTTTACTCCGTATAAATCTTTTATAGAGCATAATATAAAACTACCGGTTATCTTATTCTACCCATAGTCAACATTCCTTCTTTTGAATGCAACAGCTAATGATATGGCTGCAAAAACTGAGAAAATCAACGGTTTTACATTATTTTAAGGCTTGCTTCAATGTACTGACATAAAAAATAACCAGCTGCAAACATAATTGATGGCAATGTCCAACTTCATGTTCTTTCTCATATACCAGATAACTTTAAGGTGTAACAGAAATTGTTTCAGACGGTCTGCCAAAACCATCAAGAGTCAACATTGTAACTAAAGAAAGCATATTAAGTTCTTTGGGCGCAGCAAAATACACTATTGATCTAAGACCCGAGGACTTAAGCACCAAAGGACTGGAAAGGTTCCGTGGATAATGATGCAAAAAAGCGGCCTATCTTTCTGTTTGACCAATGTCAGAAATCTTAAAGTATTCTTAGAGATACACGGTAACGCCCTGGTTAATAGAGTGCAAACATCTCTTATTTGATGCAGCTTGAATTGTTCTTTAAGGTAGGATATGTCTGCACAATTACCAAAGGGCTGGAGAGGAGCAAGATTGTACTTAGTTTGCAGTCCAAATACTATGCCATGATTCTACTGGTTGAGATGAAATAGGTGATTATTTTGCAATAGAAGCAGACACAATGATAGACATTGTGAGGTTGTCTTGAATAAAGATTGTTTTTGAATAATTATATTTAATAGGAATATTTATTAAATTGTGTCATTTAAATGAGAACTATTATTTTCTATCTATAGTCTATATATTTTAATATTATAGTCATTAGGAAATATATGATAAAAAAGATTTATATAACATCTGTAACACAATTCCATGGGCTTGTTATGAGCAATGACTATAATTACTAAGTCTAAGGCACCATAGGCTAGAGATTAATAGGAAAACAGGTGAAAATAGTATTTGTTTGAAATATCATCTCTTACTTTCAAGGCAATTTCCTTGCTCATTCATTATGCCATGTAACATACGTTACATACTATAATGAGTCTCTAATCCTGATGTCAAACTTGCAACTGTATGATTCTTTATTGCATTAGTAAGACAGTGCCAAAAATGTAAGATATTCACGACGTCAAATATTCATATATGTTTCTTCAATAATAGATACTAAAATTAGATACTTAAAATTGAGGGTAGGGTTGTTTAATAGCTCATATAAAACAATGTATTTGAGATAGAAAAGCAAACTTTATTTTTTCTATTTGTCGAATAAGTATTTTAGCGAACTAAGATTAAAACACTTGTAAAGATGCACACATCGTCTGTAAAGTTAAATGATGTTAGTCACAATTTCAACTTTCAAAGGGAAATTTAATCTACGTTACGCATATAACACCATTGAAGGCTGTAATTTTGTTAAAATGCTGCTTTTATGTAGCTTAGGCATCCAGCTTGCAAACTACATAAGAAAATTGAATAATTAGACGGTTTAATATCTTCTTTCTGTAGCTCAAACTATTATTTTGTTTTTTTCCTTAGTTTGTTACAGTAACATATATTACAGGCTGTCAGAGACTTACGCCACAGAGCACAGAGTGCAAACATCTCTTAAAAGATGCGGCTAGAAATTTTCTTCAAGATAGGATATGTTTGCGAAATTCCCTAGGGGGGGAGCAGGATCTTTTTTAGCTCGAAGCCTATATGGTTTCGACGGTGGGTCAGGCAGCAGACTCAATGACAGCCCTGACGTAAAACTTTAATCCGATGGTTGGTATCTGAATCGTGTCGTTGACTGAGCCCACCTTAGCTAAACTTGATGATTAGCTTTAGCTCTGACTATCTGTGAGTCATGAGCCATTTTCTTTGTTTCGTCATAGTGTGTTAATTTGATTAGATTGTTTCTCTGTCATGATACACTGTATTAGTTAAAAAGTCTCCATGCGAGTTAAACAACTTTGTTTTAACAACGTTAACAGAATCGAGGACGAAGATTTGGCGCCAGTAAAATGCAGTGAACCTTAAGGTGGTTAGGCTGCTCTTCGTTCGAAGGCGGTGGTTCTGTTGTTGTTGATCTATTGTTTAATGTACTTCCCATTGTTTGTGGGGGTTATGTATTACTTTATGTCCATTCTAGTTTTGCAATCGTCTTGAAGAGGAAAAGAAAAGTTGGTTGCTTTACTTATGTTGTCTTACAGATGTCTTGTTACTGTACATGTTATGCGGTTCTTCCTCACGGTACCATAAGTTTGTCTGCAGTGTGTGATTGTGGTATTTATTAATCATACTCACTTTTAGTGTATAATGTAGAGTCAAAGCCTTCATAGAAACATGCCAGTACGCAGTTGAAAGGCTTTTTTACAAAAACTTGCACTATATTTGATTGGATCTATTCGACTCATTTATCAAGTGGAACAATAATTTGACTGCGATACAAAGATGTTCAATTAATATTAAGGTATGCCAGGTTGTCATAATGTACATAATTAAGGTGATAAGTCGTTCACCTTTATATAAATGAAGAAGGATTCTAGCGATAATGTGGTCCCTTTCCCTAAATGAAACGTTCGTTTTATTTTGCTGAAATAAGGACTTGAGAAACTAGGCATACTCAACAAATACATATATAGATCAGCCTTCTATGCACCCTAGTCCGTTAAATCGTTTTTTCCTTAATGCATGTAATAACCCTACTTCGTTTTGAATGAGAAATTATTTTGGTCATCACCTGTGCTTGTTTTTTCAGTAACATGTATGGGAAATAGAACGTTAAACTAAGGTTAACAAACGTCCTGTCACGATACAGTAATATATATTTATACAGTTGATGTACAATAAAAACGACCTTCTTGCAAACTGGTCCATTTTTGTCAGATGTTTGATATCTTTTTTGGCTTATACAACCCCTTTCCCCCTAGACTCAAGACGCCCTTTACATAGTTGTATATGTTTATAGCGACATATCATTGACAAAGGGCATCTTGGGTCGGGGGGGGGGGGCTGGGGGGGGAGGAACCCAAAAAAGACAAGGCACCATTTTCATCTTTCCAATGACAGACGCCACAAGTTTAAGTATATATGACGTACGCATGTGCAGAAGGAATACCGTAGAGTTTTAGAAATGAAGAGCACGTCTGTCTTGAGCATTTTAGGAATTTTACTTTTTAAAAACTAGTAATGCATTCACTCAAAACATGGCTTAAACGGCACCAAGTATAAAGACGTAAAATGAGGGGTGGGTGTAGAAAGAGCAAGTTTTCACGGCTTTGAAAATAATAAATCGCTTTGAAACGTTTTTTGATGCTTACTATGCCTTTTGTACTGCTGAACCAACCCAAATTTAAAAAAACAACAACATTAAGGCAGTTTGATAAGGTGTTTGCTATCATGTCAACTAGGGAAAGTTAACGCCTTATCGTTAGAACTCTTTTGTGTCTCTGACTTTGTGCATGTGAACACCAAAGGCGCAGACCAGCATGTGCATTTACGCAATCGGATCAGCGCCCTAAGTATTCACAATACTACATATAGTAGTCAAACATGCTCGATGCAAAATTTCAGTGTACTAGCTGTAACTGCGAGGACTGGTTTTGAGCCTCACAGTAACACCTGTCTTAAGCAGCCACTCAAAATAAAAAAAATCTTAAATACAAATGGTAGCTTGATGAAAGTCGAAAGTAATGCAGATTGCTCTTTTGGAGCGTTCTGCAATACTTTTGACCTGCATTAAGCGATAATCGGTCTTGAAAACTAATTTTCGGTCTTCTTTTTGAGTGGTCGCTTAAAACAGGTTTTACTGCACTCGGTTGGAAACACCGAACACAGGATTTCTCGCGGCTCGGTCTATTCAGCACTGTTCGTAGTCTGGTATTTTGGGACTATAGGGACACACGTACATCACTTTCAGTGTATCACTTGCCACAGCGGATTGTTAAGGGTGTGTGTTTTCATTATGTATCAGGAGATTATTTCGTGAACAGACTAAATAAAGCAAGTCTGCTTCAAATTCTGTTTCTCTGTTTGGAATGCCTGCGATTGCTAGTACTTATTGTGTTATTGTTACGACCTTTAAAGCAGTAAGTTTATATAGTACATTAATAAAGAATAAAACATTGTTTTTCTGTGATATGAACAGTCTGTCACGAAGGCTTGTCTGAATACTCATAAACAACTAGTCCGTCTAGACGAATTTTCTTCACATGCATATTAATAAACCTAGTTTTAGTATTTCTAAGAACAAATTCAGAAAATGGCTAGAAAAGGCAGCAAAGAAATTATGTGCGTAGTTATACACAGGCAGATGAAACATCATATCATCACTGGTGAAACATGTAACTGCCAACAATGTAATACAAAAACGTACAACCACATAGGTCCGGCAAAAGTCATATTTTTCTGGTGAAATATTTCACTGCTCAAGCTACTAAAACTATCTCACTGAATTAGGAAATTCATGTCAGGTAAAGTATATCGCCTTTTATTAAGTGGACACTACCAGTGACTGCCTGCACTTCAAATCAAGACATACACTGAACAAAATATCTAATTGGTCACTTTTTAAACTCATAATTTCTGACCAAGCGCTAAAATTATTGAACTGAATTTTTGCCTAAATATGTGCTATTTAATGGGCAAAACATTAATGGTCTTTCAGAAATGTTGTCTTTCAATCCACAGTTTTTTTTATATAAAAAATGCAAAAATATGCTTTAAAGATAAAAAATGCTTGTGAAATTTTATATCCAATTTAAGTGCAGTTGGTAATAAACCGGACTTGCCGACTTCAAAAACACCAAACACTTGAAATTTTGACTAAAGTGGGATTTTTACGCATTTTTTTAAAATATCTCATTTTTCGTGATTTTTTAACTTTATCAGTAACTCATGCTAACTCGTGCTAAAATTGTTGTGTGCTGTGTTTATTTTATCTGGACAAGATAGGCCAAACTGAATAGAACATGATTCGTCCATTTTGTGAAGACAAACATTTCATTGCTGTGGGCACTTCCGGTTTGGATGCGAAACTTTAAAAAAGCATTTTGACGTTTGCATTTTTTCCCAATTTCCAAACTAGAACAGTGATGTCTAGTAGTAATGAATAATCTCTGAAAATTCAAATGCCGTGTCGCAGATAATAAGGCGTACAGAACAGAGCAAACCTCCTATGTAAACTGCATGCATAAAGCTGAATTTCTATAATTTAGCTGCTGGCAGTGTTTGTCTTCATGCTATTACATAACAGAAACGAGAAGTCCGAATGAAGTAAATCATTTCAAGCGTGTTCGTCCAAAATCTCAGCAGTCAGAAACGTATTCAAACAAACAAAAATACAGATGGAACGCGTCTCTGTGGAATAATTTATATTGAAGAAAAAAAATGCGACTTTTTGAATTCAGGGTACCATTACTCTATCATCGTCTGTGCAAGAAGTACCAGTACTTTTGAAATGAAAAGACCTGCAGAGTCTCGGTAAAGCCTTGGATGATTTATAGAAGCATGAATGTCGTTTATCCGAATCTTACTTTCAAAACTAGCGTAAAAATGTTAGGTGACCAATTAGAAATTTCGCTGAGTGTATCTTCAGATGTTAGTAACATAGACAGTCTAATGAAATAATACAGCTGGTACATGTGCTTACCTACTTTTAAAAATATCCGCTCAGTCTCTCATAATGTCTACATGTAAACCAGCAATCACATGACGTTAAACATTGTCGTATCGACGTCGATTCGAATTTACGATGCTAAAGACGTTGTTTCGATGTCATGTGTCTGCTGGGAAGAAATATGCGACTCCTCCACAGAGTACTCGAATGTGAATATATGTTTAAACAGGACTCAGGTTATGGGGTGACTTCTCCTCTTATAATTTTATTTTTATCTGAGAGGTGTACAGACAGTTTTCTTCTCAATTTAATTATTGATTAAACTATCGCTTAAAAAAATAATTATCACATGACGAAACGTCCGAGAGTGATATAACGATATGTAATAAATCCGATAAACCATTAGTGGATAGAAAAATATGTCCCTCGGGATCACCGTTTATCATCACTAGGCTTTTCTATTCTACTCTCACACGACTCAAACGATTCTCTTTCTTGCTCATCACTGGTTTTTCTTGTTTTATAATGAGCCCCTCCCCCAGGGGAGGGGTCTGTGCTCCCTTGAACCCTGAAAATAATGCATTGATCTCCCCAAATCCCTGAAAAAAGTACTTAAGCTCCCTGAAAATATTTTCCTTTGCTCCCCAAATCCTTAAAATTAATTCAGCTTCTCCCCAAATCCCTAAAATATAAGCCAATTCTCCCTAAATTAAGATTAGATTGACATACCTAAAAACTATGAAGCTATACACGAGCAGATGACGTAATATTCACTTAATATTTGAATATATAGGGCTTAGCCACGGACAGTAACTCTATAAATAGAGTCCTTGGCCACGGAATAAACGATATATAATTATTTTAATGGAATGGGGATTGTATTATATTTAGCGCAAAGTATGAGGCCATATTTAAAATTTTGATGTTGTACCTGGTAGAGTAGGTATGGAGGAGTGCTCTCTAGATTTGATTTTTTATTAGGGACAGCTACTGTAGTATTGCACCTCAAATGGAACACAGTTTTTCGTTTTTAAAATTTTACATGAAGGTTTCTTCACCCTGAAAATTTGCATGTGCATATATATAGCGAAACCGTAACTAGATTTAAATTTTGGCGGAGAATGATATCAATCTTAATGCTCTGATATCTTGTAAAAAATAAATAACTTGGTTTTTGTTGGAATGAAAATACCCGTTTAGTACCCATTTTTGTACTGTCAGTGCAATACACCTTGGATAGATATCATATTATTTGCTCAGCTATAAAATGTCCATAAGAGATAACAGCAGACAATTATTTTGTAACATCAAATGGTGCGGTTTATGATGCAATCCAACGGATAATGGGTTATTTACGCATTCCATGCCCACCAAGTACCATCATTTAGCCTGCTTCCATCTGTCTACCTATCTGTATGTTTATTCACGTGACTGTATGTGCGAGTGTACAACTAGAAATACACAGTTCTGAAAATACGAATAAGATCAAAGATGTACTGGCACTTACATGTACTTCATTTCATTTTATATTTAACTTTTACTGCTTATTTGTATGATGGAAAAATATGACTGCTTTCATATGGGAGTACATGGTGAGATCAATAAGCACACCCATTCATGGAATTGCTAAGGAAATGGGCGCTTCCAACTTAGAGGGCATTTTGGGCAGTAGACATCTATAGACGTAGCCTTTCATTTTGGTCACCGGCTTTGTGACATGATTAGATAACTGAAATGTTGTTGACTAAGCTGATAAACAGCAACGCAAGCCAATATATGCAGCTACATTTAAAACCCACTGACACATTGTTATAAGTTGTCTTATATTAGTATATACATGGCTTTATGTTTAGCTGATAGTCATTGATCCATACCGCTCAAGGTACAAGAAGGGAATGTTATTTGGCATAAAACATTAAGAATGTTAAGATTCCATCCTATCACAGCATTTATGAAAAACGTGTACAAACTTCAAAACAATATTTTTGGTAAGGGTTTTTTTAGTTAAAATATATTTTTCGAATTAAATTTAAAAATTCCATTTTATATTTAATGCTATTGCCAAAAAACAGTGTTCCATTTGAAGGGCTATACTACAGTAGGCCATTTAGTTTTCTGGTATAGGAGGGTCTGTTTTTTTCCAATAGATGAAACCAGGTTTTCTTAGACAAAGTGAAAAGCATTTTTGTAACCATAAAAAGTGTTTTTTTTTATAATTACTATTAGGCCCTATACGTAATTTTAACTTCAGTTTCAACTAGCCAGAATATATCTGATAAACATTCATCAAAGTTTTTTTTTTTAAAAAAAACATCTAATTACGTAGATAAAGAATTACGTACAAGATGCGTAGGAAGCCCTGTTAATGGTGCTGATTATCACTTGTGCTAGGGGTTCGGGGGCATGCTCCCCAGAAAAACTTTCGATAAAAATAATGCGATCTGGTGCATTCTGAGTGTTCCAAAGTTAGCTATTATCAACCTAAAAACCAACATTTTTGAATAATAAATCAACAACCCAAATTTTGTGCCATGTTTTTCTCCAAGATCAATCCAGATGCACACTTTGGTACAAAAAATAGCCCACAGAAGCAAAGAAATGTAAAAGATGGAGGCTTTACTTTTTTTTACATCAAATATTACATACCAGACGCATAGATATATTCTGTAATGATAAGGATTCAGATTCATGCTAGGGGGTCCTGAATTTTTTTTTTATTAAAATGGTGCAATCTGGCGCATTCTGAGTGTTCCCAAGTACGTTATTATCAACCTAACAATCAACACTTTCAAGGATAATTTTCCTCAATATTAAAAATTATTGGTCATATCCAGTCATCGATACCAAGCCGGATTAGCATTATAGCACGAAAGCAAATACATTTAGATATCTAAGGGGGTCCTGGGCCTCCAAGAAGCTGACGAATTTCTTTAAAAAATCAAACGAAATAAAGGCTTTTCCTTTAAGGTGAGTTTTTTGTGTTTTTGTTTTTGCAGGGCTCCCTAAATCTCCAAACTATGAGCTTGCTCCCCAAATCCCTAAAAATAATTACCAGTGCTCTCAGCGGCCTGAAAATAAATAGCCATCCTCCCCAGATCCCCCAAACCCCTGGGGCCCTATAATAAGCTTCCAGAAGTCCCTGAATGCGCTAAGATACAATTTCACATGATGGCGTAACTTTAACATAATAATGACGTCACTTGACGACCATATGCATGAGTTACAATGTAGCCCATACGTGACAGCCTGGGTAAGATTGCATGGGTATGGTAAAATTTTCTATCCCAGGTTAAGAAAATCCAGTCTAGTTCCCAGAACAAATTGAATAATCCAGACAAATAAATCATGTATCTTCATGTAATACAGACAGATAGAGATGTTTCAGTTGTTTATTGTGATATTACTGTCATACAAAGACTAAAGTTGTCAAAATTGACATTATTAACTCAACTTTCATCTAGAAACCCTGTCGGAATACAATCATTGTATCAGTATTATTTGTTCAACCTCACATTGCGTTAACAAACGTTCCTAACAGTCCCCGATTCTTTATAGGTACAATGTAGGCAAGGTAGCAACAGGGACATAGATAACTAGCAATGTCACTCACCCTACCCCCCACAAAAATAAGTGAATATGATCAGGAAATACCACATACACACACCGCAGACCAACCCACGGCACCGTGAGGAAGAGTCACAGAACATTTACAGTAACAAGACATCCGTAAGACAATAAAAGCAAAGTGAACAGAGTAAGTAAGGGTGCAAAGATCAGGAATCGATACAATCAAGCACCACACCTGATCCAGGATACCAATGGGAAAGTGACAAGCAGTAAGACAGCACAAACGAGAGCCAAGAGGTCATCCCTTTCCCAGCAGGTTACCTTTTCAAGATGATTGAAAACTAAAAATGACACAAAGTAATGCACAATAAAACAAAGACAAACACAGAACCCACACAACCAATGGGAAACACACCAAACAACAGTTTAATAACAAAATAACCACCACTCCAGAACGACAGGAGCCCATTAGCCACCGGGGGCTTAAATGCATTTTACTGGTACCAAACCTTCGTCTTAGATTCTGTTGTTATAAAAAAATGACTAGCTCGCATAGAGGTTTCTTAACTAACACAGTGTATCATCACAGAGAAACAATCAAATCAAATAAACACACTATGGCGAAACAAAGGAAAAGGCCCATGACTCACAGATAGTCAGAGCTAAATAAAACCTCAAGTTGAGCTGTGGGCCCAGCCAAAGACATGCATCAGGCACCAACCAACGCATCAAAGCTTTACGTCAGAAATAGTAAATGTGATCAGGATACTCACAAACTGAAGACAACCCCACGCACCTCGAGTAAGAGCCACACAACAATCACGAGACACCAGAAGACAAACTAAGCAAAGCAACCTGTTCTCTCTTCCCTATCAAGATGATTGCAAAACTAGAATGGCCATAAATTAACGTCCAACAAAACATAGAACAATTCCCACAAAGGGAGTAACAATAAACAACAAATCAACAACAACAGAACCACCGCCTTAGAGCTGACAGCAGCCTAAGCCACTGGTGGGGGGGGGGGGGGGCTCAAATGCATTTTACTGGTACCAAACCTTCGCCATAGATTTTGTTGTTGTTGAAGTACAAGAAATGTTCAGCTCGCAGGGCCGTCATTGAGTCTGAGGCCCGACCAACCGTCATACAATTAAAGAGGAAAGCATAGCTATAGACTGTGATTGGGTTTACAACCAACCGTAAATAGTGTATGTAATATCAATACGATGTTATGTTGATGAAAATGGTGTGAGGTTTGCTAGAAGTTCCGTTTCTCCATGTATTATACACAAGAAACGGATATACTATACAATACAATTACGTGTAAAGTAACACCAACAGTGTTGACCAATCCCTTTGGAGTAAGCCTACACTTATAAAACAGATTGAGCCAAACATAAATCCAGTGATAAATGATGAGCATGTCGCTATTCGTGTAGAATACAATCGAAATAGTTTAAAAGTTACTCTGAGGTCAGTGGCAATTCAGCAGAAATCAAATTTGTTTTGATTTACACTTTTGCTATACAATGTAAGACAAAATGTATACTGTATCATTCAGAGATTAGGCCAATAGATCACCCTGTTGTACCAAGGAAAAACACACCAAAATGAACCAAACTCTTAGATGATTTACCAACTAAAAGACGACTCAATGAACTACATATCAGAACAACAATCGAACACGAAACCCCCATACACTATGGGGGCATCCAAAATATCTATAACAGCAACAGAATTGACAGCTAGTATGGAGAGCAGCCGAAGCCACCGGCTAATAGACCTTTACATATTTTACTGACCAAATTTTTGCCCAAGATTCCGATTTCTTTCAAGCACATAAAGGATCATTGACACTTGCTATGGGTAAATGCCTATGGTGTTCAGCAAAAATAAAAGTTTGTCAACCGTCCCTTTCTTCACCTCGAAGCTACCCTGACCTGAGTACTTTATGGCTGTGAAATCCATTTTCGATATTAAATGCTTCAAAGGTGTAAAATTTTGGGTAGAACAATCAGTTTTACATTGAAATATATAGAAATTCGAAAATATATTTTAAAATATCATTCCCCCCCCCCCCCCGTGTGCCAGCAAAAACTTTTGCATGTATATGTGTTACCATATTCTACACATTGTATGAAAGTGGCTTGCTGGCACACGGGGGGGGGAAGATGTTCAGCAGCCCAAACACCCAGGGCCTAAGCCCATAAAATGCCTTTTCTACCAAATAAGAAATTAAAGACAGTAATGAAGCTCCCTAAATTGCTTTGTATTCTGTGCTAGTTTAATATAAACACGCTTAGGGATGTCTGTTACAACGCAAGGTGGTTCTGGACGACAGTACGTTACGGGTTCCAGACGAAAATTTTCTAAATATAGGTTTGTGCTATTGAATGTGTATCGTTTTCGGGAGACTTAAGACACAATAAACCGTAAGCATCTTATTTTGTCTTTGTATATTTGTCCACGACACTTATCTTAACTTAATCAATCTGTAGAGCAAGGCAACTGTATCCAGTTAACGCGTATATGATACATTATTATTCTTGTAACTGTATTTTACTACCATACATGTCCTCATATCCTTATTTAGTACTTTCACTTTCGTTTTCTTTGAACATTTTATGACTTGATGTGATTAGACATTGCATTGTCCATCACATAGACCAAGAAAGAACTTACTTATAAATCTGCTTACTTTAGAAGAACGCGTTTTTAAAACCAAAACGAATGTACTGCAGTCATTTTTCCATGTTACAGATGTGTAACGACTGCAAATATTTTGTTACAGGTTATTGTCGACAGCGTAGCAGGTGGAGACGACAGTGATAGATTTATTAAATATATCTTACACCCAAGAATTTTCTGTTTTGACCGAGGGTGAAATGTCATTTACCGTGTATGAGAATACGAATATGGCCAATACTCGGATTATGTACATCTACTGTTATTTCGAGATGCGCACGATTTGACACCATGGCCTTGTGCTTAGCGTGTCAGACTTTGGAACCTGAGGACCATGGTCGATTCCAGGGTGGGCACTTATAACAATTTTTTTATTTTTATTTTTTTCCTCTTGTAAGGTAAAATTACTTCATACAAGAAACATGGAATTATATAAATGACAAAAATTACACTCCTTAATTTTTTAAATATTCTCGAAATTTGTAGGGGTGGGGATAACTTTGGCCCTCCTGGAAGATAATTAGTCTGGTGACCCCATTTTTTTTTTCTTTTTTCTAAAATGTCAAATGGTAGTCCATGAGACAATAACAATAAATAAGATTTTTAATGTCAGATTTTTATATATAATTTACTCCAAAAATTGAAAACCTTTTATGAGGGAGTAACCAAAATATATCATACAGTATCTTGACATGGGTTGGGAAAACAAATATATTTTCATATTTTCTAGAAAGCTTGAGGTCATGAGCAATAATTAAAATTAAAATTAAGAAGCTGGATGGCGATTATAAATATTTTAGCTTAATATTAAGGACTTGGATTTTTTCAGAAAATTAGTAAAATGCTGAAAACTTCCATGTGAGATTATGAAAAAAATAAGTGTGGTGACATATCCTTTTTATTTCATAAATTGACAGTCCATACTTAAACCAAACTGTATGCAAACAATTAAAACGATTTTAATGTGGGAAGTATTACCCACAATTGCCCTTAATAAGCTCCAGGTCTGACAAAGTGTAAGTCACATATCATACATGGTCAAATAAAATGACGTTTTAAACGTACCAAAGCTGAAGGCTCCAAGGTGAGCTTATAGAATACAAATGACTCCAGCCTCCATCCCTCTGTCTGTTCATCAGCTTTTTCAAACATCTCCTTTGAAACCACAATGTCAATCGAATTTCATATAGAGACTCCTTAGGGTGGAGGGATGGTAGTTATTCAATTGATCTTAAAATGCAGTTAAGCCCCCACCCGTTGTTTAGGCTGCTTGTTCTGAGGCGGTGACTCTATTGTTGTTGATCTATTGATTAATGTACTTCTCAATATGGGGATTCTGTTTTTGTCTTTGTTTTGGTGTGCATTACTTTGTGCCCTTCCTAGTTTTGCAATCATCTTGAAGAGGAAGAGAGAGCTGGTAGCTTTGCTTTTATTGTCTTACGGATATCTTGCTACTGTAAATGTTCAGTGGCTTTTCCTTATGATGTAGTGGGCTGGTCTGGAGTTTATGATTGTTGTATTTCCTGATCATACTCACTAACTTCTCGGTCCTGATACCAAGATGCCACCACGCTCAAAAAAAGATAAAACCCCTTTTAATTATTCTCTGGAACCAGAAGATTAAATGCTACCAATCCCATATATGGTATTAACCTTTAAATTCTTCTGATTACCAAGGGCTTGGTATGAACGTTCGATGGGAGGTCGCACAATGCTGAACTACTTCTTCAGGCGTTCAGTAGGCTACAGAGCAGTATTTACATCTACACAAGTGTTCATGAAAGAAAGAAAAAATGTCGTCTCACATCTGTTACAGAAATACTGACGTCGTCTATTGCCTGTTACACAGTCGTCTCTAATCAGTAACATTAGAAAAATGAAAATTTGAGGTTTTCAGTTTTCTTTTAAAAATGACATGTTAAAATTGACTGAAAAATCATGTGCGATTTATTGTCTGACCATTTATGCTTATTTCATGACGAGAACGTAAGTAATTAATCACAAATTACACATTTCTGTAGTTTCTTTTCCAGACCAGAGTTTTACAATTTAACTTCAAACATCTATGGTGTTTGAACTTCTAATGTCAAACTTACAAACGTTAATATGAAAGGAATTATTTAAAATAGCCAAACACACTATATTATCATTTTCTGCGACGTCTGTGTGTGTTACCCCTTTCCACTGTCGTCCTAAACCCTAAATCTGTCATCTAAAACCCGTTACCTGTCGTCCAGCACAGGTAAGCAGTCGTCATGGGCCTGTAACGAATTGTCGTCCAGAACCACCTTGCGTTGTAACTGACATCCCTAAGCGTGATAAAGTAAATAAAGATTAAAAGTAGAATTAGCAAGGTTTATGCATTTTTTCATCAGCAAAATATCACTGTTATTAAATGACACATACTTTTGCAAATGTCCTGTACTTATCCATTTGCATACTAGGAAATTGTTCATTTTTTTTTATTTTCGTCTGCTGATTTTCTTCAAAATTAAGTTTTTTTAAAATAAACCACCCAGGACCACCATCGCAGTGTCAAACAGTTTGGATCCGGATCAAGACCAACATTATGGTGGTCTTCATCTGGGTTCAAACTGTTTGCAAAAGGCTATTGCAGACGACAAAATTATCCACTGGCATGCAAAGAGTTATAACAGGTAAATACTTTAGTGTTCAATATATTGTCTCATATAGGTAGCTTTCAACTGGGATATACATGTATATGTATACCATAAATATTCGGACACTTTAAATACATTTAACATGCTATGCCCTTTAAACAAAGCAAAAGTAATATTCAAAGGATCTAGTTAGAATCCAGTTTACTTTCCAATGCTAAATGGGACACTTTCATTCCTTTAAAAATATTTCTTTCTTTTGTTGAGCTTTCAGTTTTGTATAAATTACGGTACATGTAGTCAAAATGTACAGGTAACTTCTAAATTATCTCCCCAAAATCATTTTAGTGCAAACTTATTTTGTTTTTAAAACAATTTCACCAATTATTGTGATTCGTTAATACCTTGAATATGATATGTTCAATAGATATCACCATGCCTACCAAACAAATCAAGAAAACGTGCAGAAATCACTTTTTAAAGCACTTTTTATTGTCATGAAATTTCAGACCCCCTCCCCTTTCTACCCACCATAACTCTCGAGTGCGTAGGAATTTTTAAAATATTTTGCTAGTTGGCTCTGTCCATTAGATTCACTTATTGCGCTGATACTACATGCACCACACCAGCAGCTCAAAACCAGCGTTCTGGGAATCAGAAAAATAGGCGTATGAGGCCCAAACCGTCAATGATCCTTGTTTAGCTTGCAAAGAGGCTTCTCGTTGTCGATCTATCTCTATATACTGCCATACCCCAGGCAAGGATGAACGTTGATCAAAATTAATTTTATAAAAAAAAAATCTGGTCCAGATGACATTGTCAATGAGTAGATGGGTCAGCACATGAGATTTTGTCGAGCATTATCGAGCAGCGAAAAGTCATGCAATTCTACGCTTATGGATGGACTCGCATGCAGAATGAATGGATGTAGATCAATGTATTATCTATAATACTATCTGCGTACATATTTTTTGTGATGTACGGAGCTCGGGAGGTAGCAAGCAGCTCTTTTTATTATTACGATACATCGACATAATAATATTATTTCAATATGATCATACCAATATATCGTAGCATGCTGGAAAATTATTATATAATAAGTGGGTTTACCAGAAATTTAGTTTTGGCTAAGAAAGCGGATGGGACAGCACTCCGCTGATGCGATATGGTTATATGGGTAGGGACATTGACTTGTAATCCGATATTGTTTGGTATCTGATTGGATAAACACCGGACAAAAATAAATAAATATCGAACTTTTTTTTATTCTAAACCGATTTATGAAGAATTCTAACACACCTCGCCTATAGAGCCAACGGTAACAAACTGTGATATATCGGACAATAATTCACTGCAAAAGTGTGTGATAGATGACGTCACTGGAAAATGACGTCATTCATGGCATAAGACGGTGTAACGTCGTTTTTACGCTTGAAAAACGTTACTATTACATGTAAACGTATGCAATGTAGTCTAAATATTGGCGGGAGTTCTTCAGTGCAATGGCGGAAAGTTGGAAGAAGCTGAAGACTTCGAATGTGTTTTCGTCGTTTATTGTGTGTTAGAATCGAAATAGATCAGCTCCATTGCCTGAATTGTTGAGTAATAATTCACTGTTTGTCGGTCAGTTGTGCGAAGATAAATCACTCGCGCTGCGCGCTCGTGATTTGATCTTCTTTACAACTGACTTCCAAACAGTGAATTATTACACAACAATTCACTGCTAGAGCTGATCTATTTCTTAAACAAATGTTAGAGGTTGAAAATTATTCGCTTTTGTCATTAAATAGTTGAAATATGTCAAAAAATAGCGCGTTTAGGCTTTGAACGCACAGTCTACACGCGAACAAGTAGACTGTACAGGTAAAATGCTGACAGTTATGAGCTCTTGTTGCAAGAGTTAATGGCTTGTGTTACATATAATATTAAGGTATTACTTAACTAAAAGATAAGCAAAAATGGTATTCCCTTCTAAGAAGTGTGTCCATTTAAGAAATGTATTCGAGTTTTGGAATGTTCGTGGAATCAGAATCATTCACTCCGGGTCTCTTGCAAAGTAAGTTAACTTTGCAAGAGACCCGAAATATTTATTATTCCATGAACATTACAAAAAAGTCGAATTTATAGCTTATATTTACATTTTATTATAAATAACTAATATAAAGAAATTATTTATAACTTAGGAAATAAAACAATTTTGTATTTAATATTTAATCTTTTTAACGGATTTGTTGATGTGCAAAACGGAAAAGCGGAACAGCCAGTGTGAACACGCACAGTCAATGGAGCAAACAAGAATCTTCTTTTGCACGTGCAACTCCGGTGTGGCTCGCTGTCAATCACAGCACCAGTGTCACATCTGGCTAATGAATTCGATGTTCGAAGCGAATTGCACGGGCAAGTGAGTTTGGCAGCTGTCAATCAAATTTTGTGTCGTTCATGAGGCTATGAATGGTTGCAAATTCTAAAGGTTCATTAAAGGCTTGCTTTGAAAATGTAAATATCATGTAATATGTCACTATATCGCAATAATAAAAAAAAGTTGAATATCACTTCACAGGCTTTGCAGTAACTATATTGCACAAGGGAAAGAAATGCATGTTGGCATGGATCTTATTAAAGTCTAGGTTTATTACCTTCTTCATACTAAGACATATTTGCCATTATGGCATATGCCCATGCAGGCGTACCCAGTGGGGCTAAAGCAATCGGATCTACCTCGGCCAGTTCCGTGGAATCAGACCTCAGATGTTCATCGAAGATCTTCTTTGATTACGTGACGCTGACGTTACATAACGTGACGCTGACGCCACATAAACCATGCCAACGGAATAACAAGTGTGATTGCAGCGAAACAAAGGGCTATAAATGAAGTAAAAAAACATATGTGTTTTTTTTTTTTTCAATAAAGTATCGCTGTAGCGTTATTTTATTGAAAAATACATAAACTTCATTTATTCTGCTGATTAAACTTTTTGGGAATCAGTAAAACTGGATTTAAATAGGCTGAACCCACATGCTACAGAACTAATTTTCCTTACGCCTGTTCCGGGTAACAAATGTGAGCTTTTTCGTACAAAGTACTACGCGTAATGTGCCTTACGTACAGTACACCCGAGGCTTGAATCGATTCTCGAATTGTGCCGGACTTTCCCGACTGACGAAATACTCTTTACTTCTTGACACGTGGAATTCGATGTTTTCCGAAAGACACAATCAGCCCGAGAATACTTCATTTTATTTGTTATTCACTTAATCTTTGTATAGATTGGTTTGGTACTCTGTCTGACCTATGTTATTGTTTGACATCGTTCGTGTTCCATCAAATCACATCTTGACACATCTGACAATTCCTTCTACGTAATTAACAATGCCACAAGTAACTAGGTTTTTCGATCAATGTTTGCAAAGCCAAACAGTTACAAAGTTAAAAATTAGATTCCTGAAAAAAGCTGTTACTTGAATTTATTTACAAGAGGGTCAGATGGCCCTGGATTGCTCAAATGAGTCCGACTCATGACAAGCGGATGTTTATCACAAGCTGTTAATTCAATATCTCTAACACCTAAGTTTTCATCATGGGTATCACTCAGATCATAACTATTTAAAGCCTCGACGTACATCCTAGGTCTGATAACAAGGGACTCTACGGAATTGGCCGAGCCAGGTTCCTATTGAATATTTCACCTGCATAAACAACTACAACTTAAATAAAATGCTGTATCTGGTTTTGGTTGATTGATGAGGACAAAAAATGCACACATGTGTTTGCGCCTTCGCTTTTGGTACTTGTCGCATATTCGAGCAACGAATGATTAGGCTAACCAACGCACATGCGAAAATTCACCAGAAGCTTCGCTGCTCGCATACGCACATTATAGACACAGACCAAAGTTTAGTGTATACCACAGCATATACATTTGAAAGATTATTAAAGCTGCATAGTCTGTAACTTTTGATCTTTTAATTTTTGAACTAATGTTTCTATTTTTCAAGAACAAAGTAAAAAACTAAAATTCAGGTATACATTTTACCAATTTCGTAAATCTTAACAAATTATCAGTATCGAAACAACAGCATTTATGTTAAATTTAACTGTCTATAATTATTGGAGGGACGCAAATAATTATCGACACGAGTAAAACACACCTGTTTTATAAGGTAATTCACTTTTCCGTGCAGTTTTCCGCTCTAGTGAACAGATTTATTGTGAAAACATAACTTAATTCAACTTTTACAAATGATTTAAAAAGAAAATAAAAATTTTCGAAAAATGTTCATAGTTACAGAGTATGCAGCTTTAAACCGTGCCTTCTGGGGTTTGCGAACAACAAAGGTGCAGAGCAGCCTGCGCATCCGCGCAGTCTACTCAGCGCCTTTGTTATTCGTTTGTTGGAAAGTATCATATCTAGACTTGCTACGAGCGAAATTTCAATTTTCTAGCTAGTCTCTGTAGCTGAGCAGGCTGGTTTGAATCTTACTTTGTTGGAAACCCCGAAGACGGAGTTTCTCGCGGCGAGGCCCATTTTATGCATATGCGATAAGTATGAACTGCTGGCCCCTTTATTAAATTACTCTTTCTGACTTGAACTTATTGTATTTTAATTTAATTAAAACTTTAAAGGATGCTTACTCTGTATCTTATAGATATCGTATTTAGTGAACTGTGCACAGATTTTCTTCAAAATCATATACCTTATTTGAAACACGAAAAGGGCAGATTCAGATCAGCTGGCTTCTGAAGCCAGCTGGTCAGGATCCACGCCGTTTTCACCCATTCGATGAAACCATGTAAATAAGAAATCGCATCAATCTCTGACTTGACTCGAAATGAAAAGTTCATAAAGTACCATCCACCCGATAAAGCAGTCGGTACCGCAATTTGTCTTCAGGTGGTTTATGCAACACACCATTTAACTGTCATTTTGGTATAGGTACACTGTGTACAGCTTTAGCACTCATTATATGCAACTCACGACCACCATGTGTCAGCATTGTACACTGACTCGTATAGGTTGGATTTATATGCGTACGTGTTGTGCTACAGTAAAACACCTATAAAATGCCGGTTCTATGCAAACCCTACTTAAAGCAAATATCATCTAACTTATGTTAAATCTTATTTTTCATATTTTAACAAACTAGATTAATTCTAAGCTTAGATTTGATAAACCGATTGACAAAATGCCTTAGTTATAGTGTCCACAAAAGCGGACGGACAGACAGACGGCACAATCTGAACATTATAGAGTTCAGCCAACATTCGCTAGGGAGTCCTAATGAACGTCACTCGTACAATGTTCATTTATAATTGAAGATTACATCCAATGTTCTATTGAAATAACACGCAGCAAAACGATTACGAGCTCGTACCTTTCCATTGAGATGCAGGTACATCTGTTCTGTCTTGCGTGACTGAAAAAAGCCATTCAATGCTTCTACTTTAATTATTGAACAATTTGCACCTCGTCGCGATTAAATCTACCTTAGGGTTTGCTACCCCAGGACCTGCTCAGCTACTGGGTCTAGCTAGAGTATTGATGTTTTGCAAGCTACAAGTTAAGCAAATACCCTTTCCAGAAAGCGAATAAGAAAGGCGCTGATCAGCCTGCGCGGACGCGCAGGCTGGTCTGCGCATTTGTTGTTCGCATACGCCAAAAGTCATTTGTTTCGCGCTGGGGTCCGATTTAAGAATCTGAAGTAACCATTCTTATGTATCGACTTGATCGTCCTATTTAACAATGAACGCTATAGCAAATTAAACTTGAACAACACATTTGACAAGGCAAATACCTTTTAATCACAAAATATGAGCCTTGTTTTTCAAACCCTTACTTCACAGTGGCAATCATCTAGTAATCAAAACTAAAGCATTCATCCTCACCTTTAGTGACATTATACTCAAATCCAATAAAGGTATAAAATATTTGACTTTTAAACCCCATCCAAGTGGTCAGGTGTGCGTAAAGTCAAAACGTTTGCAAAATGTTTTACTCTTCATTCTCTTGAATCTTACTTTGTAACGTGGCCGCATTTTAACAGTCACGGTCATATGTTTGATCTCTGGTCACTCCTCAGGTATCAGGAGGTACATGGGCAAACTATTTGTTTACATATTGTCCTTCCCGTCATCTCCTTCAATTTAACGCTTGGTTGTTGGGTTAAGGTTGGTATTTAACGACGCGTCAACTTTTGTGGGTCAGTAGCGTTGAAAGATGTTAGCACAAACATGATTTGGATGGAGAAAAAACAAAAATACCGTATATATGTAATGTGACAATAAATGATTGACAACTCATACTGTTAATTCCGTTGACAATATCAATATGTTATCAAACGACATATCAAAATATAATTGTTTCAAGTTATTAACTAGGTACATGTAAATCGGCATATTCCAAAAGGAATCGACGAACAATAAAATGTGCATATACGAATGTATGTTGTTCGTCGCCTTTGTGTAGCTATAGTACGAATGTGTGACTCTTTCCAGTACATGTATGACCCATTCGCATTTGGGCCAGAGCATATTTTCCGATGATTCGAACAACCGACTGGTTTTCGTCAATAGTTGCCTTTATCTCAAGAAGTTTGTTTTTTTATTCTGCTATTCCATGAATTTCAGCGTTGAAAAAGAAGGACCATCAGTAATAATCATTACATCGCAGTCACTGTGGTTGTCTTACATAACAGCAAAACATACTTCTGTGCCTTCGTATCACTAGCAGTATAAGCTGATAATCCTTATAATAAGCGTATTGTTTTTATGCCATATTTTGATCTAGGCCTAAATGGTATAGTTTATTACAGAGTGCAAATAAAAAAGAATACCATGTTTGTTAAATGAGAATGACAGTATCTAGCACGGGCGTTTAATTCATTACGTTTTGCCTTTTGGTTCTAGCAACGCTTGTGGTGAATCCCAATGATCTACATGTAGCTTGCAGATCAAAAGTACGTTTGAAACGTATATAGTTCAGCTCTAATAAATTAGTATTTTGTTTTTGGCTAAGCAATTAATTCTGAAAATACAGATGCTATTTCGATTAGTTATGCTGCATTAGAAGGATTTATGTTTTACGAATAGTGCAAAGAATTGTAAATTAATGTAATCACTTGGCTCTCTTCAGACAGAAGATAATCTGTTCAGTAGAAACATAAAGCTTGCATGCTTCTTGCTTTTGTGGTAATACAATATGATACGTTTCTGTTAGTGCTTCCTTTCATTTTGCTACTATTGTGTGTGTGTGTGTGTGTGTGTGTGTGTGTGTGTGTGTGTGTGTGTGTGTGTGTGTGTGTGTGTGTCCGACTTTATTCCTGGTTTTGCAAAGTGGTTCTTTGTGTCCTTTCAGTTTAGGTAGTCCTCGACGCGAAAGAACTTATCTTCGGGGTTTCCGACAAAGTGAGACTCAAACCAATCTCCTCAGCTATTGAGACTAGCTAGCGAAATAAAATTTCGCAAGTAAAAATTTTAGGCATCATACTTTCCAAACAGCGAATAACGAAGGCGCTGATCTGACTGCGCGGATGCGCAGGCTGGTCTGCGCCTTTGTTGTTCGCCAACCCCGAAGGCTGGTTTTCTCGCATCGAGGCCCATATGATAATCTAGAAGAGGAAGAGATAGCTTGCTAATCTTGCCTTAATGTGTGTGTGTCTAAGTCCTGTTCTAGTGTTTCTTCCTCTTGGTGCTAACGGTTGGTCTGTGATTGTGGCATTTCTTGAGAAAAAAAACCAGAGAGACGGCGACCAAAATGCATACAAAATTACCCAGCGTGCAAGAAGCTTATGCATGTTCTGTTGCATAATTTATAATTGCATCTATTATGCACGCTGTTCAGCAGTTGTTTTCATTCATTAGTATTGGTTCACTGGCCTTAACTCTTTACCTACCAGTGTCATCTGCCGAAAAATTCTCAAACAGTTCGGACCCATGAAGTTCTCGGTCCAAACTGTTTGACACTCTGATGATATTCCTGAAAGAATTTTTCAAAAAAATTGATTTTGAAAAAAATAGGCAGACGACAAAAAGCAAGATAGATATCACAGTAGGCAAAGAGTTAATACAAAACCGGCTGTGAACTTGCATATCTCGTCAGTTAGTTTAGATCTGCGCAAAGACGAATAGCTTATACTATCGTGCCAACCAAGAGTGACAGTGACGTACTATTTTGTTTACAAAAGATAAGTCAAACATTTCTTTTGTACACTCCATTTGACCTAACGCGAATCGATAGATCACTTGTGTATTAATCCTATCCTGCGGATAGGATTAATAAACAAATGATTTGTCGATTATAAGTCCCTGATAACTATATGTAAACAAAACATGGCGTCACTGTCACTCTTAGCTGGCGGGACAGTAGGATCAGCAGGACATGGGGTAAAGCTTCCTGGTGAGTCTAATGACACCTCCAGGTATGACAGGTGGTCCTGATGAGGCACTTATGCTATTAACATCAAACTTGATAAATTACACGGTTTCTATCATAGCTACCTGTAGCTACCTACAACTGTATAATCTTTCTCACGTGAGACAAATTATAGGCTCCTGTTACTTGTCAGTCAGTGTTTGTGTCTCAGAAGACCGACATTATTGTTCACTTTTCCAGGTGTGCTTTTTCTAAAGTCAAATTGTTTTTTCGCTAAACTTAGCACGAAGTTCTCAAAGTTAGCCATCATGTCCATTGTAATCAAATAATGTCTGTCTCGAGATTTTCGTCGCCAGCAATTCTTTTTAAATGTAAACTCCTTCTTAAAACTGGGCCAATTTAAACCGAACTTAATGAAATGTTTTCGTTGTGCTGATCTTCAAACAACATATAACAACGCAAACGATCCATTAAAACGCATCAAAAACAATCGGCTGGAACGGTTGCTAGAAGAGCATATTCCGAATTGACCCTTTTTTCATTCAGACTGAGACCATAAACTTTTTGGCAGCATGAATGCTATAGGATCAACTAACAGAGGTTTTAAAAAACATGGTTGCTAGTGTTCGTGACTGTTCCCAGTCAGCAAAGTTATATTGGGCCGCTTAGCGGCATTATGCCTTTCTGTTTCATTTTCTTAGAACTGACTTCTTGTCCATTTGTTTACTGCCATCCCTCTAATAGTTACTTTGGTTAGCGTGCCGTCAGCGACACGTTAACGTAATACATGTAGTTTAACACCATTAGATGTAAGTGAGACAATCATGTAAAATAAATATTGAAGTTTGATTTTTCATCAGACAAAGCCAATATAAATTCTGTGAAGCAAATTTTCATAATAAAACACAAAATAGTTAATTAACATTTATTTTTGCTTATTCTAATTTTTAAAGAAGTTAGTTATTGAATTGCATTTGTACATATTTACTAGTTTGTGTCAAAATATCTACTTCTTTTAAATAATGCCTACATACATGTATTAGACCACAATATAATGTTATAATGAACTAACACTTTGAAATCTAAACTCTGTCCAATATTTTGAAGGAACTATAAAGAGGACCTCAGCTGAATTATAATATACAAATCATACGGAAATTTACTTTAGCATACCACTCAAGAGCATGACTGCTTATGAACCTGTAGCAGACATGGGAGTTTTGTTACTCTATCACGAAATAAGTCATTGTTAAATGGCATTTATTCGTCTAAGCCAAGATAACATACTAGATGTTATTATTCAACACAGGGAACACTCATAGCATAATCAAGTTACAGACGTGGGCTCACACTGTACATTAAAGTCGCATAATGGGATGCCATGGAAACAATGAAATTTCATATAACTAAAGCGGATATAATTTTAGGACAATATTTTTTTTTTTTGCATTAAAGTGGTCTCTTTGAACAAATTTACTCCCATAATGAAATGTCCTATCAGTTCAATATAGGCCTGATTAACCCCTTGGATGCTAGTATACGCTCATTTATAAGATTTCATTAATATTAATCAATATGCAAATGAGATAAGTTGCATATAGAACCACTGGATGAAAGGTCTTATGACAATGTATCACTGATGGTATGAAAACTTGCAACAATGGTGGTTTGAGGCTGAAATAAGTTTCTTTATGTCGTTTTTATGATTTTACCTCATTTTTAAGGTTTTTATTAATATTCGTAAATGTGCAAATTCGATGATTTACATATCTGACCACAGGGAAAAGGGCATGTGTCGACGCTTGAATTTGACACCAATTTTAGTGCTCTATATTAAGTGGAACTCTTGATAGGATTGAACTGGTAGGCCTACCCCTCATTCTCGAGAATAATATAAGGGGTTGCCATGGAAACCATGCATTTTCACATAGCACATGCCAATTTATTTCTGAGGACAACTTGGTTTCACATTTAGGGGTTCCCAAATGAACAATTGGACACCCATGAAAAATTGTCCTGGGGTGCAAGGTAACCTAAATTGGATGCCGGGGTATAGTTTTTACACTGAACCAAATTATGAGTACATGTAACCACCAGGTTAGCAAATAAAATTTCATGAAATCGAATTAGGGAATATAGCTGTCATGCAAGTTATTTAACCGTATTACATGACTTTTCGCTTACTGTAAAGGCGGCGCCTCATGAATGCGTAATTAGGACTAGTCAACCTAAGGCATAGGTAAAAGCTGAAAAGAAAGCGTGGTTTTATTTAAAAGTTACTGTATCATCTTGTGCCACCACCTCAGTCATTATTTAGTCCTTAAAACGCCAGCAAAATAACTGCATCTGAAAATGTCTATTTAACATAAGCAGGGAGGCGAACATTGAGGACCAAGTCTGATCTGGATTCACACTGTTTATCTTTGAGTCTTCAAATAGTTTAGTGGACGACAAAAACATACATTTTGTGATTAATCGCTTTAAGGGTTAATAAATGTGAGTTCAGTGTGTATACGGTTAGGATTTTCATGAAATGCATGCACGTTTGCGCGGCTCAAAAAGCTTATTAACTCTTACCAAATTATAAATAAAACCTGATTTCCCTTCCTTAGCAGATGAAAAAGCCGAACCACACCCAGATATGAATATGAAAGTTGCCACCTTTACAGTTAGCTAAAAGTCAAGTAATACTAAGCGATAGCGATGGAAGTCAGGTTAGTTGTCATTAATTGGTACGTGCTTCATACAACTCTTGTCTTGGTCATTCGGGAAAGTCCGTCACAATTCGAGATCGAATCATACCTCAGGTGTATATAAGGAGCATTACGCGTAGTACTATGCACCAAAAAGCTGCATTGTGTTACATGTAGCCGGAACTGGCGTATGGAAAATTAGCTCTGTAGCATGTGGGTTCAGCTCTATTAAAATCGATTATTCTGATTGTCCAAAAAGTTTAATCAGCTGAATAAATGAAGTTTATGTATTTTTCAATAAAATATCGCTATAGCGATATTTTATTTAAAAAACATAAACTTCATTTATAACCGTTTGTTTTGCTGCAATCACACTTGTTAGTGTGTTAACATGGCTTTTGTGACGTCAGCGTCACGTTATATAACGTCAGCGTCACGTTATCACCCCGTTATCAAAGTAGATCATCGATGTACATCCGTGGTCTGATTCCACGGAATTTCGCGGAATTGGCCGAGGCAGTTCCGATTTGGAATTTGGTGTTACACCAGACAATATGGATCACTGACAATAAAATCGGAATTAACACGCGGTAATGAACTAGTTCAAAAAGGAATCATAGAAACCGACATTGTCTGTGGAATAATTAAGAATGTATGAGAAATTCGTTTTCTTCAATATTCCGATACAATACCGATTCTATCGGGGGAGATCTTTCATTTACTTAACAGCCAACAGTAGTAAGCTTCCAAATGTGATTATTTTCAACCATACATACTGTACTTCGACGTGAAAGTGTACTTAACTTTCTTCTGGTGCATGCGTTTGCAGGATACGCTAAAAAAGACGTATATGCAATACGTTTGGCATATTTAAGTGATATCAGTGTACTAAGAAATGTAATTCTAGCCAGGACTTATGTTTGTGCAAACCTATACAACTTAACAAAGGCTCATCGTGGTTTCCTCAACGCTATACAATGTGAATATATCTCATTTCAAAAAATAGCAAATACATGCACATGTATATTATATGGAGATTTACCACTCGATAAAATTGTGCGGTGGATATACTGATGCGCTTTACCAACACGTTTAAGAATTAGCTTGCAGATGAGCTGATCGATCAAACAAATACTTATATTTAAAAACATGTGATGATTTTATTTTGAAGTTAAAATGAAATGGAAATGGGCAAAATATAAAAGCTATGTAAAATTACAAAGCTTTTATCATGTTTATATTTTGTTAATTTCCAAAGGTTACTTGGGAAAAAGTTATAAATGTGTGACTGAAAAAAGGTTATGCACTGTAAAACATAAGTGCAAGTTAACACCAAAAGAGGTGACAGCTAAGCAGCTACCCATTTTGGTGTACAACTTACACTTTGTTTCCCACTTAAACATCGCGAATTCATTATTTTAACAGGGATAAATGTTAAAGCATATCTACCTGCTATTGAAGCAGTATCCCTGGATCAGTGTAATCGAACAGAACATACAGTAAAACCTGTGTAAAACGGCCACTCAGAATAGACAAGACAAAAATCTTAATGACAAATAGTAGCTTTATGAAGGTCGAAAATATTGCAGAATGCTCCGCTTGGAGCATTCTGCAATACTTTTGACCTGCATTAAACAATAATTGGCCTTGAAAACCAATTTTCGGTCTTTTGAGAGTGTCCGTTTTACACAGGTTTTACTGTAGCTCTTAAAGCAGGTGAAAAGTTACATTAAAATCAGAGGCAGTTCAGCTGCCGCCGAATTTGACATAAAGTTGCACTTATTTTGTATGGTATAATTTTGTGTTTAAGGGTCCTTTTCATAAGTGTTTATTCCGTTTGTCTGGGGAAGATAATTAAAAGGAATTAGTGCTTAAAGTCTACTAATGATGGATGCTCCACTGACTTTCTGAAAGTCTTAGAGCTTCGAGAAAGCAGGGATATAAGTTTGCGATCATAGCATATATTGTTGTGTGTTTTCAGTTAGAATGATAAAAAAACTTTTGATTCATCATTCGATAAATAGTCGACGTCAAAATTTCAGAAATGTGACTTGTGAATTTGTTCGGGATTGCGCCATGTATTTGGCCTGTGGTCTTTGATTGTGGCATTTCCTGGTCACAATCACTAGATATGTTAACGTCAGAAATAAACCACGAATTTCATTTTTAAAAATTGTGAAAAGAGAGTGATGACAACGATTTTGGATTACAACGTCAATGGTACAATGTACACGTAACAGGTTATAGGACAACGCTAAAATACTTGTCCGTGCCAGCATAAGATTTTGGTACTTAAACGCTCATGATGACGTACTCAGCGGAGCTAAATGTCTAACGTTTGATCTTCTTTGCGCATGGAATCGTTTCAGGCCCTGGTGAAATTGTGCCAAATTCGGTTATTGTGTTTCTGATAGCGTATTGGGAAATGGTTATTTTACGGGTAATCCGGATGAAAATACAATGTAGGTGCCAGTCGGATACTGTTAAAATGTATTAACCCAAGAATCACGAAAAACATACAAAACTATTGTGGACCCATATTCTGACAGAGTATTGGAAAATTTTATGGGTAAATCTGGATGAAAATAGGTTTTATTTAGACAACTGTAAATCTTTACGTACTAACGCTAGAATCATTAAAAAATCACAAACGTATTGAACCTTTTGGAAAATAATCTAGTGCATGCAACATGGAAATGTTACTCTCGGTTTATCTAATGGTGATAATGTTTACATTTTCTGCCCAGTCATCTGAGAAAAAATGTGCATATCAGTTCGATATGGAAGACAAGAAGGTCAAGGTCAGCTGCAGCCCAAAAGCTGTATTAAACATAGTAGACCAGTTCGGAAATACTCTTCTCTCAGGTGAAACCGGCACTCAGGATGAGACTCCTCTAATTTTCCAAGTCAATCGGTCAAGCATAGCATCCGTGAAGAATGAGTTTCTGAAAGCAACTAAGAAGTTGACAGATGCGAGCAGGCTGTTGAAGAAGGCACGAGAAGAACTAACAGCTCAGGTGAATAAATTGATTAATTTAACCAGTTTACTACAGCTTGGCGACGACCAGCTCAAGCGTGACTTGGATATCTTACGAAGTCATGAATTGACATCACCGCTAGTCCGTGAAGCCATCATAGCCGCGCTGCAGAATCAGTATAACTTCCTGCGTATGGGACTGCTTGCTCAGAACACCCATCTAAATGAACTCATTCGTACGTCCATGAGAGTAACAACAACCGTTATCAAGACTGCACGAGGGGCACGTGCTGTTGGCGAAATGCTGAATCTGCGAGCTGATGTGATGAATTCGACTCTGAGTAATATCACGAAGTTAATGCCTGGGGGTTTCAAGGCAGGGGCATTCTTTGGAGAACAAACAGGTAAATATTTACTGAATTTTAAAGTGAAGTGAAGGGCTGTTTTTTTAGATACATCATTTGCTCCTCTTCGAGAGAAAACCTTATTTTGCTGCACACGAACAACAAAGACGCTGGTAAGACTGCGTATCAACGGCAAGACTCGTGGTACCAAATTCCTGATATGTGCTTCTTGCCTCGGTGTACTTTCTAGTTTAGCAATCGTCTTGCTGAGGAAGAGAAATTTAGTTGTTTTACTTCATTTGTGCTGTGGCTGTCTGTGTTTTATGTTTATTCCTCACGGTGCCATGGGTTGGACTGCGGTCGTTTCCCGATCATACTCACTTTGTCTCAATATTGCCACAAAATTAGAGAGGAAGGCAAAGATCAGGAATCGATACAATAAACGATCAAGAACCACACCTGACCCGGGCACCATATGGGAAAGTGGCAAAAACATAGAAAACACACCATACCAGAGAACCAAGAGGTTAGCCCTTTTCCAGCACGTGATAACAAGACAAGACCTTATAACAAAGACAAACATAATTGCAACAAGAAATGTCACAAACACGTGACGAATGCCCCCAAAGGAATTGGTCTAGTATAAGACACATTTGAGGAAAGATAGCTGTAATATAGCAAGAAAAAACTAGAAATGAGGCCAGAAGTCAATGTCAAGGTCAAAATGACTCAAAATGGTATGCACTACTCCGCCATCCCAAGAGGAATCACCACCCCAAATTTGGGATTCCTACATCAAATAATATAGGAGATATGCTCTGGACACAATAATTCTTGAAAACGAGGTCAGAGGTCAAGGTCACAGTGACCCAAAAATGGTTTGTGACACCCCGCCATCCCAAGATGTATTTACACACCAAAGTTGGAATTCCTATCTCAAAGAATATAGGAGATATGCACCAGACTCAATGCAGTTTCTAGAAACTAGGTCAGAGGTCAAGTTCAAGGTCACAGTGACTAAATTATGGTAAGCGACACTTCGTCATCCCAAGATGCATCCACACACCAAATTTGAGATTCCTACCTCAAATAATATAAGAGATATGATCTGGACATGATTATTCTAAAAACTAGGTCAGAGGTCAAGGTCACAGTGACCCGAAAATGGTACATGACACTCCGCTATCCCAAGATGCATCCACACACCAAAATTGGAATTCCTAACTCAAAGAATATATGAGATATGCTCGAGACACAATAATTCTTAAAACTAGGTCAGAGGTCAAGGTCACAGTGACCCAAAAATGGTATGCTACACCCCGTCATCCCAAGATGTATTTACACACCAAAGTTGGAATTCCTATCTCAAAGAATATAGGAGATATGCACCAGACTCAATGCAGTTTCTAGAAACAAGGTCAGAGGTCAAGTTCAAGGTCACAGTGACCCAATTATGGTATGTGACACTTCTACATCCCAAGATGCATCCACACACCAAATTTGAGATTCCTACCTCAAATAATATAAGAGATATGCTCCGGACACGATTTTTCAAAAAACTAGGTCAGAGGTCAAGGCCAAGGTCACAGTGGCCCGAAAATGGTACGCGACACTCCGCCATCCCAAGATGTATCCACACACCAAATTTGGAATTCCTAACTCAAAGAATATAAGAGATATGCTCCGGACACGATAATTCTTAAAACTAGGTCAGAGGTCAAGGTCACAGTGACCCAAAATTGGCATGTGACACCCCCTCATCCCAAGATGCATTTACACACCAAATTTGGAATTCCTATTTCAAAGAATATAGGAGATATGCACCAGACTCAATGCAGTTTTCAAGAAACTGGGTCAGAGGTCAAGTTCAAGGTCACAGTGACCTAATTATGGTACGCGACACTTCTTCATCCCAAGATGCATCCACACACTAAATTTGAGATTCCTAACTCAAATAATATAAGAGATATGCTCCGGACATGATTATTATAAAAACTAGGTCAGAGGTCAAGGTCAAGGTCACAGTGACCCGAAAATGGTACGCGACACTGCGCCATCCCAAGATGTATCCACACACCAAATTTGGAATTCCTAACTCAAAGAATATAGGAGATATGGACCGGACACGAAAGCGGGACGGACGGACTGACGGACGGACGGACTGACGGACGGACGGACTGACGGACGGACGGACAGTGCGATTACTATATGCCTCCCAAAATTCCTTTGGGGGCATAAAAATAATCAACAAATGAAGTACCGCTGCCGAACGTAACCATTAAAAACCCATTTAAGTACCCTGAAATGATAAATTACATTAATTCGTTTGAAGCCATTAAATGTAGGCATTAATCCTAAAAAAGATTAATGGTATGTATTTGAACCCATTAATAACCAATTAAAACCCATACTCATGGCCATTAACTGAAGCCCATCCTATGAAAAGACCAGGTAATGGCCCTTAATTTTATATCATGTCATACTGGGAAATTACTGGGGGGATTAATCCTTGCTTTATGTTTTGTTCATTGCCATTATAATGATCAAAAACCTGACAGTAGTACCCTTTTTTATGATGAACAAAATGTTAACTAAAGCTTAAAAAGGAGAGATCATACCGTTTCAAGGCCGTGCTTCTTTTGTAGATCGTTTTTGTTAGTTATGCTTCATGTTATGTATGTTGTGCTGTCGTGTCTTTCGTTGCAGCCTTGTTGTCACCTGCTGGGAAAGGGCTGACCTCTTGGCTGTCGTGTATGTTGTGTTTTCTTGTGTTTTGTCGCTTTCTTAAATGTGTCCTGGTCCACATCAGAATTAAGGGCGAGGTTGGCGCCGTGAAACTGGTTTAAGCCCTCCAGTAAAATATTTAACTGGCCGTTCGAAGGCGGTACTTCTTTTGGGGATATTTTTTTTTCTCTCTGTCTTTTGTTTGTCATGCCTTTGTGTGCGTCTGTTTATTTGTGCCTTGTGGTCACCAGCTAGGAAAGGGCTGACCTCCTTGCTCTCGTTTGTGGTGTATAACTGTGAGCTTGTCACTTTCCCATTGGTATCCTTGGTCAGGTGTTGTACTTGATTGTATCGATTTCCTGATCTTTGCACCCTTACTTACTTATTACTAAGTCCCATGCCATTTATACTATTAATTGGGCCATGCCATTATATTATGTTTAATGGCCATTATGATGATAAAAATATACAACGTATGCCCATGATATGTTGAACAAGATGATAAATAATGGTCACAAAGGGAAAAAAGCATTGAAATCATGGGCGTTGATCAGGATCATGCCACTCAATAAAGCATTTCATTAACTTATTGCCATCAGTTTTTCTTATAATGGGCATTAGATCAAAAGATGGATTTTAAAGCTTATAAATCTCAGAATTAATGGTCATTTATTTATTGCAATGCCCATTACAAATTATTATCTGACATAAATCTACCATTAGAATGAAAAGAAAAGCTCTTTGCTAGCAAAGTTCTCTGACATGAGCATTGGTAATACAAAGGTTATATTTAATGAATTTAAGACACTAAATTAATGTCCATTAATTACATTAATACAGAATATTAATAAATACCGACCAAAAAGCTGGCACCATATAAATTAAGAAAAGTAACATTTCCATCAATAATATTAAATTCTATGGGCTTCAGAAATAACAAAACAAAAAAAAAAGATTTCATGCCTATCATCGTTGAAATCTAGACAATATTTACATTCATGTCAATTTAAAAATATGAAAAAAACTAAAACCATTAGTAAGACAGATGAAAAAATCATTGCCATCAGTATTTAATTGCAGGCTCAATTAAAGTAAGTTTGAAAAAATGCTTCTAATGACCATAAATGAACAAAAGTTAAAGCCCATAAAACATATACAGTTTATCACAAATGGTCATTTTTATTAAGCAGTTGCTTGAATTGCCATTTGAAGATAATTTGACTCAATTCATGGCCATGAGCTACATAAACCGAATCACTACTTTTATTTTGGCACTTAAAATAGTTCCAAGAAAGAAGTTAGAATTTAAAGAAACAGTAAACATTAAATAAGACATGCAATAGTTTGTTTCAATTACTGATGTTAAACTATTTTTGTAAGTGTATCTAAATATATATTTGGGCTCATTTTGCTTAATTATGCCTTCATGGGAAACAACATATTCATACACAAGTACACAAACCATATCATATAAAACATAGCCATAAAAGCATTTATAAAAAGTCATGGACATTAAAATCAGTTTTTGCAGGTCATGGCTATACAACCACCATATTAGGCAAAACAGTCAGGGCCATTTAATTATTGTTGTCATAGCTCATGGCCATAAGAGCATACCCTTAAAATAGGAAGTCGTGGTCATTGAAATTGATATAAGTATTAATGCCTATGGATAAGTCAGGAATTTATGGCATTATAAAAAACACCATTGTTAATTGGCATGATTTTGAATTAATAATTATCCATAATTACGTAACTAATGGCCATCACATGGAAATGTGTTATTTTGCTTATCCAGTAGGAAATAAGAGAGAAAAATAAATGACCCCTGAAAAATGTTTCTTTTAATTTTCTTAATGGCAGTAGTTTTGGCCCATTAACCTAAAGAAGAGAAAAGAATGGTCATCATTTTGCCATAAAATGCAACACAAAATTTAATGGCATATTAATACTGTCGCCTTTAACGGCCATTCTTTTCAGTTATGACCATTGATAATTCAGCTTTATTTTTGATGCCTGTCAATATATAATTAATAAGACAATAGCTAAAAATGTTATGCCCATTTATTTGCCCGATTATTTGGAAAATAACAAATGGGAATTAAAAAAATAATGGGCATGAATCTAATGTTTATGGAATTAATAAAATGGTCAGTCAAAGGCATACTCAATGCCCAACTGACTATTTAATGTCCAATAATAATGTCGCCTTTAATGGTCATGATTAATTGGTGATATCAATGGTTTATCAATGGCTCATTCATGGCTGTTTCTGCAGTTGTGAAATGTAGCTACACAAAACATACTAAATAGTAAAAATAAAATCTCTGTCTTCCATCTATAATACTATACATATGATTTTGTTTCGTTTCAGTGTTCTGTCCACAGACCCTCAGACGAATAAATTCAATTGGCACTAGTGTCGTTGTTGGTGTGGAGCAAGGGACAATTTTACGTGACCCATTTACGCCAAATAAAATGTGGGTCACATACGGGTACCAGAATATCAATGAAATAACAGAATACAATTCTATTAAGGAACTAAAGTTTGCACAGATCGGTAAACTATATGAGCTACCTTTCTCGTGCGTTGGAACAGGTCACGTGATTTACAAGAAAATCCTGTATTGCCAGAAAATGTATACCAGAAAAATAGTCCGTTACAGTCTCGAGGAGTCTCGTTGGCTACGCGAGAAAGAACTCGACAGTGTTGGAATTCATGACACATTTCCATATCAGTCTGGCAAATTCAGTGACCTTGACTTTGCCGTGGACGAAAAGGGACTATGGTTAATTTATGCGACGAATGCATCACGTGGCAGTATTGTCATTAGCAAGGTTGTTGAGGAGGACTTGTCATTTAACGGAACCTGGGTTACAGATATACCGAAAAGAAGTGTGGGTAATGCGTTCATTATCTGTGGAGTACTCTATGCGACAGATTCATTCAAGAATATACCTACATATATCAAATACTCCTTTGACACAGAACGAGCCCTTGGGACAACACTGGACCCAGAAGATATTCCTTTTAAGAATACTATCGAAAATGATTTTGCTAGGGTGTTTTCCCTAGACTACAGCCCAGGCGACAAAGCGCTGTATTCATGGAACAGTGGTAGAGTTGAGATATTTCCAGTATCCTTCTCAAGCGAAGATGAACCTTGATTATATGTGTATGCACTGTAAACATACGTGTTAGTTAACACCAAAAGAGGTGACAGTGTTAACTTACACTTACTTTAGGATAATGTGAAATAAAGTTATAAAAACTTACACTTACTACTACAACAACTTGAGGCCAACATTTTTGTCTGTCATTGTTGTACATCTTTATGTTCTTTAGTTCACTACAATCGAGTAGAACTGAGTTTTTAAAGCAGTCGAAATGTTACAACGCGATTTTCCTTTTCAATTTGGACAAAATGAGGTTCCATACAAAACAGGTTTTAACACCCTAAACACATGTTTAGGCTGATGAGTTGCTCTTACGCTACCTGTGAATGGCCTGAGTTTTGTGTCAGATATGTTCTAATTCTGGTAATAAACAAATCACAATTTTACTCTCAAATAGTTCACTTATCTGGACCTGTGTTTACTTAAACTGAGACTGAAGTGTTTCCTTTTTAATCTAAAACAAGAAGCAAATTCAATTTCTGCACCAGAAGGACGTAGAGGTTTACGTAATCAAAGTTCAGACAGGAATTTCATTTGTCAATGGGTGAAATTGGATAAATAGTAGAACAGAATGTTCAGGCCCCAAGATAAGAATGCGTAACTGAAAGTTATTTTCTTCTTTCTCAACCAAAATATACGTCGTGGGAACTCAAATAGACGGTTCTTTTGAGTGCACAAAATACATATTTAAACTGATGGATAAGAAACTAATCGCACTTTTACGCCCTATGTGGTTGTCAGAATGCTATATATTTTGGTTTAAAGATCGTACAATTCTAAGAAGATTTGAAATAAATAACAACGATCTTAAAAAGATTGCTTAACTTTATCACAATCGACAAATCGAATGTTCTCCAACTTAGAAATAGAGGATCTAACATGAGTGCTCATGTTTAATTGAATTTATTAAACGAGTTGATGAACAGCGATAAAATGCAAGGCTTACTGAGCGTTTTATCTCTTTATCGCAACAAGTTAAATAATTTCGATAATACAAGAGCACGAATATCATTAGATAATATTTATCATACGACGTTTTATAGTTTACTTCATCCCTTCCCGTACTTCACAACCAATCAATTTGCATATAAATTAACAATTTTGGCCAACTTAATCACATATTTTGTCAATATTTGTAATATATATTAAATAAATCATTAAGTAAATCCGTGAAGTGGTCAATGCGATCAATTCCAGATGAGCAGTGAGGAAAATTGAGGAGAAAACTATGAGTAGTTTATAGATCATGTATTACAATTATAAAGAAATTAAGTGGTTCACTCGCTGCCCTCGTTACCACTAAATTCCTTAAAATTGTAATAATATGATCTTTTACCTATACAAAAATTATTTTGTTACCACTTTTTTGCGTGAACATGTCAGAGTTTTGCCATATACATAAGTGACGTTGTTATGAACGCCATTTCATAACGTTACCAAAAATCTGTAAACCACAGTGGCTTACCGATTTTAATTAATGGCGTTATATTATATCACTCCCAGATTAATTGCTTTCAATATAACCCATGATAAAGAAAAATGAAAAAACTGTATATTTAGAGCGATTATGATACGCAGGTCTACCTTTTTAATATTGTCGTCTAATATTGACAATGCGTATCACATCATACATGTATTCATAAGGAAACGCCTACGTGATCGCCGATTATTTGGTCATCTACACCTCAATACAAATGTAGTTAATGTAATATTAATTAAGGGCAGGCACCTTTGACTGTTGATGACGCCAAAATACAGTAAAACCTGTGTAAAACGGCCACTTAAACATAGACAAAACAAAGATCTTAATGACAAATGGTTTTTTATGGCTTAATGAAGGTCGAAAGTATTGCAGAATGCTCCCTGCAATACTTTTGACCTGCATTAAGCGATAATTGGTCTTGAAAACCAATTTTCGGTCTTTTGATAGTGACTCGTTCTACGCAGTCTACGCAGGTTTTACTGTATTGTAGATGTTTGTACATGTAACATGACTGAGTTTCACAATAGAATTACTGTTATCAGAAACGATGACAACAATGCATTTTAGAGCGAATATGATAAGTTCGATAATTCTGTAATATGGGTATTTTTGTTTTATATAGGTACTTTTGTAATATAAGTACGTTTGTAATATAGTACATTTGTAACACGACTCTGAGTTTTTACAATATAGTCAGGGCCCTTAAGGACAAAAAATAGGTCCCGTGCGAATTGTGTGCCGATTTATGGTGACCTATATCAAAACCTTCAATGGAGTCTTACCTTTGATTTAAAGATGGTCACCCATCTCAAATCCGCGCTTGAGGCTAGTTATGACGTCATAAATATGGCGACCTTAATGAGAAACTGCTCGTTAATAAAAGCTATGGTTTGTGTTGATATAGTCATATTTATCCAACACGAACGCTTTTTTTAACATAATATTAATTATTTTAGTCATATGATGGTCACATCAATGCTTTACCTGACTTTGTCAATGAATTATTTCTCGATAACTATATTTTGCACGCAAAATACCGTAGATTTCCCATAAATACCCAGTTTATCAGACCACCTTAGACTGATGGCTGAGATGTTATTGCTCCCCCATGGGATTTTCGCAATCTTATCCTATCTAAAAGAGGATTTCAAGCTGCGTCTTGTAATAGACGTTTGCACTATGTTCGCCGGGGCGTTAGTCTCTGACAGCCTGTTACATATGTTACCATATTAAATTTAGAAGAAAATAAAGAAAATTAAAAGTTTGAGCTACAGAAAGAAGGCTAATTATTTAAAATACTCATATGGTCTGCGTATTGATTACTTTAGCTACATATAAATTCTTTTGGAGCAAAATTACAGCTTCCTGTGGTGTTATATGCGTTACTTTAATTAGATTACCCTTTAAACATGAAAATTGTGACCAATATCATTTACTTTTTAGCTGATATGTGCATTTTCCAAAATGTTTTGATTATTTTATACCAACAAACTCATTTGGGTTAGAGAAAATCCAAAGTTTGCTTTTATACTTTAAATAAAGTGTCTTATACGAGCGATTTTAAAAACAACCCAAAGGCTACACCAAATTTTTTGGAGCCGAATTTGGTAGGCATCATTTTAGTAAAAATATATGAAAACATTTGCTGCTGTTGGATATCTTGCATATTTGGGATTGTCTTGCTCATATTATAAAGAATTATATATACTCAACGTCAGTGAAAAGTTACCAGCAAATCACATACACTTAACATAGGGCAATATTTAGTTCATTCTGTACGAAGAACTGCGGACACTTCAATACTCAATTTTGTGGCATAGAGTCCAATGCATCACAACTATGGAAAACGGTATCCATCGCACCCGAATGCATTATACTCATTCCTTGATGGACCCCTATAGTTTCCATTGCATTGCATAGGAAAATGCAAAGTTTTGGTGCTACCTTAAAGTTTGATCTCCATTTTTTGCATTTAATGGGATAACCCAAACCATTTTGGTGGCGTTTTCAAGGAAAATGTTTAGGGCATGTTCTGGCACGTTGTCTTCTGAAAATGATGATTTCAAATTCTTTAAAAATGCAAAAACATAAAATGCACGTGCATTACGTGCACCATAGTTCCAGGGCTCTTGGAACTGTTTTATCTCTCCAAACCAGCTTGTCGTTGACCAGAAACATGAACGTAACAGAAGCCAAGGAGCTGTATTATATATTTTCTAAAATATCAAACTTTTAATGCTGGTAACTTTTCATTGACGCTGAGTATATTTTGCTGGTTAAACAACAAGATTGAAGCACTTGTTAAAGGCTGTAACATATGTTACATGACATAATAAATGATTAAGGACATTGACTTGATGTAAGAAATGATATTTCAGGAAAAAATGAATATATTTCGTATGTTTTCCTAGCTAAAGTCTCTTGCCTCTGGAACTTAATCTTAGGTATTGATTATTATTAAGTCCCTGTACCTTTGTTACAGATGTTATGAATATTTGTTTTCAATATTTATTAATATGAATAATTCTAAAATAACGATACATCCTAGAGGAACATAGGAAATAATCTTTTCACATTTAAACAGTACAATTTAGTAAATACTCCTTTCTAATGTAAATATTCTAAACCAATCCTTATCCAAGTCATATACAATATTGATTATTATTTCTGCTTCTCCGGTAAAATAATTGTCCTCCTCATATCATAAAAACCAGAATAATCATCAAACAAGATTTTGACTGCAAGCTGAGTAATGACCTGCTCCATCCCAAACCCTTTTAGACATATTCTTTCGTATGTACCAATTCAATTTGCATCGAATAGGAGATGTTTGCACACTGTAAGCATGGGTGTTAGCCTGTATCAGTTTGTTACATATGTTATTTAATCAATTTGAGAATAAGAAAATTGAAAGTTTGAGGTACAGGAAAAAGACATTAAAACTAGCTAATCAATGAACATTCTAATAGTCTGCAAATTACTGGATGTCTTTACTACATATGACAGCTGTTTAACATAAATACAGGTACATGTTGTATCATGTGCGTTACATGAACTTAATTATAATTTAAAAGTGGTAATTTTGGCTATCGTCATTTAGTTTAACGACTGCTCTGAGTTGGTTTCAAACCGTTTTAGATTAGGTTTAACAAACATATACTCAATTGACGAATACAAAACAAAAGTTTGCTTTTCTATCTTAAATATTTTGTCTTATATGAGCTAATGCACAACCCTACCCCCAGTTTTGCAGGGGGGGGGGGCAAATTATGTTTTCGCCGCCAAAATAAAACACATATAAAAACAATTGCAGAGTGATGATATTTTACATTTTCTTAAACAATCTTTCTCATATATCATCAAGTTTCTAAGATCAGGACACTTATTAAAGATGTCAATGTGCCATGATGCCTCAACCAAGGCTCTGATCGAATTCCATGCACTTTCAGGTGCTGGTATTAACTAGTTCAATGTCAGGAAAGAGCAAGAAATCATATTGGCAGGCATTTAGCTATGCTGGAGACTCTATCCACGAAGCATTCTTTCACCTCGGCTCAGTGCCCTTAGAGAGCACTGTGGCGGATGCACTAGAGTAATATATTTGTAAATCGTCCTGACCTCTTGGCTCTCGTTTGTGATGTCTAACTGTGAGTTTTTACTTTCCCATTGGTATCCTGGCTCAAGTATGGTACTTGATTGTATCGATTCCTGATCTTTGCCGTCTCCCTTACTTTGCATAAGTCAGTCACCGATATTGTTCGACTCACTGCGTTGAGGTGGTGGATGTTTTGGAGAAAAAAAAAAACACTGAATTGCAAGAACTCGAAGCTTCCAAGAGCTGTGCTTCTCGAAGGTGTCAAACGTGCGCAGTATCAGTGAATCATTTTGAAAACCTCACCTGTCATTAATCCTGACAAATCAATGCCTGACAATTATGGTTAGAAGCCGGACTGTGATAAATATTGTCCCGTTATGATGGCATTGCCTATCTGCGGATCCATAGGGGATAGGGGGTCCAGACCCCCTGGAAAATAACCAGTACGTATATAGGTTTCTATAGATATTAGTGTTTGGACCCACTCCCCCTGGAAAAAGTTGGACACCCCCCCCCCCCGGAATATAATGGACCGCCTCTGGATCCTTGGTAAAGTATAAGTATAGTTTTCTCAGCAATAAAACCATTGGAACCCCTCTTTAAACTGTAAAATAAGCTGAGGACTAAATAAAACTGACAAATATTCCTGGATCCATGCATGTTGCCTCCTGCCTCCAAAACCCCTCTGCACCTGATTAAATGTGGTTGCAGCATGTCTGTATGCGAAACATCTCGGTGTAAGTACAAAGCAAACCATTTATATTGTACTGCTTTGTGTTGATGTGGAGTAGAAGAGGACTCATGTAAAATATTGCTTGTAATCAATATGCTTATGACTTTTGAACAACTATTTTCATGTGGATTCAGATATTTCTTTAGCTGTATCAACAAGAATGCCTTATTGTCCGATTTTGACCTTTGAAGACGATTCTACCTATAAGCATGCGAAAGATAAATCAGATTGTAACAGTTTTCTATTGCCTGTGCTATCGAAGTACAATGGGTAACTTGTAGAGGGGTTTATCCTTATTTCCATATTATAAACTACTAAGTAGAATCTTCTAACTTTTGATCCTTCAGTGGTCAAAATCGGACTATATTGAGTTTGGTTGACAGTGTATGCAAATGATTATTACTACTATCTTTTTCTTTGGGTGTAGGATAAGCAGCTACAGATAAACCAAAAGCTTTGAAGCGGGACTCTATTTACAATATTGATATGTTGTTCTAGAAAAAAGGGTTTCAGGCATTTAATTACATTTACTATAAAAGCTTTGGCATGCACATATACTTAAACGCAAAAGAAACGCAACTCTTTTTAAAACAGTAGTTTGTTCTTTTTCATCAAAAAAATCAGCCAGCGATAATGAAATCGCTAAGTACCGTCATTTGCCTTGCATGCAGCAACAAAATCAGACCGCTGTGACTTATTGTTGGCGAGCTGCAACGAGTAATGTAAGGCAGCCCCCATTTTTAAAGTCACAAAGTTCAAAAATTGTGCCTATTTTGCGAAAAAACGTTTTAAACCAATATCGGTTTTTGAAAGCAAAACGGTAGACAAAATCAAATCAGGTACTCTTATGTTTCGGTCAACGTTCATTTTGTCAAAATGACGTCTTTATTTTTTGGCGTTATTGGCCATTTTTATCCAAACGAATATCATTAATCGAAAACTTTTAATGTCACCATATAGCCCTCACTACGTTGCATAGAAGACATAACTATCGCGATATGATCGAACAAAATGCGCCTGTAATGACTGTTTTAAAAAAAAAAAGGTTGACGTCAATAAAGAAACGCAGCAACGCAGCGACTGGTAGCGTTGATAATCAATAACTTGCAAACCGTTTTAGTGTTTTCCTTTAGTTAAGACATCTGGCTATCAGATCAAGCTGTTTGTTTTTAAATTGAATGAGACATCACTTTTTTAGACTCCATTTGTTGAAATTTACTGACGCCAGTATAACGTCATAATGGAAATCGTGAGCAAAACCATTTTTCGGCAAATCATTACTCAATGCGTAGGAACACAGGATATCATTAAGAAATTAGCCTCATGTGATCCATGTGGAAGAAAAAGTGGATTGAAAATGGTTGCGTTTCTTTTGCGTTTAAGTATATGTTCTAGCCGGACTGGCTCATTTTACGTATTCTGCATCAATCGTTTGAAATAGAAAGACCCAAAGGTCATTGGTCAGAGGTCGTAGTACATCTATATATAAGCATAAGAGATTATATTTACTCCGTTTATTATCCAAACCACTGTTTGTTTTTCATTCACTCCACTGTCTTTTTATTCGTAAATTGTGACTGCATATACGTATAATAGAACGGGCTTTTTTCAGAATGGATAGGAAAATGTGTTTTAAGGCGATGTATCTTTCAAAAGTTCTTACTTGCATGAAGTTTTTCCTGTATAAACAATAAATGCATTTTTATCAAGGAGACGGATGCCTTTGGCCACACTGTTGTATGAACAATTTATACATCTCACATAGATCACTTTACGCCCCAATATACAGCTTTTGAGCAATCCACAGCATGCTTAGCAGTCCTTTTAGAGTCACTTCCTGGTTTGATACCGTTTGCAAAATAGTGGCACGCTGGGTGAACTTTAGAAAAAAAAATACAGTTGCATGAACATGAACTACAATTATCCAACTACGGTATTTAGAAGTATTTTCGCCCAAAAATATACACATTTCTGGTAGAAAAAAATATATTTACAATTTTTGCTTATGAACCTTTCAAGGTCAAACTAGAAGTCAGATAATTTTAGTTCATGTTCATGCAACTGATTTTTTCTAAAGTTCACCCAGCGTAACCAGTATAACGTAGGAAGCTTGCTATGGTCCTCATCAACAAACAACCCAAACTAAGCTGCCATATGGCATCGATGCGTATCAACGATAGACGTCTCATCAAGCCTGTTATGCTCATATGTTTGTGCAGTGCTCATGCTCATATGTTTTTGTTTGTACTTGCTTAAGGGTGTTAATATTGTACCTTTTTTCAAACGACCACAACATTGTAAGCAGCCTTATCCGCGGGGGCCAAAACAAACCTCCTAAGGAATTCCTGGTAAGTTTGTTACATGACTGACTAATATTGACAGCGAGTTTCACAATAGAAAGTACTTTTCACAGTATAGAATAAAAATGTGCATTCAAGAGCGATTATGATGAATAACTTTGTAACTAAAGTACATATGTAACATGACCGTCTAATATTGGCAGTGAGCTTCTCATAATGTAATTTTCACAGCATAGATGAAACTGTTTATTTTATAGCGAATATCATACAATTGTTGTCGAGGAAGAGGCAGCAATTCCAAAGTGAATATCACTTTCAAGGGTAGATAAATCCTTATGTGTCAATAACTGTTTTGTTATAGGACTGTTAAACTGCGAATGAAAAGTTTCACCTTTCACTTTTGTAACTTGATTTGTATTGTTGAAGTCACGTTTAACCTCAGGCTCTCTCAAATTTTAGCAACTGTTTAAAGAATAGTTTAATGAAGTATTTAGAATTCTGAAATGTTTAAAAATTCTCTGAATGTAGAATGCAATTCATAAGAAAACGTTTTTTACATTTTGTGTATTCAAATAACGAAAATGAACATACACAACTAAATTGTTGTTAACATTAAAAGTCTTTAATTAAAAGGGGGCAATCACGTGATAGACATGTGGTAATCTCACACGTTTTGTTTAACTTTTGTGCTCGATTGAAGATGTGTTTGACAATTGTTTTCTTGTGTTTTTTTGTAAAGTGTAAAAATGACACTTAGTGCAGAGTACCAGGACTAGGATGTTTTCCTTATGATGCTGTACTTTTAGACTAGGGTGGTATAGTTCTCTTGAAATTTGTTGCAAGGTTGTGCTATTTGAGTTTGTAGGAACCACACGTAAGTTTTCAATCAAAATGGATACGTCTCACACTTGTAAATTGTTAAATGAAAATCACACGGATTTTATACTACACAGCTGCTGTTTATGAATGCTATTGTAGAGTGAGCCATCCAGCTAACGATCTCGTCAGTGGAAAAGCATGTTCACCCACCAAGGGTGATTTATTATTGATACATTTTACCTTTACTCTTTTCTCATATTGTAAGGTTTAAAGTTGCATAGTCCATATAGTACATTTTATACGTTAAAAATTTATTATACACGTGGCACTATATGGTCACATAACCTTCCCCTCAGATAAGAATTGACCCACCACTTGGCCTTGTAAACACATGGGTAGTGCAACTCTGGCCTGGCAGTTGACATTATTCAAAGGCTTCCACCAGTCATCTAGCCAACAAACTCCATCAACGAAAAACACACTCACCCGTTATGATTTTTTTTTTTTACTTATATAGGCTACCCTATACTTGATTCACATACATGTAGTAAAGTTTGTAGTTTCTATAGTACATATAATAAGTTACACAACCCTACACTTGCCCAAAGTTCTAAGAGATCACCTTAAAATCACCATGTATTTGTCCTATTAACACGGGCATTTGGTTCTTCATTTATTTCACGTGAAACATCATGGAATGTTTTTTTGTATGAAATATCTCAATACAATATGTCAAAACATGAAAATAAAACTAATTAAAAATGATTAAAAATTTTGTCAAAATTTTGGAATTTCTAGGTGACCGCTTAGAAGTTTGTGTGGTATTATACACACGACACCACATCGCCACAATATAATAAGTGGGAAGCTATTATGTATTTCGTATCAATTTTTAACATACGCTGACCACTGACTGAGATAGTCACCAGAGCTAAAATTAGAATAAAACATTAAAACGACTCCTCCTTATGAACCACTGGTCCAAAGACTACAGCATTGCTTTCCCTGTCCTCTCCCCGGTCTGGTCCGGGGTTACAAAGGTCTTATGCATTAGTTGTTGCCAACAGTGTCATTGATCAAAGGCTACCGATGTGGCACGTGATCATGTTCTACATTGCTTACTTACATTCAGGGGATCTTTTCATTTTAAAACAAAGCATGTAATCCTATATGTATGCTTAAAATATCTTATATATGAGTATTTCATTGATAAACAAGAGTGAAAGGGGATATTAAACATTATTTATGGTGTAAAAATTAATTGTTGTCGTTTGATTTGAAATTTGATAGATAAATAAATTTAGATAAACTTTATTCAAATGCAATAGGCCCTTATGGTCCTTGTGTAGCAGTGTTAACATTGTAAACATGTTCATACTACTTGACAGACAGTGTGATTATTATAATAGTAACATACAATGAATATATCAAATGTTTAATCTCCTTTTCAAGATAACACAATATATCAATGTTCATACAAATTACCAGTTACAGATATCGGAACAACATAAAACATGTAACGTATGTTACTTACATCAAGGCATTCTATATAGTGCTTAATAACCTAAATAGTACATCATAGGGTTTATACCCATTTCAAAGCTGATTTTTGTGTTAAATCCAAATAAAAATAATAGTTTGTATGAAATGGCATTGATTAGTTCATATCAAGACGGAGATTCTGTCGAATTGTCTAAGCATATTTGCTTTTGGGGCTAATTTTATTAGCTTTTGAAAATTACAAATATTTTACCAATTTTGGCAAAAATTATAGATTTAAACGTGGATGGCAAAAAAGAAGATTACTTTGGTCATCGCTGCATTACTTTGTTCATCGCCGTCAAAATCTCTCTAAAAACATATTTTCCTGTAAGATATTACATTTTCTTTGTGGCAGACAAGACGCTAAGTATACATAGCGTCTTTCCGCATTAATTTAATGCATTGTCTTTGAGAAGATACGCAACAGACCCGAGAATAACACTGGGGTATGGTTTTGACGATAAAATGTCCATCGATATTAAATACCACTGCGAACAAATTTCGTCACTGATAAAATGTACTGCGGACTCTTCAAGCACTCAAAATGATTAATATCACAGCGGAACAAGATATGAATATAGAGTTTATTAAGCATTCTTAACAAAATTGAAAGACGGCAGGGAGTGAAACTTTTAATTAGACTCTTTGTGTCCGTTGACTTACCCAAAATGGACCTGAATGGGCGTAATAACCGGAATGGAACTTTTTAAGCCTTGGGCTCCGAGTAACATTATGCAAAACAACCGTAAGAAGAATTGGGGTTTAAAATTAGCATTTGTATTCGACCCCAACCCCGTTTAATTATCCATTCCCTGAAAATATATGCTGTTATGTGTATGCACCTGTAAATATTTCACAAGAACAACCTGGCTATGGGAAGAGTTTTGGTCAGGGGAGTTGAAAATAAGCAATATAATTTGTTTATACTCCTTTTGACACACAGATAACAGATTATATTGCCCAATGCCCAGTTGTTCATGCAATACACATTGTCAAGTATGTAAACAACACAGCATATATTTTCGAAGTAAGTGTCCTGTTTGTGGGGGTATGGGTGCAAAAAAACAACACCTGAAACTTCTTTCAATTGTTTTACATTGCATTACTCTTACCCAGTGCCTAAATAAATGTTCATTTCGTTCAGTTTCGGTTTGTACGTCCTTTCTGGTTTGTCAACTGAACGAGAACCTTCTTGATATAGTCTAAGAGAGATAGTTCTTGACCCACTTTTCAAAGTAAACAGAGCTAAGGAGCCAATGCTACATAAAAGGAAAGCGTTTCAGTTAACGTTAATTGACCATTTCTAGTGTAAACCGACTGGGATGTTGTAGCCTATATATACATCTGGCGGCTGATTACCTTACTGAAAGCACGTACCATACCATAAAATTGATTGATTGCTCACCTCCATAGCTCAGGTGGTAGAGCGTATGCTTTGAAGGCGGTAGATCAGGTGGGGTGTGGGACCAATACCGGGCCCCATCACCAAAAGACGTTATAAAAACGGTACCAATGCCGGGCTTGGCGCTCAACATTATAAGGTAAGCACTGGCTCTTCTCTTGTGACGATGAAAGACCAGGATCTTTCTATACTTTACAATATAATCAAAAGCTGTTGTAGGCCAGTGTGTATTGACCTTATCTTCATTAGTTGCTGGTTCCTGGTTTGGAGTTGATCAGTAATGGAAATACAGGTAACCAGTACCCTCTCAATACCTGGAAATTAGGGGTACTGATTACCTGTTTTTTCATTACTGACCAATGATAGACTGGGAACCAGCAATTTATGTAGGTATGTCACTTTACTCACACACAAGGTGTTCATTCACATTTTATTTATATCAATTTACTTATTATCACTTTTGAATTACTATAATTTCTTTTTACCATAAAATGCTGAAGCACACAGTCCAAACATTTAACACCATTAAATTTAACACCATTGTAGCTTGGAATGTGTATCAATTGTACTGTAATATGAACTAAATCAGTATATTTTAGCAGTTCTGGTGCTCATACCAACTTTCGATGTGATCATTTGGAGAACTATTCAATGAATCGTTTTAAAAATTAAATGGTTTTGAAACTGAGATGCTGCATTATATATAGGATTTTTAAACTTCATAAATGATTCATTATTCTGAAAAATTCACTTTTAAATAAATTAAGTAATTCCTCACACTGTCTGTTTATCTGGTTCTGTACCTTAAAGATAGTTCTTACTATCAGCAAAATTAATACAGTGTGTCCTAACCCTGTGTAGAAAGACCATGGAAAGATTTAAGAACAACAAGGCTAAACGTGACGAGTTGAGAACTGTGTTGTGTCTTGATGGTTAATTCCTTATAGAAGTTTTAGACATAGATAACCATAAGCACCCTAAGACTATCGACAGTTAAAAAGAAATCTGAAATAAAATAGAATGACGAAATGACCTCTTAAATGCGAATTAGGTACTGACATATATTATTTGCTAAAAAAAAAATGTGTGTCCATACATGTAGCAACTATTTGGTAGTAAACATTGTTGGAAACACTGTAAATAAGCAAAATGACCCTATTTTTCTTTTAATGTCCCAATATTGCATTTCCTTTTACATGACAAAAACAACAATCTGAAGTTTGTGTCCAGCAAAGACTGATCCGTCAGGGCATCCACCCAGTCTAATTAGTATCTATATATTAGGTAAGAGAGGATCATCGCAACAGCCAAGGCTCAGACGAGCCTGTGCATTTAGACAGCTGATTTCTCAATTCGATTGTTAAATTACATTTAGCGGACTAGTAGTTATAAGTTGAAAATGGAAAAATATATATTATATGATTATTTCTTCTAATAAGAATTTCTTCTATATTTCTTATAATCACAGACTCTCTATGAAACACAGGTGCTTGAATTAATCATATGAGCTACTTTTTCTGATGCCTATGGGCCTTCTCTTCAAATATATAAAAAATGGAGAATGAAAAAAAAAAATGTTGACCAAACTGATTCATGGAAAAAGCGTATACTCGATTTGAGCATTTTTCCAAATCTTTAAATAGTCGAGCGTTCGTCATTTAAAAGCACATAGTACTTTTCCCTAGGCCTAAATCACTCAAAAAACATAACTTCAAGCCCCCTGTGGTATGAAACTTGGTATATTTCTGTGTGTACACGCAACAAACAATTGCATGGAGATATGAAAAATAATCACTCAAATTGTACCAACAGCTTATTCATTTGCTTAGCACAGCCGGTGACATATGGGCCTCGACGCAAGAAAACCTGTCTTCCATGGTTTGCGAACAACACAGCCGCAGACCAGCCTGCGCATCAGCACAGACTGATCAGCGTCTTAGTTGTTTGCCTACTGGAAAGTATCATATCTAAACTTGCTTCGAGCGAAATTTCAATATTCTAGCTAGTCTCTGAAGCCGAGAAGAATGGTGTGAGTCTCGCAGTGACGGAAACCCCGAGGACAGGGGTTTTCGCGACGAGGCTCATATAATATAGATCACTGATACAGCCAACCGCGCCTGCAACATACAAATGCGTTTCAAATTACGTGGGGTATTTTTAAGTTCGTAGTGCTGAAGATATATTGAAATCAGTGAAAGTGAATATATACATTGTAACGTACGCGGCCCTAAAGTCGTCACTTTGACGCATTTAAGCGATTGCCCCGGATAAGAGGCACTCACTGGCTAAGAATAGACTTTAGCAGATGGCAGTTTAATCATCCAGCTAGTCGATAAACTAAAGAAAATGGTTTGAAACCACCCGAAAATATCTTTAAAAGACCAATTTTGTCAAGAGGGGTCTGTCTGACGACTTTAGGACCACCAAGACCTAAAGTCGTCAGTGACTAGGCCCTAAGGTCGTCGACGATATGTAGTGTCTCTGTTGTCCTATAAGCGCAGTATATGTCTGAGTGGTGGCGCTTATTTATCGAACGGGTGTGTGTTTGGTCTCAGAGACGTCCTGGTGGTCTGAGCGCTGGTGCTATGGTGTATGGGCGTTCTAGGCATGAGTGATAGCGTTTGTAGTCGTAGGCGTGTACTAAATGTTTAAGTGGTGGTGGGGGTCGTCTTAGGGATACACTGGTGGTCTGAGAGTCAGTGTTGATGGTCCCAGGAACGTACTGAAGGTCTCGGTGGTGGTGTTGGTGGTCCTATGGACGAACTGAAGGTATGAGTGGCAATGCTCGCGGTCGTAGGCGTGTTGTTTAATTGAGTGACGGTGTAGGTGGTCGAAGGGACGTATTGAAGTTCTAAGTGCCTTATTGGTGGTCCAAGGAACGTATTGAAGGTACGAGTGGCGGCATTGGTGGGCTTACAAGACATATTAAAGGTCTTAGTGGGTATGCTGCTAGCCGTTAGGGTATTTTGTTGCCCTCAGTATCGAAATTGGCAGTCCTTTAATGTGTGATGAAGCTCTAAATGGTGGTGGTGGTTTGGATGTATACTTGGGGGCGATGATCCTATAAACATATACCCAACAAAAAAAGAAACGCACCACTACGATTTTCCCATTAAGATCTCCTTAAAATACGAAAATGTTAATTGTCATGAAATATTCATTTCTGATCAAATTTTACTAAAACTTGAGTGTGACGTAGATGAGTATCTGTACCTTCCCTTTGTATCCACAAAACATATCAAAGCGAATGGTAAACAAGTTTTTGAAGCGTTAATTTAACGCTACTCTCTACATGGATTCGAGCATGGTTTACATTTGCAAAGTATGAAAACGATACGTTGTCGTTATGTGAGACACCCAATGTGTTTATTGATGCATTTTTGTTATTCCAAAATCCATTTTCATCAGTTAGGATCGTTTACATTGATTAAAAACAATGCTGAAATCTTAAAATGTTTTTAAGGTTTATCTCCAGTATGGACTCGTTATCCAAAGGGTAGTCACAATACATGAGCTACCTAGCGTTCAGTTATCGCGTATGATGAATTTAAAGATAAAATTTGCAAAGAATAAGTGTCTGAGTACAATTTGGTCTACTGAGATGATTCTCATTGCTTGAACTTATCCAGCAAGAGTGCATTATTAAATCACTTATTTCCTGTGACTTTACAATTTGACCCCCACTTGGTTCATGGCCAATTTTCTTTAACACAATTTCGACGCCTGATTTCAAAATACGTGTAACGCAGCAGTGCCTAGCACACCTTTGCACTGATATAAACTAAACCGGCCTATCACTTGTGATCTTCCTGAGAGTTGAACAGTTCTAAGTGGTGCGTTTCTTTTTTTGTCGGGTATACATGAGCATACATTTATGTATAGTTCGGCGTATGCTTAAACTGAATATCTGAGAGACAGTATTGGCTGGGTACAGGTAGAAAATTGAATGTCTTAATTCAGGTGTTAATAGTCCCGTAGGCGTACTGAATGTGGTTTCTCTACATGGGCCACTTTATAAGTCACCATGTCTTTGGGGTTTGCAACCTATACTGATTCAAACTGGCCTGCTCAGCTACAGAGACTTGAAATTTAGGAATTGACAATTATGAGCATTTAATATACTATTTAGACAACGAAAACAAGAGCTTACCAGACCGTACAGGCTATTATAGCGGAAAAGGAAAACCCTGGCATATCTACGGCACTGCCCTGATGCATCAGAGGTTAAGCCCCGGCACTTAAGGCCCCACTATGTCCCCGGTATCCATGGCCCCTAAAGGGTCGGAGATACAAATGACTGTTGCATCAAACGAGTTAAAAATCATTGTTTTAGAAGAGACAAAGTGAGTAAACAGGCAGAAAAATCACTCATTTTCTTGAAGCCCAAAAGTCGGCAGGCCGGACCTAAAGTCGTCATCTCACTTTTCAACCTATTATTTCTGTTAGAGGTTGTCATATCGGACAAAAGGACGTCATTATTGCTAATTCGATATCTTCTGTACATGTAAAAAACGCATGTGTTTATGAGGGACAGATGTACAGTATAGTTATTTTGTTTCGCCGGATCGTTATCAATATCGCCTTCAACTCTCGACAGACTCCAAATTTTGCATGCGATTGGGTACCCTCATTTCAATGCCTACCACTCGAACACCTTTTATAGGGCGGCTGTACTTTATATATCAATCCATAGGGCAGATAATTTCCTTTCAAATGATGCCCCCTCTAAGAAGTTTCGATGATTTGGACGGAAAAGAGCGAGGCCAAAAGAAAACTGACGACCTTAGGGCTATGACGACTTTAGGGCCGCGTACGTTATATATATGGGACGATTGAGCTTCAATCTATACATGCAACCTAAACCTATTTTGAAATGTATACCTTTAGCAACTTCCAAAAATATACCTGTCTACCAGACATTGGAAATATGGTAGACATATGGCAAGGATGGATTTTGTCTCAGACAGAACGTTTAAAGGATTGCATGAAAATGGGTTGATTTCCACTAAATGACATAACGTGGAGATCGGTCATCTTTTCTTCTATTCCACCCAATGGTGTTGATACATACCACACCTAAAGTGCGACCCTGGATTATACGTTTGCCCCGAACTTCTCCTTCTGCAGTATAGGAACAACCGCAAGACGGATGCGCACACGGGTGTGTACTCATTGCCGCAAAAAAAAAACACCCGAGATTTACAATTATTACCTCCAGCGCTGACATTGAATTTCTTTCAGGCACACTCCAACTGTCTCAAAAGAAGAAAATTGTCATCGAAGCTTATAAAAGACCACCCGATAGACTCAATGAGAAATAACTCACCACAACCAATGAAACTATTTCATCTCTAAGAGATAAACACATAAAAGCCATCTTCACCATATCTGATGCCTTTAATCTCCCAGACATCCATTGGTCAAGTAACTCTATCAGAGGCAATGCTTAGTCAGAGATTCCTAGACATATCTCATGACCTTGCCCTAGAACTGATAGTCGGCTTCACGACACGTAACCAAAACAAGGGCGTCGTCAGAACGCTGGAAATGTTACGCACATCAAAGGGAGACTACTGGAACAAGCAGTGATTCTTTTCAATTGTGTCACATTTCGAAATGGGAACTTCTCTTAAAGGAAATAATTTGCTCCCTATTACCACATCAGACGAGTCGATTTCCCTTGAATATATACAATTTTCATTACGCACGTGCGTAACTGCGTAATGGGAAAACACACTAGATCTTGCCAATGCAAAACACACTAGATCTGGTCCTAACTTCTCACAAAACCTTCATGATGCGATGCAGTCGCTTACCACCCCTAGGAGATAGAAACGGCCATAACATCGTCTTATATGATATAACACATGAAGTAGTTCGCACAAGGCAACCACACTAAACCATAAACCCAATCTGCTCAGTACTGGTTACTGCCAAAGAACGGCAACCCAAAAAAAAGACTGCTCAAAGTTTTGCATGACAGATTAAGATAACTCGTACTAAGATTATTCTTTGGAACAAATGTGACAAAGATACCACCAAGCAGGCATGCTCGGAACTTTGCCAGTCATTTCATAATACGTATTTCCTCTTTCACAAATCGACTCGTCCATTGACTCGGTCTCAACTGATATGGTATTCAGCCCTCTATGCAAGCAGCCCCTCTGTTAGAATAAACCAGCAGATCGCAGCCCTCTTCGACAAGCAAGATTCAAGATTTTATTTCAATCCTCAGGTTTACATTAGTAAACAACACAAGGTGCAATACTAAACAAACGTAATTTCAACAGCATGACGGTAGTAAACAGAACCAGCTTTATCCTTTTCATTCTGGTGTAAGTCCCTGGCACACTGATTCGATATGTATGAGATTATTCACTTTGTGACTTAGGGATCGCGTGTCGTTATTTCTAAATTATATTGCATTTATATTGCATTTGTATCCCTAAAGATTCTTCATATGTTAGCAAACAGTGCAGACCCAGACGAAATGTCGCCTAATGCGACATTTCATCTGGGTCTTTCCTGTTTGCCAAAGTACCTGGTCACCGTTATCCAGAACGAAAAGGATTAACAAAATAAATACAGCAGAATAAGTCGTTATAGTACTTCAATGCTGTCACCGCACCAATGGGGCGGTGCACTAGCGTCGAAATGGTGTTATGTAATGTAGCGGTCTCGTTTGGTTAAGTTAATCATGGTGATTTGGCGGGAAACACACCGTAATCTTCACAAAGCAGAAGCGGCTTTGCTTATTTAAGGCGGACTCAAAACGTATACCGTACCGAGCCTTATTAAATAAACAAGACTACAGAACAGCGTACATTTAAATAGGCACAGTGAAATAGGTTGAGAATATCCCTGGATCTGCCTTGCCCGAAAGATCAGAGCAGATTACAAATGCATCTTCGCTCTTCAGTGTATCTGTAGAGAAAAAAAAAACACCTCCGAATTGTGAATGTCAACAACAGCTCCGAATTCCTTCTGTATGGGCACTGTTGCAACACGCCTAATGTAATAAACTAATTGTTACCAGCCAAAAGTGTTTATAAGTCTCAAGTGCTTGATTTGGGTCGTGGATGCAGAAATGGAGACAAAGACAACATTTTCATTTATTTAAACGCCAAAATAATCCTGATCATATACAGTATGTAATTCAAGTCTCTGTGAAATATTTTGAGCTTATTACATAAGGCATTATGACATTTGGCGTTGCACTCAACGCCAAATGTAATAACGCCTAATGTAATAAACTAATTGTTTCCAACCAAAAATGTTTATAAGTCTCGGGGCCAAGGAGGTGGAAATGGAGAAGAAAGATAACACTTTCAATTATCTGAACGCCATAATAATCCTGATTACATACACTATGTAATTCAAGTCTCATGAAATATTCTGAGCTTATTACATAAGGCGTTATTACATTTGGCGTTGCACTCAACGCCAAATGTAATTACGCCTAATGTGATAATCTTATTGTTTCCAGCCAAAAGTGTTTATAAGTCTCAATATCCCTTGAGTGGGGTCGCAGAGGCGGAAATGAAGAAGAGAGATAACAATTTCAACTATCTGAACGCCAAATTGACTGAGAACATTTACACAATGTAATTAAAATCTCATGAACTATTCTAACCTGAATATATTAGGCGTTATTACATTTTGCGATTGCACTCAACGCCAAATGTAATAACGCCAAATGAAATAAACTAATTGTTACCAGCTAAAAGTGTTTATCGGTCTAAAATTCCTCGATTGGGGTCGTGGAAGTGGAAATGAAAAAAAAACATTTTTATTTACATGAACGCCAAAATAATCCTGATCATATACACTATGTAATTCAAGTCTCTGTGAAATATTCTAAGCTTATTGCATTAGGCGATATTAACGCCTAATGTAATAAATTAATTGTTTCCAGCCAAAAGTGTTTATAAGTCTCAATAATTCCTTGATTGGGTCGCAGAAGCGGAAATGGAGAAGAAAGATAACACTTTCAATTATCTGAAAGCCAAACTATACACTACGTAATTAAAATATCATGAACCTATGTATGAAAATATCAGAGTACCCCCCCCCCCCCCCCCCACCCCGACAACCCGGGCAATACTCAGTTGTTTGAACCAATTCCAGCTTAATCAGAACAATATAGAAACTCTTTCTTCTTAAGAACAGCATATGATTGGGATCTTTTTGAGTGACCAATAGATTGAATTGTGATTCAGTGGAAACATTAAGAACATTATTTGATAAGAGAGACTAAAAATTGTGCGCACACTCTCCGTTGAATAAAGCCATGATTGGTTACTTCAGTGTACTATCATTTTGATGTTTGCAAACTTTGTTTCGTCATGGTGTGTTAATTTAATTGGATTGTTTCTCTGTGATGATGCATTGCATTAGTTAGGAAGCCACCATGCGAGCTAAGCAATGTTTGTGTTAAAACAACAACAGAATCTAGGACGACGATTTGGCGCCAGTATAATGATAATGCATTTTAAAAGCTCCCTTGTTAGCTTAGGCTGCTGTACGTTCTAAGGCAGTGGTTCTGTTGTTGCCGATTTATTGTTTTATGTATATCTCCCATTGTTTGTGGGGGTTCTGTGTTGGTCTTTGTTTTGGTATGCATTACTTTATGTCCTGTCTAGTTTTGCAATCATCTTGACGAGGAAGAGAGAGCTGGTTGTTTTGCTTTTATTCGTGTTTATTGTCTTTTGGATATCTTGTTATTGTAAAATAATGTCCTGTTGCTCTTCCTCACGGTGCCGTTGGTTGGTCTGCAGTTTGTGATTGTGGTTTTTCCTGATTAAACTCACTTACCTTTTTTTTTGGTCCGAGAATTGGTGACGTTGCGTTTTGCTGACACGGCCGCCGTGGGAATAGTCACTTCGACATTAACCGCGAAAATGGATGACACGTCTGATACAGATGACCTGAAAACTGAATATAGAAGAAGAAAGAAACGCCACAAGAGGCACGAATCGGATACTGACACATCATATGGTGTGAGTGAAACACTTCCAGCATCAGTTGCGAAGTGGACAGAAGCTGATTTGCAAACGATTCTTGTAACTTACGCAGCAACTGGACACGAAGAGCCACACCGTGTTTTAGATACAGTGACCAAAGCATGCAAACTTTCTGAGCTGTCAGATGCAGCCCAAAAAATAATTTCTTATTTAGATGAAACTATTGATTTTGAGTTTAAATTAGACGAGAATGGTGAAATCCCTGTACTTGAAAAAGAAATACTTAACATAAAGGACCAGTTGGAAAGTGACAACCAGAAGGTTAAAGTTTCTCCTCTGAAAGAAAAGTTGACTGGATTTGATGACATGGCAAGGTAAATTTGTAAGGGAGACTGATCGGAAGTCAGACAGGGCAGTGGCTCGTTTGAACTGACCGCTGCCCCAAACTCTGGCTTGATGGATGGACTTGATTTATGTCAGAATGAGCTATAAAATTCATGAAAATTTGACCATGATGGCAGTTCGGTGCCTAAATTTACCGGAAATACCGCCGAAATACAGGAAAGACCAAAGAATAATAGGGAATTAAAATATGCTATCCACTAAGTTTATGTTTAGTTATGTATTAACCTGTTTGGGGCTAAAAGCATTTTGTTTTTTGCCACCTTTACTGACCATTTACATTGATTGGGTTGTTAGTTCTTGGTGTTAACAAGGGTCCTTTAATTAAGCTGGTTAATCCCCCTTATTGACAAGTTGATTTGGATTATTATTAGTTATCAGTACGGGTTAACAAGGGTCATTTAATTGGGCCTTAATCCAAATTATCATTTCTTTGAATAAATAAGATTCGAAGAGGGATTAAATATTTAAACGATACAATTATATTGGCAATAAACAAACAAAATACTTTTAGCCCCAAATAGTTTAATAGCACATTTTACTTCCCAATTATTCTTTGGTCTTTCCGGTATTTCGGTGGTCTTTCTGGTAATTCGAGTCTTTCCGGTAAATCTAGGCACCCATGGCAGTTGTGTTGAAGATACCAGGCTTACCGGTAGATACATTTCAGAATGTCACTGCCCTGTCTCAGGCTGGCTGCCACCATTTTGATTTGTGAATCACGCAACCAATTTCTAAAACTTGATGTATGCATAGTAGTATTCACTAGTAGTAGTACAGTATTAGTTGCACTGCAAAAATATATAAATGTTTAACCCTTTACCTCATAGAGAATCTTTTGGCGCTTTTTCAAACAGAGCAGACCCAGATCAAGAGCTGCCTAAACATGGTCTACTCGATCTGTTTGCTTATTGAAATATGATTGGATATGATCCTACACTAGAAGACCTGAAAAGTAATTTCCTTGTTCTATGTACAAACATGAAAGTTTATTTATATAATTATTCATAGCGGGTAGAGCCTAGCATAAATATTCATGAGGGAAATGGTCAATTTATGTTTTAAATTGCAGATTACAGATCTTAACAATATTTGGTCGGACACAGTTTTTTATTGAGCAACTTCAAAACTTTGTTGAATATCAAGACAACTTCCAGCAAATCGAGAAGCCGTTCTATACTGATACATTCAAGCATTTTGGACAAATGTGTGGCCTCAGAGGAGAGTAAGTATATTGTATTCGTATAAGGCCAAATAAACAAAAAATCGGTGTTGAGGGTAACCCTGACCCTACCTAAATTTACTGGTGAAAGTTCAGAAACCTAGGAATTTTTTCAGGTTTCTGGAAAAATATATATAACTTGATGCATTTTGGAAGGCTAAATGCCTTTCAAAATGCATAAAATTACATTTTTTTTCCAAAAATATAAATTAAACTAAAATGTGTGTGCCTACCCAACCTAAATATTTCAGATCCGTTGCCCAAAACACACTTATTTTTTTATTTGGCCTAATGATTTCAGCTTTCAGAATGTGATTATATGCAGGACCAGAAAAACAACAGATTTAAAGAGACTAAGTCTGCAACTATGAACATTTTCATTTTTTTTTTATTTTCTTTTTATATCATTTGTAAAAGTAGAGTTAAGTTATGTTTTCACAATAAATCTGTTCAATATAGCTGAAAACTGCACGGAAAAGTGAATGATCTTATAAAAACAGGTGTGTTGGTAATTATTTGCGTCCCTCCAATAATTATAGATAGTTAATTTTAACATAAATGCTGTTGTTTTGATACTGATAGTTTGTTAAGATTTATGAAATTGGTAAAATGTATACCTGAATTTTAGTCTTTTTACTGTGTTTTTGAAAAATAGAAACATTAGTTCTAAAATTAAAAGATCAAAAGTTACAGACTATGCAGCTTTAAGCCTGCTGGAAAAATATTCAAAATAATCAAAGGTACATTGCGTATAAATACCATTAGTTTTTTTTCATCTTTGTAAAAGGTGACCCATTTCAATGAGTAACAAGAAAAGGAATTTTCATATTTATACACTATACTGGTTTCGTCTTATACTGTTTTCACGTTGTCTGTTCGTCTTTTCAACCGCCCATATTGCTAAATGTTTTTTATGCCCCTGCATGAATAGATGCCTGGAGGGGTTGTGGGTACGTCTCTATGTAATTTGTTAACTTTAAGGTAAAGATTATTTAATAGTTGATATCTTTACAGTACATAGAAAGTTGGATGTATATCTATTAGTGAGGCAGGAATATAGAAGAGCCATGTTACCATGACCTATATTTCACAGCCTGCTGAACACAGACTTAGGCTAGTTTATTATGTCTCCCCCCTTTAGGGTCGGGTGATATATTGTTTTTCCCCGGGCGTCCGTCCATCTGTCTGTCCGTCTGTCTGTCTGTCACAAATCGTGTCCGCTCTATAACTTGAAAACCGCTTAAGCTATATTCATGAAACTTTATACAAATATCAATCAGCATGAGATGACGTGCAGAGTGCAAGAATGGTAACTCTGCCGTTTATACTTTTTGAGTTATTGCCCTTTGAACTTAGTGCATCACAAAAATCGTGTCCGCTCTATAACTTGAAAACCACTTAAGCTATACTCACGAAACTTTATACAAATATCAATCAGCATGAGATGACGTGCAGAGTGCAAGAATGGTAACTCAGTCGTTTATACTTTTTGAGTTATTTCCCTTTGAACTTTGTGCAACACAAAAATCGTGTCTGCTCTATAACTTGATAACCACTTAAGCTATACTCACGAAACTTTATACAAATATCAATCAGCATGAGATAACGTGCAGAGTGCAAGAATGGTAACTCTGCCTTTTATACTTTTTGAGTCATTTCCCTTGGAACTTTGTGCATAAAAAAATTGTGTTCGCTCTATAACTTGAAAACCGCTTAAGCTATATTCACAAAACTTTATACAAATATCAATCAGCATGAGATTATGTGCAGAGTGCAAGAATGGTAACTCTGCCGTTTATACTTTTTGAGTTATTTCCCTTGGAACTTTGTCCAACACAAAAACAATTATCTATGACTATTTTATACCAGGTTATGATTGTGCAATAGTTAACTACATTGACAGATATCTTTACTAGATACCAGCTGAATGTCTGCATGAAATAACCAGAATTTACATTAGAAATTGTATTTAATGTTTCTGTTTGAAATTGTATTTAATGACTCATGCTTTTGACCTCAAAAAGGGGGAGACATCTGTTTTTTTTGTAGAAAAACAGTTCTAGTTGTGATTAAGATTTTTGTCACATTTGAAATCCTGACTTCTACTTACTTATTTTCTGAATTGCATATATCATTTAAAAGTAGTAATTATTTGGCTAAGTAGGAAAAATTAGATTAAATTTGCCTAGATATTATGGTAGATGTTCCAGTATTCATGGTAGCTCCAGAATTCGTGGTGCGACGGAAAAAAGCCACCATTTATCAACTCCTAGAAACTGAGCAATGAAATTTCATCAGTTATCTGAAACAATTTTATTTGCTTGTCATGTTATATATATCCAGCGGCATGACGTCTCTTTGAAGTCATTATGGCATAATTATCTTTGTACGTGACAGCCGCCATTTTACGAATGTCAGAAAGCTTTAGATGGAAACAGGCAGCTTAAATTTATTGCACATGAACAAATTGAAAGGTTGTTTCAGTAAAAATTGTCCTACAACCCATTAGATTAGAATAAAACTAAAATTCGGTGGCATTTTAATGACAAAAAATTCAGGGAGCGCAGTGGCTCAGTGGTAGAGTGCTTGACTCGAGACCGAAGGGCCGCGGGTTCGAAACTCACCGGCGTCACTGCGTTGTGGTCCTTGAGCAAGACACATTTATCCTAGCTTAGTACTGGTTCAACCCAGGAAGACCCGTCCCACATAACTGAAAGATTGTTGAGTGGACGTAAAGAATCAAATCAAACAAACAAACAAACCTAGATTTGCGATGGTTACCACGAAAACTGGTGCTTGCCTGGAAAGTGACCCAGCCCGGAATCAATCTGGATTTAACCTGTCAGCACATCAATGGTGGGTAATGGTTATCAAATATAAGTGAAGATATATATTATATGGCCAAATATTTTATTCAAAAATTAATAATGTGCCATAACTAGATTTATACTTTGAAACGTTGATACCTTAATACCATGAAAACTGACTCCAGAGTACACAGTGCCCCCATTGTCTTCTGACAACTCTTCTTTTACAGGTCTGGTAGGTCGATTGTGAAAACTGTTGAAATTGCCAAAGTAAATGTTTTGTCTTACCCAGACATTCGGTTTAAACAGTCATGGCATCAGACTCAACTTTCTGACAAGAAGACAGTTCTATGTGTGTCTGTTGTAGAGGTACTCTTTCTAGTCTTTACTGCTTTACATATCACAATCAGCATGTCCCTTTTGTGGCCACTTTTTTAAAAAAATTGAAAGTTGCAATCAAGCCTTAGTGTATTTGCAATGTATGAGGCTACTTTTCTAATATTACAGTTGAAAATCGTAAAAATGAGCTGTGACATGTGATTTCCAGCAATGTGGCATTTTGACAAGTGTAGACTCAGGCAGACGAGCCTGTGCAGTGTCTAGTTAAGCTTAGAAATATTAAAGCATCAAGCAAAGGCTCTGATCAGACTGCACATATGTGCAGGCTGGTCTGAGCCTTTGCTGATTGCACATACCACATTGTTGGAAATCTTATGTTGCGGTTCAAATATTCTTAAATTAAATTCAAAATAGCTAACCCCCTTGGAAAAGGGCTCCTCCGGGGGAAGTATATTCAATTTGACCTGAACGGCCAAATAAAGCATGACAAGCATTTTATGAGCTATTATTTGTGTACAGGAGGGATGTAGGTATTTTAGGAAAAAAATCTGATGTACAATGGAAAGCGACCACTCAAAAAGAAGACCAAAAATTGGTTTTCAAGACCGATTATCACTTAATGCGGGTCAAACATATAGCAGAATGCTCCTTCTGCTTCATTTAATACAAGAAATATGTCAATAAGACCTTTGTTTTGTCTATTTTTGAATGGCTGCTTAAGTTCGATTTTACTATAGAATTTTAGGATGATCATATCCTATTACCAACATTCCTAAAAATTTAATATTGGTTTGTGGTATGTTTTTATATCCCATTCAACAGCTATGGTCATGTTGAGATGGTCAATTGGTCATTAAAGCTAACCACTTTTTTCCTGGGCAAGCTTAGACTAAGTAGTTAACCAGTGTCTTAGTGCACATACTTTTGCCAGTAACTGACATCTGCCCTTCTTGAATCAGCGAAAGGAGGAGAATGACCGTAGAAAATATTTCGTATGGGGCTGGGCTAGGATTGAACTTACAATCCCTGGATCAGCAATCAGACTCTACCGACTGCCAGCGCCCTAGATAAGCTTTTGGGTCAATTGGGTATTTACGCAACCTGGTTATCCTCAATTGCGTACTTGCAAAAAAAATTGCGTACTTTTTATATTCTTTACGCCACGTTTTTGGCAGTGATTCATATGTTTTCTTATTGAATGAAGCCATCGCAAATGTGCCATCATATTTACTCTCATCGTCTGCCTTTCCGAGTATCAAACTAGTGGCTTTTTATTGTATGTGAAGCACATCTCATCGTCTTGTTGACATTAGTTGCTCGCATCCATTTTGCAAAGTTTTTCCGCTAAAATACTTGACTGGCGGCGATATTTTATTTATAAAATTGGATTGATATTGTGCGCTCGCTAGTAAGAAAAATCAATACCCGACTGGCATTTGTATATTACACAAATGGAAACGAAATGGACCAAATGGTACGCAATGACATCACATATAATTGCATACCGATCGACGGAATTGCTTTTCGGTACGCACACATTCAATTTTAATTGCTTTTTTTGATGATTTTAATTGCGTATTTACGCAAATACGCTGCTTATCTAGGCTGCTGGACTGCACTACAGGGCACGGCTCCTAAAATCTGAATATAATATGCCTAATCTTAGTGAAACAAATAAGACAATTTTTCAACAAACAATTTAATTCAACTGAAAACATTATAGAAAGCCAGAGCCCCAGATAATTTTTGAGACATCTGAGTATTTACTCATGAAATTTTTACCTATGAGAGTAAAATGCTGTGGCATGCGAGTAATAATACTCATGGAATAAGAAGGTTGTTGAGTAACACAATCGACTATTTAAATCAAACCGGCTCCTTAATGACAACAGTAGTTTTACCACTTAACAAACAAAAAACAGTGGGGAAAAACTATGAATTGAGATGGACTGGTTGACGATCTGTTTTCAATAGTGGTTATCGGTGCTTTAGCAGCCATTTTAGTAAAAAAAAACAGTGAGCAGTCCAGGTTTACTCTCGGGAAGGAGAATCGTGAATGAGCATCAAAACAAACCTGCCTGCATAACGTGGGAATTCTCTACAGGAACTGATAGGAAAGAAATTTGTCTTTGCGTATTCTGGGCATTTGAATGCATTATTTATGCAAATAAGCAGCTTATCTTACTCTCTGAGAATGTGCACAGAAAAAAAAGTTTAATTCAATCAGGCTAGAATTATTTTATTAGTTGATTGTTTTTTTACAGATTTAGGGTCGAGGACGGTAAAAAAACCCTCTAAAAATGAACAGTCGATAAAAGAAAAATAAAGATTTTTTACTTCTTTTTCTTTTCATTTTTTGGTCCACAGTAAAACTAGTAAAGTTAACCAACAGTCAACCTGTATTAAGTCTTTGAATATTTCACCATTATCCTAAAAATCTGTATGGGACACCTGAAAATCTGGTACAACAACTTTTAAAAGTGTCTATCACAAAAAACAGACAGAACACCCTGATCATACTACTCCTATAGGAGAAGTCTGATCGGGTCTACAGTGTTTGCGGATACAGGTCTTTAGTTAAAAGTGTGTAACAGAAAATTAATCTTCTTACTTCTCAACCGAAACATATGTTGTGGGTACTCAAAAGAACCGTCTCAATGAGACAGTTCTTTTGAGCAGCCGAAAATATGTTAAAAATTATCTGTAAGAACATTCACAATTTTATGCTGAAATATTTGTTTATCTAAAATGCTGGGAGACATGACGGTTCGAAAACTTTGGATCATTATAACAAACTGACAAAATAAGAAGTTAAAAGTCACTATGCTTTCACAACCCACAACATTAGCAAATAAGAACTTCTAAAGTTTTATTTTTAACTGGTTTTAGTGTTGCACAAGGAAGCCTACCTGTATGGAGGTTTTAAGGTTTTTCACAGTGCCAAAATGCCAGAAAGCATGGTAGCTCAGTGGTTAGTGCAGTGGCCTATGGTGCTAGAGATCTTGGTTTCAATCCCCTCTTGGGGTAAGGAAAATTCCAGTATCCAAATATCTTTCCTTAGTGTCATTTGCAGGGATATCGATGTCAATAAACAAGGGTGCTGTCCTTCAGATTTGGATGTTAACTGGATGCCTCCTGTGCAGGGAGTCAGTCAACCCTAGTGCAGGTTATTAGTTCACATGAGCCTAAGGCTCACAAGGTGAGCTAATAGTATAACCAAAGGGTCCGTCATCCGTTCACAATTTCAAACATCTTCTCCTCAGAATCAACTGGCTAATTGAAGTCATATTTCATATTTCAACTTAATCCTGCTCAACAATAGATACCATTTGCAACTTGTCAATTAACACTATAGGCTATTATAGCAAAGCTGTACTTAGATCCTCAGACAGTCCTACATGAGCCAGTGCACGAGATTTCCAACAATGTGGTGTGTGCGACCAGCAAAGCCTCAGATCAGCCTGCGCATATGCGCAGTCTGATCAGAGCCTATGCTAGTCTCCTGAGTATTCTGTGATTGTTAAGCTACTGACTGAATACCATTTGGAGTTTCTAAGCTTAAAAGGAGGCTGCAGAGGTTGGTCCTAGTCTACACTTGTGAAAATGCCACATTGTTGAAAATCAGGTGTCACGGCTCTTTTGTGTCTTGTAAATTAACACTATAGACTATTATAGAGAAGCTGTTCTTAGATCCTCGGACAGTTCTAATTTTTTAGTGATATTTACATTTTCAAAGCTAGCCTTTAATGAATCTTTAGATTTTTGCAACCATTCATAGCTTCATGAACGACACAAAATTTGACTGACAGCTGCCAAGCTCACTTGCACGTGCAATTCGCTTCAAACATCGAATTCATTTGCCAGAAGTGACACTGGTGTTGTGATTGACAGCGAGCCACACCTCAGACCTGAATTGCTAAGCAAGCTTGTTTGCTCCATTGGCTGTCCATGTTCTAACTGGCTGCTCCGCTTTTCCGTTTTACACTCCAACAAAACCGTTAATACAAAGAAATATTAGATACAAAATTGTTTTATCTCCTAAATTGTTAGTTATTTATAATAAAATGTAGTTATAAGCAATACTGGAATCATGAATACTTTGGGTCTCTTCCAAAGTTAACATGAAGCCCTTCGGGCTTCACTTACTTTGCAAGAGACCCGAAGTATTCATGATTCCATGTACCTTCCAAAAATCAAATTCATTTCTTAATTGCATTTTTTCAGGGGAAAAAGCCGCACAGTGATACTGGTGAGATGTCAGTAAGGAAGACAAGGGGTATGGATGCATCTGGAGAGTCCACGTCACATTCTTCTTCAGATTTCACGATAAAAAGTTACCTAAATGACAGAGAATTGGGACGGCATGGTGGAGAGCTGATTGCAGAATGGAAATATACAGTATTCAATCCATGTGTTGTTGGTATGGTTGTTTGTGGATTTAAGGTACTGATAGATAGAGTCCAAACGAACAGGGATTTTCCTACTTTTCTGAAATCAGGGCCAAGGGCCTGTTGAATTAGGGAATAAAAAGCATTTGGACCATCAAAATTGGGAAAACTTGATGCAGTCGAAAAGAATTGGGACACCATTTTAAATGGATTAAAAACTAATAAGAAATTAGCAGTGTTAAGCTGTAACATATTTGTTGCATATTTTCATTCACATTTTTATCAAATTTTCACAAGTTTATATGAAGGGCAATTTAAGCAACAGACGCTTTACACTGCTAATTTCTTTTCAGCTTTTTAATCCATTTAAAGTGGCAAACTAGTTCTTTTAGACTACATCAACTTTTCCCAATTTTGATTATATAAATGCCCTTTTCCCAAATTCAACAGGCCCCTTGTCCTGACTTCAGAAAGGTAGGAAAATCTCTGATATTTGGTGTACTTGTTTAGGCTGAGGTGTAGATCACCTGTTAGTTTTTGTATGAATCCCATCACATTTTGACAGAGTTTTGACCCTTTGTGAACTTTTGTATTTTAACATTTACAATTGTAAGCAAAATATCTGAAAAAAACTAATGAAGCTAGGGCCTTGGTATTTGGCGAACTAGGCTGATTTGTAGATCACCTGTTTTATTTTCGGACAAATTCCGTCAAATTTTGACAGAATAATGGCCATTTGCAATTTTTAGCATTTCTACCTTGCCAGCCAGATATCTAAAACAGTATTGAAGCTTTGGCCATGCTATTTAATTCTTCAGACTGAGCCTGAGGTCTATATAATCTGATTAACTTTTGGATGAATTCCGTCAAATTTTAACAGAATTACAGCCCATTGCGAATTTAGGCATTTTAACCTTGTCAACAAGATAATTGAGCCATGACATGTGATTTCCAACAATGTGGCAGTTTGACAAGTGCAGACTCAGAGGAGCCTGTGTAGCCTCCTTTTAAGCTTAGAAACTCCAAATGATGTTCAGTCAGTAGCTTAACACTTAAAGAATATTCAAGCAACTAGCAAAGGCTCTGATCAGACTGCACATATGCGCAGGCTGTACTGAACCTTTGTTGGACACACATACCACATTTTCCGAAATCTCATGTCGCGGCTCAATGATCTAAAATTATTGAATCTTAGGCCTTGATATTCTGTGTACTTTTTCAGGCTTATCCTGTGTAGATGAACTGATTAACGCCTTGGATGGAGTCTATCATTTGGAAATTTCGGCATTTTATCCTTTTCATTAGGATATCTAAAAAAAACTACTGAAGTAATGGTATTTGGTATACTAGGACAAACTGATGTGTAGATCATCTGATAAACTTGTGAATGATCTACGTCAAATTTTGATATAGTTACTGCCCTTTGCAAATTACATTTTAACCTTGTTAGTGAGATATCTAAAAACTATTAAAGCTACAGTCCTGCCAGCCAAGAGTGACAGTGACTTCATGTTTTGTTTACAACATTATTAGGGACTTTTAATCGATAGCTCACTTGTGTATTAATCCTATCCTCTTGATCTATCGATTCACGTTAGACAACATTATTAGGGACTTTTAATCGATAGCTCACTTGTGTATTAATCCTATCCTCTTGATCTATCGATTCACGTTAGACAAAGCAGATTGTACGAGTTTTTTTTACTTTACAATTGCAAACACAATTTTACGTCACTGTCACTCTTGGTTGGCACAACAGTAGATCCTTGATATTTGGAATATTTATTAGCATTGAGATGAAGATCACGGGTGCTTCTGTCAAATTTTAACTGTTATGTTTCTTTGCAAATTGACTAAAGTTGATATACAGTAAAACCATGTGTAAACTGTCACTCAAAAATAGACAAAACAAATATCTTAATGACAAATGGTAGCTTATGGAAGGTCAAAAATGTTGCTGAATGCTGATGTTCATGTACAGAAAAACCTGTGTAAAAGGGCCACTCAAAAAAGGCAAAACAAAGATCTTAATGACAAATGGTAGCTTAAGGAAGGTCGAAAATATTGCAGAATACTGATGTTGATGTACAATATTATAAAAACCTGTGTAAAACGACCACTAAAAAAAAGACAAAACAAAGATCTTAATGACAAATGGTAGCTTAAGGAAGGTTGAAAGTATTGCAGAATGCTGAGCATTCCGCAATACTTTTGACCTGCATTAAGTGATAATTGGTCATGAATTTGGAAAACCCTATTTTTTTTTTTTTTTTAGAGTGGCCAATTTACACAGGTTTGACTGTTATTCCAGGGTTCGCATAGGCTTGAAAAGTACTTGAATATACAGGACTGTCTTGAAAAGTCCTCGAAAATTAATTTTGCCTTGAAAAGTACTAGAAAAACACTTAAAGGCCTTGAAAAGTCCTTGAATTTAACCATTTGGAAGAGGATTCAACACTGTTCCGTTGAGGCCTCAATCAGTATAAAATCATGGTGACTTTAAAGTTTATTTGGTGCAGCATATGCTGCATCAAATGAAGGCACCATAATTTTACACTGATTTTCTAAAACTAATATCTTTAGTTATGGACTCTAGCAATTCACAAGTAGAATTTTAATTTGTTAGTACTTTTCTTAAGTTTTCAGTCCTTGAAAACGGTAGGAAAGTTTTTTTTAGAAGTCCTTGAAAAGTCCTTGAATTGTACACAAACTTGCCTGTATGAACACTGTATTCTTTTATTTCAGGTTATTCTGACATTGTTGGAAATGAAGAGGAAAGACTTTTTCTCGCTGAACAGTTCTGGCAAATTGACTGAAAATAGGGTAGTAGAATACACAAAACCGTTAGATATTCTGCAAAGAAAGGACAGAAAAGTTTTATATGAATTACTTTTTCGGCTGGCAGAATACAAGCCTTCTTGATTCTTTGATGAGTTCTTGAGAATTACAAGGTTTAATTCAATTCCTTGGTTAAACTGCAGGGTTCACACAGGCTTGAAAAGTACTTGAATTTAGAGGGTTTCTTGAAAAGTCCTTGAAAATTAAATCTGCCTTGAAAAGTACTGGAAAATCACTAAAAGCTTAAGCCTTGAAAAGTCCTTGAATTTTTCTATTTTCTGTAGGACTTAACACTGTTGATAGAGATCTTTATCAGTATTAAATTGTTGTCCCTTTATTTGGTGCAGCAAATTTTCTAGTACCAATTTCTCCATTAACTCAGTCTAGCATTTTTGAAGAGGAATTTTAATACTTTGATGAGTATTTTTCCTAATTTTTTTAGTCCTTGAAAACTGTAAAATAGTCTTGAGGAGTCCTTGAAAAGTCCTTGAATTTTACTCAAACTTCCCTGTATAAACCCTGAAATGGCAGACAACTTTTAATATGCCTGCTATATCGAATAATTCCCGAGCAAGAAGCTCCAGGGAAGTTACTATTTTTAAAAATAGTGAGGTGCCCCATTTACCCCATTTATTTTGTATAACAGTATCAGTTTTTATGCCACTGACCTTGAAAAAAGACTAAGGGGCATATAGTTTTCCGCTTGTTTGTCTGTCTTTCCATCCTTTCATCAATCTGTTCTTCTGTCCATCAATTCATCACTCATTTTAGGTAAGTCGCATCACTGAAGAACCTTGCATGAAGTGTCTTGAAATTATATATGCAGAGATGATTCTAGAATGCACAGTTATGGGAATTGCGCAAAATTTAATTCAAGATTTTTTGCACATTTGAACTGCTGGGATGGGGTAGAACTCGCGCAGAAAATATTATAAATACAATGTAATAATATTATAATAGTTTGAAAATCCTATGTGCATTTAATTTTGCTATGAAGTGTAAAATAAGTCAAGTAAATCATTTATGTAGAATGCCCAATTAAAAACCTTGAAAACGCAATTTTTTTTAAAATTTTTGTTACCCAATTGTAAAAGAAAATACCCAATTGAGCTGCGAACGAGTGGGTAAAGTACCCAATTGGCTGAAAGCTTATCTAGGGTGGTGACAGTACCTTAACTAGCAAGTGTATTTGGGTATTTACCCAAATTAATTAATCTAAAAGGCAATTAGAACTGAATCGGTAGCACTTGTCAAAACGCAAGAGAAATTCCTAGGGAGAGCAGTGGCTCAGTGGGTTCGAGCCTCATCAGCGTCACTGCATTGTGGTCCTTGAGCAAGACTTATTTATCCTAGCTTAGTACTGGTTCAACCCAGGAAGACCTGTCCCTATATAACTGAAAGATTGTTGATTGGATGTAAAGAATCAAATCAAAGAAGCAAGAGAAATTCCAAACAAGCAATGTGAATAAAAAGCGGTGCGTACCGTCTTTTTTCAATTTGCTGTCCATAAACTCCCCAATTTTCCAGTTCAAGATCGACTGGAAGTATATTTTGCACTATTGGGAAGTTTGCACCATTTGCGGTTCTTTTTATTTTAGAGTGGCTAAAAAAACACAGTCAACTGACTGGTTTTAATCAAATGATAGCATCGTGTTTGCCAAAAATGGCTGCCAAGTCAAAGCGAGGGCGAAATAAGGCTAATTTTGTGCGGCAAGGAACAGAATAACGGTTATTTAAGTTGGTTTTCGTTCAGATAATTTTGATATCGTTATTAAACTGCTTTATAAGTATGTCAGACCAGGATTCAGAGTTGTATTCTCAATTATTTTCCTGAAATCGAAACTGAAAGTAGCTTCCATTCTGGAGTGAATGTGTCTAAAACAAACTGTAAAAGCATGGAAAGTTTTAACATCTACGAAAATACCCAAATATGCAAATAAGCATTTCTTAGAAATTTTGAATACCCAATTAAAATTTGAATACTCAAAAGGAAAGATAAAGTAGTTAGTAACATACCCAATTGCTCAAAAATTAATTGAGGTACTGTAATAAACGGTTTAAAATGCTTGCCATAGGGCTTTCAGTTAGCTTAATATACAGTCGGGAGAAATGTGCAAAATATATAAAACATGTGTACAACTGCACTGGTTGTCTTATTATGTACAATACCTTTGCTGAGGTACCTTGAATTATGCATCCATAAGACATTTCGGGGCTGAAAGCTCAAACTATGACTGGTTATAGTGATTTGTTGATAAACAAGAAGGCTTTCTGTGAGGCCAATTCAGTAAAACCTGTCTTAAGCGGCCACTCAAAAAAAGATAAAACAAAGATCTTAATGACAAATGATAGCTCAAAGAAGGTCGAAAGTATTGCAGAATGCTCCCCTTGGAGCATTCTGCAATACTTTTGACCTGCATTAAGGAATAATCAGTCTTAAAAATAATTTTTTGTCTTTTTTTTTGAGTAGCCGCTTAAGACAGGTTTTACTGTACTTGTACATTTGTATCCTGAAATTAAAGATAACTCTTACTTTTTAAAAAACACTAGGTTATCTTTCCAGATCAGTAAGCCATCACCTTAAGTATATAAAAAATTATTAAGATTTGGTATTTTACTTAGAAAATAGCTGCATGTACGTTGCTTTTCTATTTCAGTGTTGATGTTGCTCTACCATATATATATACTCAGCATCAATGAAAAGTTACCAGTTTCGAAATTTAGATATTTCGGAAAATATATAATACAGCTCTTTGGCTACTGTTAAGTTCATGTTTCTGGTCAACGACAAGCTGGTTTGGAGAGATAAAACAGTTACACGAGCCCTGGAACTATGGTGCACGTGATGCACGTGCGTTTTATGTTTTTTGCAGTTTTTAAGAATTTGAAATCATCATTTTCAGAAGGCAACATGCCAGAACATGCCCTAGACATTTTCATTGAAAACGCCACCAAAAAGGTTTAGGTAATCCCATTAAACGCGAAAAATGAGGATCAAACTTTAAGGTAGCATCAAAACTTTGCATGTTCCCATACAATGCAATGGAAACTACAGGGGTCCATCAAGGAATGATTATAATGCATTCGGGTGTGATTGATACCGTTTTACATAGTGGTGATGTATGTCACCCTATGCCATAAAAGTGAGTGTTGAAGTATCCGCAGTTCTTAGTTCAGAATGAACTAAATATTGTCCTATGTTAAGTGTATGTGATTTACTGGTAAATTTTCACTGACGTTGAGTATAGTTAAAGCATGTACCTGTTTTGAGAAAAAAAGAAAGAAATGATACTGTTTGTCATTCTTTTTTCACTTATCACTCCGTCTGTCCCCTTTGGCAGACTACAGAAACTTGGTAATATCCTTAGACCAAAGGAAAAACAAGAACAGTAATTGTTATGAATGTTTATTGCGTAAAAACATTATCCAAAACAACCAATACTCAAGGGTTGAGTAGAGATTTTAATCACACCGGATAGGCGGCAATCAAAAGCATTCTGAACAATTGACAAACGCATATCCAGAATCGCTAGAAACAGGGTTTTCAATTGCCATTTGTGGCCAGTCAGGCGACAAATGGCAATCAAAAACTGTTTCTAAGTATTTTTGATCTTTGTTCATCAATAGTATTATAGTGTTTGATTGCCGTCTATAGGTTGTGTTAATATGTATTTTGAAACCTGCCTTAATTTTTCTTCACTGCCTTTGCAAACAGAACAGTCCCAGGTTAGATGCCATAGTTTGAGATCAAACCAGGGACTTCCCTATTATACCTTGCAGTTGTTATCAACACCAATAATATATGGACAGCGACGTGACAATACTTGTTTTCTGGGAGACTCAAATCAGTCCAAAACGGGAATAACAGGGTCCCCACAAGCTTTGGAAATCCTGGAAAATCACTAAAAAAAAGTTCCATGCATGGAAAAATCATGGAATTTGAAAAAACCTGAATAATCATGGAAAAATCATGGAATTTTGTGAAATAATTTTACAAAACCACCAGTAGCCAGAAAACTAGCTGTCGGACACTTGGACACTTGTGTGTCCGACAGCTAGTTTTCTGTCTACTGGTGGTTTCAAGTTTCAATTATTTCAAAATGCATGCATGGTCTACAAGCATGCTGTTGTTGCTGCATTCGGCATTTATGCTTAGCGTGGTGAAGATGCTGCTAAAAGGGGAGGTTGGAGGCCATGTATTAAATAATCATTGAAATTACATTGTTGATCATGGAAAAATCATGGAATTGTGTATTTGAATTTCAGTGGGAAATCTGAATAAGAAAGTAGTCTGTGCCTTTGTTGTTTGCAAATCTCTGAAGACAGGTTTTCTTGCATCGAGGTCCATATATCTTGCGGTATTCTTATTTGTCAAGCAATCATATTTTGTAGGCTCTTAAAAGAATCCTCATCAAGACATGGTACTGAATAACCCTTATTTTTTAAGCAAATTATGTCTACCTAACCGACGGGAGGGGGGCATATTGTTTTTGGTGCCAATCCTGTTGGCGTTAGCATTGGTGTTTCCGTGCCTTATCTTCTGAACCAGTTGATGGATTTTGACCAAACTTAAATAGATGCACTGTTGGGAGGGGCCGAGTTGATTAAATTTGCTGACCTTGACCTTATTTTCAAGGTCACAGCGGCACTTTGAAATGTCCAATATATGGTTTCCATGCATTATCTTCTGAAATAGTTGATGAAGTTTGACCAAACTTGCAAAGATACATTGTTGAGAAGAGGGGAAGAGTAGATCAGGTCCTTGATCTAATTTTCAAGGTCACACCGACACTTTGAATTGTCCTATATATGGTTTACGTGCATTATCTTCTGAATCAGTGGATGAATTTTGACCAAACTTGCTTAGATACATTGCTGAGATGAGGGGAAGAGTTGAATAGATTTTGGTGACTTTGACCTAACTATCAAGGTCGCACCGGCACTTTGTCCAAAATAGGGTTTTCCGTGCAAGACAATAGATTTTAACCAAACTTGCCTATATACATTATTGGGAGTAGGGAAAGAGTTGATTTCATTTTGATGTTCTTGACCTAATTTTCAAGGTCACACGGACACTTTGAAATGTTCAATATAGGATTTCTGTGTGCTATATTTTGAACCAGAGGATGGATTTCGACCAAACCTGCATAGATACATTGTTGGAAGGGTGGGAAGAGTTGATTAGATTTTTGGTGACCTTTATATAATTTTCAATGTCACCATCCTATAAAGACTATAAATCAGCCATTTCTACACACTATCTTCCGAACTGGTGGTTCAATTTTAACCAAACTTGCAAAGATATATTGTAAGGAGAGGGTTAAGAGTTGATTAGATGTTGGTGATTTTCAAGGTCACACCAGCACTTTGAAATGTCAAATAAATTTTGACCCAAACAGGGTTTTTGTATGATATCTCTTGAATTGAACAATGGATTCTAGCCAAACTTTATGTATTGTATCATTGTTGCAAAATGAAAAGTTGATATGACTTTGGTGACTTTGACCTAATTTTCAAGGTCACCTCATTTTTTAAGTCACCATCCTTCAAAAAACCCTTGTAAAATCAGCCTTTTCTGAGCTCGGTCTTCTCAGCTAGTTGGGTTTTCTCCAAACTTGCATAGATATATTGTGTGGAGGCAGAAAAAAGGTACAATGTAATTAGATTTTGATGACCTTTACCTGATTTTCAGTGTACTCACAGCAATTTGTAATTTCAAAGTTTGTCCAAAATTGTGTTTGCGCATATATTGATGGATTTCAGCCTGTATCATTGGGACACAATAAAGAAATGACTCAATTTGCGGTTTGGGGACATAGTTTTCCTCTGAAAACACTGCTTTAACTATCTTTGATTTTGTTTGACAAATGGGGGACAGGAATACCATTGCTAGGAGCACAGATATGTTAAGTGCTCACCTGCTTATCTAGCGGTCATTCGTGACTCCTGCTGGAGGTGAAAATATTCTCAACCATAAGTATTATTATGACTTTTTGGTTACAGGACTGGTCAACCTTAGACATAGGTAAAAGCTGTTTTATTCAAAAGTAACTATCATCTTGTGTCATTACCTCAGTATAGACGCAAAACATTATTAAGTCCTTAAAACGCCAGCGAAATAACTGCATAGAGATCTAAAAAATGTCTATTTAACATAAGCATAGAGGCGAACATTGTGGACCCAGATGGGAGCAGTCTGATCTGGGCCCACACTGTTTGTCTATGAGGCTTCAAATATTTTAGTGGAGGAAAGAAAAACATACATTTTTGTGATTATGCGCTTTAAGGGTTAATAAATGTGAGGTTAGTGTGTATACGGTTAGGATTTTCATGAAATGCACGCACGTTTGCGCGTTCCAAACACCTAAATAGAACCTGATTTCCCTTGTTTAGCAGATGAAATAGCCGAGCCACGCCTAGATATGAATATTAAAGTTGACGTCTTTACAGTAAGCGAACAGTCTATTAGTAGTGTTCCGTATTTATCTCAGATGAGCACTTGTGCTCAGGTGAACTATTTTGATCGACCTGTGTCCGTCTTAAAGCGACTTCAGTTGTGTGTCGTCAACATTTAAAAACTTCTTCTCTAATGCCACTGAGCCAATTAAAGTAAGAAAGACAGCAAGGATCAGGAATCGATACAAGCAATTACTACACCTGTCCCAGGATACTAAGTGAGAAAGTAACAAAATCACAATAAACATCACAAACAAGAGCCAAGAAGTCAGCCCTTTCCCCTCCAGGTGACCACAAGGCAGCAATGAACAGACGCGAAAGCATGACAAACACAAGACATAAATAACACAAATGATCCACAAGAGAAGTACCGCCTTGGAACGGTCAGTAAAAATATTTTATTGGAGTGCTTAAACCAGTTTCACGGCGCGCCAACAATGTTCAGGAACACCCGAAGGCTCTAAAAGCCTTTTTATGTTTTACAAAAATAAAAAAAAAATGTATTTAATGGTGAGCAAGGACGAGAAGTATCTTTAAAAAGATATTCAGTTGCTCTCAAATACTGACACAATTTGAACACAACCAAATTTGCTGGTTTAAGATGAGATTTCCTTCTACTCCTTTACATGCTTAAAAATCTAAACCAGCGAATTCGTTTGTGTTCATGTTTCTGGTCTCTCTTTTGCTTGGTTTGCGCATATCTAGCTCTTTTCGCTGAGCAATATGTATCTGAGTCTTTTGCGCATATCTAGCTCTTTTCGCTGAGCAATTTGTATCTGAATCTTTTGCGCATATCTAGCTCTTTTCGCTGAGCAATATGTATCTGAATCTTTTGCGCATGTCTAGCTCTTTTCGCTGAGCAATATGTATCTGAATCTTTTGCGCATATCTAGTTCTTTTCGCTGAGCAATGTGTATCTGAATCTTTTGCGCATATCTAGCTCTTTTCGCTGAGCAATATGTATCTGAATCTTTTGCGCATATCTAGCTCTTTTCGCTGAGATATATACATCTGAGATCTGAATCTTTCCAAATATTAGGCACTTTACTAGCCAGATACGATTCCCAAAGGTTGAGGGACAATGTTTGAAGTCTCATAGTTTTTTCAGAAATTGGATGTGACATTCATCAGGTTTTTGACAATAACTTTGTCAAATTAAATGAGCTGCGACATGAGATTTCCAACAATGTGCTATGTGCGACCAGCAAAACCTCAGATCAGCCTGCGCATACGCTCAGTCTGATCAAAGCCTTTGCTAGTCACTTTAATATTCTATGACTGTTAAGCTACTGACCGGACATGATTTGGAGTTTTTAAGCTTAACAGGAGGCTTCACAGGCTCGCCTGAGTCTACACTTGTAAAAATGCCACATTGTTGGAAATCACATGCCATGGCTCACATGTTAACTGAAATAAGTCGAAACCCCGAAAAGAACATTGTGATAGCCAGGGTCGGGGAATAAATACACGAAGACTCCGAAACGGTCGTACTTTTCTCGTTTTACAGGGTCGGAGAGGAGCTTAACTTTTCAGCTGAATCGGCCAGGGACACTAGGCTTATATGCGTTTTGACTGCTACACAATCCACTATCAAAATAGTAAACACATGTACGTGGTCGGTGTAGCAGTCTACTATGCGTTACAAGTAAAGAAGAAGGCAAAGATCAAGAGTCGATAAATCAAGTAGCACACCTGGCCGGAGAAACCATATGGGAAAGTGATAAAACACAAGGAAACATTACGCAAAAGAGAGTCAAGTGGTCAGCCCTTTCCATCAAGTGATCACAAGGTTGCAAGGAACGACACGACAAACGTGAAACATAAGAACAAAACGGATCCATAAAAGAAGCACCCACCCGCCTTTGAACGGTCACTAAGAACTCACTGGGTGGCCTACACATATTAAACGGTACCAACCTCACCCTTAATTCATATTTCGATCAAGACATATATATGTTGGGTTCGTATGTAAGATCCCTTACTTATCGATGCATTATCACCAAATATATACAAATCAAGATATAAAAAGGGAGATGTTTACAAAGATAAGAACCATACAACTGAATACTAGAGCAAAAGTCAAATTCAACTGAGTGTTACATGGGTGAAAGTTTTCAGGATTATCCCTGAATTCAGGATTTTGAGGCATAGAAAGTCAGCCTCAAAAAGCTGAATTCTGCAGATAATAATAGCTTTTCTGAATCATTTTCAGTTTAGCTAAAGGTGGTTGACCATTAAACTTGGCATTTTTAATCTTTTGGAGGCATACAAGTTTTAAATTTTGATTTTCAAAAGTTCAGGATTTTGGAAATTGTGAACTTTCACCCATGGTGTTTGCTTGGACTATTCCGGCTGAACTTTTGGGAAGTTTAGATATTTGGCACGGTTGATGTGAATATAGTCATCCATATCACAGAACCATGATCATTTATTACCAGAATATCTCTTTGATAATTATTGTGAAACATAGGGTGCGTTTCTTTGGCTTCGCCGGATGTAAGCCGGTTGTAGTCTATAACTGGCGAGGCACTCGATTGATTTGGATCACGTGGCGGCTCACCAAATAGGCGCATTACCGGCGTACGTCGATCTAGCCGAATTTCAACCAAGGCGTGACAGGGGCGAGGCCTGTTTCGCCTTTTAACGGTTTGTACAACAATGTAAGTACTGTTGCGCCGGTTTTTGCTCGATTGCAGTGGCTTACTACCCATCCCGGTCATGTGATCGGCGTAAGCCGCAGGCGCAGGAGAGGCAGCGGTGTGCGCCGTTTTGGTGCCAAAGAAACACAGCCATTTCTAGATGAGTAGGCCTACCTTAATACAGATATCTGAAATGAATGGGCCACGACGCGAGAAAATCTGTCGTTGGGGTTTCCGACAAAGCGAGACTCGAGCCAGTCTCATCAGCTACAGAGACTATCAAGAAAATTTAGCAAGACTAGATATGATACTTTCCAATAAGCGAATAACTAAGGCGCTGATCAGACTGCGCAGATGCGCAGGCTGGTCTGCGCTTGTGTTGTTCGCAAACCTCCGAAGACAGGTTTTCTGGCGTCGAGGCCCAAATAGTAGCAGACATGGTCTATATCATATTGAAGACCATGACAGTTCATAGTCAATATGTTTATGGCATAACGAGTGATTTGTTAAGGTCTTTTCTATTGTCCTTCAAGCTTGAAAAGTTCCTTGACGACACGTCCACATGCTTTGGTCTTGTACACATGGGGTGTTATGTTGAAAAGACAATGGGGTCCTCCTGCATCCATAAATGTTATATTCTTAAAATCCTGTTGAAATTCTATATTTGTTTTTGTCAAGTGTGCAAATATTCGATGAATCCAAAAATAACCAAGCGTCTGTGGCGGTAAAGGAGTACTTGCCCAAGCCTTTCTGACAATGTCTCTCCAGATTTTAATAATTCGAGAATGTGTTGTTGCTATTAAAAACCAAGATGAGATCCACGGTGCATTTTGCTTATTTACTGCTTTGTCTTTTCTTTCATACGCAAAGAACCCACCGAGGGTATCTTCTATTCTTAGTTTATAAATCCAGTTTGACAATGGTTCATTGCAGTAGACGGTTGCATCTGCCCATACGCCACCGTGCGCCCCAAGTAATTTCACCCGAATTATATCAGATTTAGCCTGTATACTCGCCTTATTCCAAGAACTGTCATTATAATATTGTTTTCGATTGATAAGTTTTTCAGCTTCAGAAAGGTTCATGGCATGTATTTCAAAATCTCGGTTATGGCGCTGGAATGATCTCAGACACATTGCCTGTAACCGAGGAGCTTTGTCCCATCCCTTGTCCCAAAGCATCCACACAGTCTGTCTTATCAAGAGTTCAACGTCATATCGTGTCCCTTCTTTGTCATTTTATTGGCCGTTGTATTGTGATTGAGCAATTCAATACTTAGCCAGTTCTTTCTGAAACGTTTTACTGTAGGTAGATTGCTGTATGCTATCCAATTGACAGTGATAACTCCAGTCGACACTATGGCTAGAATGGTGGAATACTTCTTTGACATTCTCTGCAAATCTGAAATATAGCAAAACGTAATGAGGTGTTTACCATTTATAAAAAAAAGTGAGTATTATCATGGAATACTACAATGAAATACAGTGCAGACTAACCCTCGGCACCATGAGGAAGAGCCACTGGACATTAACAGTCCCAAGACACCTGGAAGACAATTAAAGCTAAGCAATCAGCTCTCTCTTTCATTTCAAAATGAAAGGACACTGTAATGCATAGCAAACAAAAACCAAACACAGAACCCTTAAACACGAGGAGGAAAATAAAGCAATATTTACATTTTCGAAGCAAGCCTTAAACGAATCTTTAGATGTAAGTACATTGTAGTATGCAAATTGGTTTACTTATTATCTTTTTGATTGCAGATCAATCCCAGATTTTACTGGCCCAACTCAGGAAGACCCGTTCCGACATAACAGAAAAATTGTTGTCGGGACGTAAAGAAACAAATCAAAATCTACAGAGAAAAGCTGGAGTAGAGAAATTTCGCTGTAGCATGTTTTGATATGATACTTTCCAATTAGCTAATAACAAAAGCGCTGATCAGTCTGCGCGGATGCGCAGGCTGGTCTACGCCTTTGCTGTTCGGAATTCACAGCACCGAGGTCCATATGTGATTTTGTATCTCCTTGCCATAATGTTGTTGATTTCCGCATATATACTGAACCACATTTCTAACGCAAAATCAAACATAACCTTTAATATCACATATATTGTTTCATCCATTGTAACGCAATTTTATCAAAAATTAAAACACTTATTTATGCAAACAAAAGTAGAACTTCATCGGCCAACCATTCCCTTTTAATCTTAATCTGATTGGGTGAATGTCTGCCATAACCCTTGACCGGTGCAATGATTTCGGCAAGACCTCGTATATTAATTAGGGTTACATTCCTGAAACATTTTGCGTTGGAAGTGTGGGTCAGTATATATGGCAAAATCTTAACGTTTAAACGCCAAAAATTGGATTTTAATGTACAGTCGTGTCCCCTAACATTGCGCGGCCCCTAACATTGCGCACTAGCCGAAGTGACTATGCCATATTTAATCAGATAAAAAAAAATTATATTTAATATCAGGTTGCTTTTGGAAAGAGAAAAACAGTAAAAGGTTTTCACTTTAAGCTTTCACTGCTGAGCAGGGGCGGATTTCGGCCAACATTTGCAAAAGTTGTTAAAAAATTTCAGACCTAAATTTCAAATGACCCAGACTTCAAATAATTTATTTTGAATCAAGTTTTTGTTGAAGTAAATTGTTGAGAACAATCTGGTATAACTTTTCCTGTTGTATTTTGTACATGTAAAAGGAATTCATTAAATAGAATGTATTGAAATTTTGCAGAATGTGCGCAATGTTAGGGGACCATTTTCGTAATCCTAAAACAAGGGAGTTGTGCACTTCAAATCAAAGTTGTTAGAGATAGTGAATATATTTTCATTTTGAACTTTATGTAAATAATATATAATGTTTTACTTTCTTTGGCTGTGTACACTTTTTCAATTTTGTTTCTTTCTTATTATATCCAACTGAGGTAAAAGGCTTATGTGCGCAATGTTAGGGGCCTTCACCGTAACTCTTTTAAAAGTGCCATATTATAAAAATAATCTGATATTCGTGCTCCTGTACATTTTTGTATTATTGAATTTATTAAACACGTTGCGAAAAAGAGATAAAATGCCCGGCAAGCCTAGTATTTTATCTCTTTTCCTCAACTCGCTTAAAAGTCAAAATTACATGAGCCCTAACGTGAATCCTCTAATGTTTTTTTTTGTTTTTTGTTAATTCACTTACTGTAAATTCGGAAATTTTCGCGAGTGTTTTATTTCGCGAAACTTCGTGAAATAAAACCTTCGCGAAATCACTCTGTCGTTTACTGATGTAGATAGGTACAGTAAGCGGTCTTAAGCGACCACTCAAAAATAGCCAAAACAAAGATCTTTATGACAAATGGTAGCTTAATGAAGGTCGAAAGTATTGCAGAATGCCCCTTTGGAGCATGCTGCAATACTTTTGACCTGCATTAAGCGATAATGGTCTTGAAAACCAATTTTTTGTAGAGTGGCAGTTTTATATAGGGTTTTTCTGTATTGATGTTGGCACTTGTCGCCGTTTTGTAACGTGGCAAATGTGTTTTTAGCGCTAATTCTATAATATCCGAAAAATATTCGAATTTAGTCAGTACAATGCACTAGCTAACTTACAGAATTGTGCTCCGAATATCCCAGAAGCCAGTGAGTGTTTCCTATTTTCGTGTAAATTTTTTTCAAGTCCGCTATCAATTTTTCGCACGTGATCGCATCATCCCAGTCTTACTGGAGGAACCGGTTTAAATTAACTAAGAACATTTCCTTGGAATAAATAATGCATATTAGTTTGGATTAAAGTCTATTGATTGGATTTACGGAAGGATGCACGAACATGTTGCTAAGTAAATTAAACACAAGGATAGCGTTTTAAAAAGCTACAAACGGCTCGCCTAGTTAAAATTAGTATATTCCGAAAAAGAAAACTAATCGAAACTCGTGTGATAAATCATTTAATATTCCCTATTTGGTTTGGTCAAAGGGAGATAATAGAAGTGCAATAAAATCATATAGGAGGATAATGCCCTGCCCCCTGTTGAGTCGTCAAAAATACTAGGGGGTTAATAGCATGAGGGTGCCCTATGCTGCGTCAATATAAGCCTACAGCAGCCAGGCAGTAACATTTATGTTGAAAAATGTACTACCTTGTTTGACTTTAAGCTTTAAACACCTTGGAAATTCTTGCATCAGGATGTTTATGTTGTTTTATCACATGAAGTCGCGTCTGGGAGTGATACAACGTTATGTAATAAAACCACTAGTTTACAGTTTGGTAAAGTAACGCAATGACGTCCATTGTAACGTTGCTTAAAAGATAGCAAATTCTAGACGTTTTCACACCAAAAATGTATTCTTTTAATTAATTTTAATGTCATGTGATTAAAAGAATCTAACAACCGTGCTCCGTTATATTGAATTTATCAAACTTGTTGCGAAAAAGCGATATAATGCTCGACAAGCCTCGCATTTTATCGCTTTTCCTCAACTCACTTAATAAATTAACTAAAACTTGAGCACGCATTAATTTCTCTCTTAATTAACCGAGTTCCACAGCCAATGCAACTTTCAGTTTAAACTTGAATAATTTTCGATTTCAGTCGTTACATTTGCAATTCGGCGTAGACGTAGCCAAACCATTTTAAAAGTTGATCTGTGAAAGTCAGACATGAGACTTATCTCGTTCGCCTAAAATGGCTTCATGACCGACGCAATGGTCATTTTAAATACAAAAACTAGAGGACCTGACGGTCCTGAAGCGCTCACCTGATCTCCTTAATAATGTTAAAATAGGTCAAGATCAACTACGGCTTATAATGAAACATATTTTGTTTTATGGGGGTTACGGCCATTTTGGTTGAGTGACATAGAACAATCTAATGAATACTCCACCAAACAGTCCAGTGATTTCTGAGTAAAGATGTTTAGATAGGTATGTGGCAATCCAAATGAGTGGCCTTGGAATATAAGGTCACAGGTCAGCTTGACATTTGGTACTTATATAAAACCTTGGTCTCATTAGGTTAAACATTTCTTGCAAGTATTATGATTTCGGCCTAAACAGTTGAAGAAAAAAAATAAACATTTCAAGATTTTCCCCATATAAATGCATTAGGAATCAAATTTGACCTTGCCATAAAGCAAGTCAAGGTCAACCTAGATTCATTATTTCTGCAAATATGGTAGGGCCCACATCCCCAATGCTACATTTCAAGTCCCAAGGTCATTGGCATTTTGGTTCTAGAGAAGAGGATATTAAAGGGTCTTTACCATATATAGGCATAGTGGCCATCTAAGTCATGTGACCAGTACAATTGGTATAAATTTTGACTAACCTATCATAAGGAGTCTTCATATGAAATTTGAGTTCAATTGGTCTAGTGATTTCTGAGGAAACTATGTTTTAATGTGTTGAAGGGACTCCAATCTCAGCGACCTTGGCTGAAAAGTTAAAGGTCAATCATGACCTTTGAAACTTATTTATAAGCATTGTCTCATTAGTTTCAACATACTTATCAAGTGAGAAAAATGACGTTGGCTTCAACAGTATTCAAAAAATCATCTTTGCAAAAAAATTCCCATTTAAATGCATTAGGAAGAAAATTTGACCTTGACGTTGAGTAGGTCAAGGTAAACTTAGGATCATCATTTGAACAAACTTGGTAGGCCCTACATCCCCAATGCTACATACCAAGTCCCAAGGTCATCGGCCTTCTGGTTCTGGAGAAGAATATTTTTAAAGGGGTTTTACCATTTATGGGCGTGTCAGCCATTTTGTTCATGTGACAAAAATATTTTGCAAAAAAGTTTGGTTAACTTATCATAAAAAGTTTACACATGAAATTTGAGTTCAATTGGGCCAATGGTTTGAGAGAAAACTATGTTTTAATATATTGACGGGACTCCATTATGAGTGACCTAAGCTGAAAGGTCAAAGGTCAACCTTGACCTTTGGACCTTATTTATAGCCATTGTCTCATTAGGTTAAACATATCAAGTGAGAATAATGACTAAGGCTTCCACAGTTTTCAAAAATCAACTTTTCAGAAATTGTCCCATTTAAATGCATTAAGCCCCTATCTCACTGGAATGCGACTGTTTTGCGACAGCTGGCGACAGACATCGCGAGTCGGTCGCAAAGCAGTCTCGAAACAGTCGCCAGTGATTCGTAATTTCCTCGCATGTGTCGCCAAGTGGCGCAAAGCAGTCGCGAAAATTTTGAACATGTTCAAAAATTTTATGCGACAAAATTCCTCGCAAAATGGTCGCAAAGTCATCGCGGGTGTCTCGAAACCGTCGCGAACTTGTCGCCGACCCCTCGCAATTTAGTCGCAATCATTTTGGGACAGGACATTATTTGCGAGACAATTAAGACTAAATTGCGAATCAATTGCGACATAAATGAGACACTTCGCGACAACATTGCGAGTAAATTAAACTAAGCGATGTTCTGGCGAACGTCGTGAGACAGTCGCATGAACGTCTCACAACTATCGCGCGAGTATCTTAAATTACTCGCAATTATGTCGCCAAAGGTTCGTTAAAAGAGTTCCTCCTATCTGAGATGATAGTTCCCTCTGGTACATGATCTTGGTTAGGCATACTTAAGCATACATTTTTGACAAATTCCAGTTGTCAAGTATTCTTGCTATCTGAGAGGATAGTTTCATTTAAGTATGGTGTATCGATTAGGCTCACTTACATGTATACTGTTTGGAGTAATTTCAGTTATAAAAAATGGTTCCGCATTCTGAGTGGATAATTTTGTTAAGTATGTTTTATATAGCCTACTTAAATGTTTACTATTTCTACTACAGTATAAAGGAATTATTATTGTGTCTTGGTAAGACTACAACAGCCTGCTTAGTCTCAGCAGCCCTTCTAAGAATTGAATTTGACATACAGAACCCTATAAACAAATTATCATTGCAGCGGACAACTAAGATTCTGATTTGAATGCGCATCAGTGCAGTCTGATATGTGCCTTTGTTGTGCGCATAACTGTATCAAATAGATTTTTGCAGGACGAGGCTCATCCGAACTCATTGCAATTTTGAGTGATTGGGTTCATCATGCCATACGTATGGGCAATTAGAGCATGTGCGTTCTCGACTGACTATCTTAAGCTGCTTGGTGGGCCATCATAACTGTGCAGTATAAACGAGTAACTTTTTTCTACCTCAATATTTGCTACCATTCAACAGTCCAACACACCCTACAGCGTGACACCTTCCAACAATCTAGCTCCCTCCAGCCCTCTAGTTCCTTCCAAACGCGTAGTACCTTCCTCGTCTGAAGCTTCAATGCTTGCTAGAATGTTGATTTTTCTTGGTTTATCATTTCTCGCAAAACCATCGTGCGACAGTCGCACGACCTTCGCGCGACAGTCGCACGACGTTCGTGAGCACGTCGTGAGGCGGTCGATGGTAATAAATGCTCGCAATTTCATCGGGCGAACATCGTGCGAGTGTCTCGCGAATGTCACACGAATGTCGCGCGAATGTCGTGAAACATTCGCCAATGATTCGTGCGACAATCGTACGACATTCGTGCGACTGTCGCAAATATGTCTTATTTACCTATTCGATGAGACCGCAATGTGATTATGGTTGCAATGTCGTATTTCTGTCGCCAAAACATGTCTCAAATTAGTCTCGAAATAGTCGTAAATTGCTCGCATCCCAGTGAGATACTAGCTTAAGGAAGCAAATTTGACCTTGACGTTAAGTAGGTCAAGGTCAATCTAGGATCATCATTTGAACAAACTTGGTAGGCCCTGCATCTCCAATGCTACAAATCAAGTCCCAAGGTCATCGGCCTTCTGGTTCTGGAGAATAAGATTTTTAAAGGGTTTTTACCATATATGGTCATGTGACCAGGACCATTTGAACAAACTTTCCTTCTCATGTCCTAAGGAGTCTCCATATGAATTTTGAATTTAATTGGTCTAGTGGTTTCAGAGGAGAAGATGTTTGAAATCGTGGACGGACGGACGGACGACGGACGGACGCCGGAGTGACTGGTATACTATTAGCTCACCCATGAGCATTCGGCTCAGGTGAGCTAATAAATGAAAGAAATCAGCGTTTTAGCCAACTTTCTAGCAAATCTGTACCTACGTTCAAGAAACTGCTCTATTCTTGAAACAGTGAAACACTGTGAAAAACTAGAAATGTGTCCATGAGACACGGATGCCCCCGCTATTGCCAAATTCGCATAAATAGGGCGTTGGCATTAACAAAGGGCCATAACTCTGATAATAATCGGTGGATTTTATCCGTAATCAAACTTGACCTGTACTTTTTGATTAAATACCTGTGTATGAAATATGAATCCAATACACCGATGTATTCAAAAGATATTGCCCGGAAACCATTTTTCATACAGAGATCAAGGGCCATAACTCTGATAATAATTGGTGCATTTTATCAGTAATTGAACTTGACCTGTTTTTTATGATTATATATCTTTGTATGAAATATGAATCTTATTCACCGATGTATTCAAAAGATATCGCCCGGAAACCATTTTTACATACCTAAATCAAGGGCCATAACTCTGATAATAATCGGTGGATTTTGTCCGTAATCGAACTTGACCTGTATTTTATGATTATATAGCTGTGTTGTATGAAATATAAATCCAATACACCGATGTTATCAAAAGATATCGCATGGAAACCATTTTTCGTACGTACGGGACGGGACGTACGTCCCGTACGTACGTATGTACGGACGTGCGGACAAGGGTGATGCTATATGCCCCCCCCCCCATTATAAATGGCGGGGGCATAACAATAATTGCCCACTGTCCCGCATCTTGTCATACCAAGGGATGCGATTGCCATCTTACGACAAAACATTCGCTGGTGAAGATGACTGTCCCGATACATTTCCTTCAATAAGGCCGACATGCTTACACAAATTGAAGCATCCGAACAACCTTTGCGATGACGTCGACAACGTCGGCAAGTGAAGTTGATGCCTTAAAACGACTGATTTACGGGTACCAAACATTAATGGCGATTCTTGGCGTTACGTAGCAAGTTTAGACTTTTCAGTTCCCATACACTCACCGGGCGATCTTTCAAGATTTCGAATGTGCGCGCGATGGTTTTGATTAATAACGAGCCCGTGCACGTGAAGCACGGAAAATGCATTTTTGTACACAAGGCGAGTATTCATGCATACGCACTAAAAAATTTTTTTGAGGATGCAAAAAGATAGTCGAGTCTTTCAGATAATTATTCGACACTAAAGTTTTCAGATTATTTGCAGATTTTCAAGATGAGAGGAAAAATAAATTTGAGTTGGCTGTGGAACTCTGTATATAGTATATGTAACAGCTTGATGACAGCGAAGACAACATGGTCCTTTGCTTATCTTTTCATCGAACGAGCCGTGTTGAAAACTCAACTTTTACTTGACTTTTCGCTTACTGTAAAGGCGGCAACTTTAACATTCATATCTGGGTGTGGTTTGCTAAGGAAGGGAAATCAGGTTTTATTTATAATTTGGTAAAGAGTTAATAAGCTTTTTGAGCTGCGCAAACATGCGTGCATGAAAATCCTAACCGTATACACACTGAACTCACATTGCTTAACCCTTAAAGCGCATAATCACAAAATGGATGTTTTTTGTTGTCCACTAAACTATTAGAAGCCTCATAGTTAAAACAGTGTGGACCCAGATCAGACAGCTCCTGTAGGAGCAGTCTGATCTGGGTTCACAATGTTTGCCTCCCTGCTTATGTTAAATAGACATTTTCAGATGCAGTTATTTTGCTGGCGTTTAAAGGACTGAATAATGCCTGAGGTGGTGGCACAAGATGATACAGTTACTTTTGAATAAAACCACGCCTCCTTTTCAGCTGTTGCCTAAGGTTGACTAGGCCTACATGTAATTACGCATTCATGAGGCGCCGCATTTACAGTAAGCGAAAAGTCGTAATACCATGTTTTACAAATTCAAGCTTTGAAAATTGTTAAGATTGTTGCTTTTATTATTGTTTTATCTCTCTGCCTATGACGCCTTGATAAAGATGAATTTTTCATTTAGCCAAACCATCATTTTAGCTTGCTTTAATTGTCTTACCCTGAGATAGAATTCTGAACTTGAGATTTTTCCTCTGTTTCTTAGCTTTCTTAAGTCAGAATATTTCTGTTTCCGGGCACATTCTAACCTGAGGCTAGTTCAACGATGCGAGCGCTCTCGGGCGCTCGTTGTACTGATGCCAGGCTTCACACAATGCGAATTAAGATAGGCACCAGAACAACGAGCGCCCAAGAACGCTCGCATTGTTGAACTCGCCTCAAGTATGGTGGATTTTAAATGGGCCGCAACGCGAGAAAACCTGTTTTCGGGGGTTTGCGAACAACACAGACGCAGATCAGCCTGCGCATCCGCGCAGACTGAACAGCGCCTTTGTTATTCGCTTTGTGGTAAGTTTCATATGTAAACTTGCTACGGGTGAAATTTCGATTGTCTAGAGAGTCTCTGCATCTCGCTTTGACGGAAAACCCCGAAGACAGGTTTTCTCGCGACGAGGCCCATTAATGCAAGTACGCATTTTTCCCATCATCATCACCATGTGTATTTGCTGAGGTCACTATCTTTTTTGCATATGGTTAATTAAGAAATGAATTCAATTTGTGTAATGTTCATGGAATCATGAATACGTCGGGTCTCTTGCAAAGTTAACGTGAAGCCAGAAGGGCTTCACGATAATTTTGCAGGAGACCCGAAGTATTCATGATTCCATGAACATTCCAAAAAATGAAATTATTACTTATATTTATCCCCACGCTTTTTAAAAAAAGCGTAGGGGATATTGCAATCGCCTCCGTCCGTCCGTCCGTCCGTCCGTCCGTCCGTCACGCTATCTCCTCCTAAACCATTGGACGAAATCCAACCAAATTTGGTGTGTGAGTTGCTCACATGAATAGGGTGTGCAACGGCACATTTTTTTTTGGCCCCGCCCCCTGGGGCCCTGGGGAGGGGCAAAAAGGTCAAATATCATTAAATATCATTAAATTTCAATTACAAAGTCAATTTCAAAGATTTTTTAACCAAACTTTGTGTGTCTTCTCACACATGAAAGATATAAAACATATCAGACGGGATTTTCATTTGGTCGCCTGGGTCATGCCCCAGGGGTCGGACTTAGGGGTACCGTGGGGGGTTTGGGGGTCAAAATTTTTTTTATTTCGAAATTCAACCAAATTTGGTGTGTGAGTTACTTACATGAATGGCACATGCACCGGCGCCATTTTTTGGGTCCCCACCCCCTGGGGCCTTGGGGAGGGGCCAAAAGGTCAAATATCATTAAATCTGAATTACAAAGTCAATTTCAAAGGTTTTAAAACCAAACTTTGTGTATCTTCTCACAAATGAAATATATATAACATATCAGACGGGATTTTCATTCGGCCGCCTGGGTCAAGCCCAGGGGTGGGACTTGGGGTACCGTGGGGGGTTGGGGGTAAAAAAATTTTTTTTTCCGAAATTCAACCAGATTTTGTGTGTGAGTTACTCACATGAATGGCACATGCACCGGCACAATTTTTTGGGTCCCCCCCCCCTGGGGCCTTGGGAAGGGTCAAAGGGTCAATTACCGTTAGATTTCTTTGAGAGCGTGGGGATTTGCGATGGCGCGCCATCGAATGTGTTCTAGTTACATTTTATATTACCAGTCAAGTATCAATTTTCAATTTTCGTCTAACTTGATTGGTTTTACAGATATTTTGAATTAAAGCAGACATAGCGTAGGGTTTGGAATAGCCAAAACGCCACATTTCCGCGCTTAACGTCATGGCGATACGTGTTCAACGTCACGCAAACGTCAATATTTACATTCTCAATGCAGCTTAGACTGGTTCTCTCCCCTACATTGGCTATTGTAGGGACAGGTCATCAATAAATCAAACGGGCAGAAATCTGCCCGTTTCACGGAACGTCGCGGAGTTAGCCGACAACTCGGAACCTGTTTAAAAGTTACATACAGGCTACAGAAAAAAGCTTATGGTTTTTTTTCTATTAAATATCGCTTAATCATTTTCCTTTCTATGACGTTTATCGAGTTTGTAACGTTGCATTCAAACTTGTTACTGTGTTGGCATGGTTTTCGTGACGTCAACGTCACCGTTAACGTCGGGAAATGCATGCGGAGACGTTATACATGACCAGTTGTTAATTTGAACAACTTGGAACCAGTTTAAATGCAGCTGCCTTATATAAAACCATAATTCCTAGCTGCTTGCATTTCTCGATGCAAAACATTGAGCAGTCACGTGGTCTATGCTGCGCCTCTAGGTGGAGTAACGTCAACGTCAACCAGTAGCTATCTTTGTTTATCAACATTCGTGTGACGTCATTCACGTATCGCCACGACGTTATGTACATGACTTTCGTTCGCTGGCTGTTCCAACACCTCCGTTACAAATAAAATATTTCATTTTTCAAAGATAATCAGCGGATTCGGGTGGAAGATAATTAAGTAAATTTGAATGATAATATAAAATGTAAATATAAGGATTGAAATTCAGATTTTAGCTTGCACTGGACGATGCAAAACATTAGCTTTTCAATGTCTCCGAGAAGCCCTTCGGGCTTCACGGACATTAAAAAGCCTAATGTTTTGCATCATCCAGTGCAAGCTAAAAATCTGCATTTCAATCCTTAAGTAAACAAGCAACGTTATTGGATGACTTGACGTTAGTCCGCTCAAATGGCGCGTGCAATGTATGTGAGTGTGGCTTAAATCGATATGTTCATGAAGGTATGAACCACATCTCAAATGTAAAGGTTCATTTAAAGACTCGCAGTGGAAATGTAAATATTATAGCATAAGAGACTCGGCAGAGGGCAGCCCCTGGTACTCTTGCTGACTAAGCAGAGAGTATTCTTGGGATGTTATTCCCCCTAAGGATGTTATCTCCTATACTGCACTACTAACCCACCAGGCCCAGAACTGACCATCCACAAACAAAACATATGTAGTCCCTAGGACTTCAAATTTACAAGATTCGTCTGTATTTGATATATTTGATGGTATAGTGGAACCGAGCAATCTACACTGTATATGGGAAGACTAAGACTGTCCCAGTCTATCGGCGATTGTTAATGACATTATAATATGTTCTTAAGAGAGTATTCTTTGGAAGCAAAGACTGCACCAAAGAACTGAAACCAGAGTGTGCATATTTCATGGACCAGACTAGCTAGTTTCTGCCAATTAGGCTTCACCAGTGACCCTCTAATACATGTAGTTTCAAAGTTCCACAATGAAACCAATGATCCCAAAGGACAAGAAAATAAAATCTACACTATAGTGAAGGGCAGGGAGACGTTCTACCGCCGCCACACAGTCCCAGTCACCAGCTGTAGTGAAGTCAAATATGTTCTTAAGAGAGTATCCTTTGGAAGCAAAGACTGCACCAAAGAACTGAAACTAGAGTGTGCATATTTCATGGGCCAGACTAGCTAATTTCTGCCAATTAGGCTTCATAAGTTGTCTATCTACGTCTTTATTGTTGCTCTTCAAGCTTTAAACGTTCCTTGGCGACACGCTCACATGCTTTGGTCTTGTCGACATGGGGCTTTGTGTCGCTAGTATTAAGTTGACAATGTGGTCCTCCGGCATCCATAAATGTCACATTTGCAATGTCCTGTAAAAAATTATTTTTTTGTCAGGTTTGCGAATATTCGATGGATCCAATAATATCCAAGCAATTGAAGGGGCAACGGGGTAGTTGCCCAAGCCTTTCTGCCAGTGTCTCTCCAATTTTTAATAATTCGAGAATGTGTTGTCGTTATTACAAACCAGGATGAGATCCAGGGTGTATTTTGATTATTTACTGATCTGTATTTTCTTTGCAAAGAAGCCACCAAGAGTATCTTCGGTCCTTAATTCATAAAATTTAATCCTGTTTGACAATGGTTCATTGCAGTTACATGTAACTGTTGCATCCGCCCATACCCCACCGTACTGCCCAAATAATTCCACCCGAATCATATCAGATTTAGCCTGTATACTCGCCTTGTTCCAAGAACTGTCAGTACAATGCTGTTTTCGATTGATTAAGCTTAAGTTTGCAGCCATAGCATGTATTATGACGTTGAAATGATTGTAGACAAATCGCTTGTCTCGGAGGAGCTTTGTCCCACAACATCCTCGCAGTCCGTGTTATATATACCTGTATATATACGGAGGGTTATGATATATATAGTGAATCAACTGAGCCGATAGATGCTGTAAATATTTTTCCTCTAGCGAGATTCGAACTCACGACCTCGACGGTGTTGTCACTAGCACTACACCAGACATCGACGCTTCCAACTGAGCCACTGAGATATCCCAAAAAAAGGATGTACAAGTAGCGCTGATATTGACGACGACCAATGCAGTACACGTCGTATATTGGTTCTTTTTTCAATGCATGGCATCTAGTAAATACTAGTTGATAAAGTTAATACTTTACTTATGGTAACCTGCTGAAGGTTTTCAAATGAAACTGATAGATCCAATCGATACTATGACTAAATGGTTGAAATATTTCTTGAGCATTCTCTGCAAAGCTGAAAACCCATTTAAGCAGATCGAAATTTCCTTCTTATCAATCATGGACAATTCCATTTCCGTTTTAAGAGTTGTTGGGTGGTATTCTCATTGTATCTTGCCTAAACCATAGGCTCAGATTGAGCTATTGTTGGATGTCGGGCTTCCATCGTCAACAATTGCTTCAAAGGTCTTACTTACGGAAGCCTATATGTGACATTGTGTTTTGTGTAACATCATTTTGAGTGAAGCCTATATATGACATTGTGTTTTGTGTAACATCATTTTGAGTGAAAACTCAAAATGATGTTACACAAAACACAATGTCACATATAGGCTTCCGTACTTACTCAAATACTGATCCGACGTTTGCCAGACTTGGCACGAATGGTCCTTATATGGCCTTCTGCAATAATTGATCAATTGATTCTTGTCACGTAGGCTAGATGAAAACTTAAAAAAATCTTTTCTCAAACCACAATGCCTAGAGACTCGATATTTGGTAGGTAGCATCACCATATTAACTTGTACGAAAGTTGAACAAATTATGCCCCTGTGGCTATAGCTAGCCCTGTCCCGTGGATCACATATATTACACTATTAGGCTTATATCAGGAAAACATGAAATTTTTCTTAGCCTTAGAACCTTAATATATCATGCAGCATCATCTAGTTGATCTCTATCAAATTATGCCCAAATGGCGCCATTTTAGCTCACCTGTTTGATATAGGCTTATTTAGGGAGAACATGAAACAATCGTCTAGATTGAAACCACTAGACGTATAGCCTTGGAAATTGGGTACCGTATGTAGCATCACCTTATAAATAGTTAGTAAAGTTTGATCAGGAAATACAACAATAACAAACTACAGATAAACCCATTCTACCACGAGGAAGAGCCACACAGCAGTCACGAGACATCAGGAAGACGAACAAAGACAAAATGTCGTCATGCAATAATAGCGATCAAGCATGGTTTTCCTATATACTATCGCTTTTTCCCAACTCGTTTAATAAATCCAATAACACAGGAGCTCACAAAGTAAGATTCCAGTTGATCGTATGACCGAAAACTACCTTTGAAATCCTTTTGCCAAATATACGCGAGGTTATTGTGAAATATTTACATTTTTGAAGCAATCCTTTAATGAACCTTTGGATTTTTTGCAATCGTTCATAGCCTCATGAACTACACGAATTGATTGACAGCTGCCAAGGTCACTTGCCCGTGCAATACGCTTCGAACATCGAACTCATTCACCAGAAAGGGTACTGGTGTTGTGATTGACAGCGAGCCTCACCTGTGTCGCACGTGCAAAACAAGCCTATAGTTTGCTCGTTTGGCTGTCCGTGTTCAAGATGGCTGTTCCGCTTTTCCATTTTCCACTCCGACTAAACCGTCAAATTGAATACAATTATATTTTAAATACAAAACTGATTTAATTCCTAAATTAAAATATTTTTTATATTTTAGATTGTCATGATTAAATGTAAATATAAGAAATAAATTCAATTTTTGGAAAGTTCATGGAATCATGAATACTTCGGGACCAAAAGTTGAATTCATTTCTTAAGCGTTACCAAAATCGGAAAACCACTAGTAGTTTATCGATTTTAATACATATCGTTATATTGCTCCTAGGTGGAACGTTATAATGTAAATGCATACAAATCATCATGTTCATATAGGCATATTGGACATGTGGAACGTCATCAATTTCCATAAAGACAGTTTACAGATGGTTGGAGCGTTTCTCAGATCGAAAAAAAACTGACATTTTTGATGAACCACGCTGTGGCAGGCCTGTGGAGGTAACGTGGAAAAAATAAAGGGACTTTTGGATGACGACAGACAATATACGTATGAGGAGTTAGCTGAGAGTATTGGTATTAGCCACGGATTGGCAAATACAATTTTGACAAGACATATAAGAAATGAATTCAATTTTTGGAATGTTCATGGAATCATGGTATCATGCAAAGTAAGTGAAGCCCGAAGGGCTTCACGTTAACTTTGCAAAAGACCCGAAGTATTCATGATTCCATGAACATTCCAAAAATTGAATTTATTACTTATATTTACATTTAATATTATCAGTCAAGTATCAATTTTCAATTTTCACCTTACTTGGCTGGTTTTCCAGATATTTTGAATTAGATCAGACATAACGTGGGGTTTGGAACAGCAAAACGCCAAATTTCCGCGCTTAACGCCATGGCGCTCAAATGGCGCGTATGTGAGTGTGGCTTAAATCGATTTGTTCATGAAGGTATGAACCACATCTCAAATGTAAAGGTTCATTTAAAGACGCCCAGTGGAAATGAAAATATTATTTGATATTTACATTTCCACTGCGAGTCTTTAAATCAACCTCTACATTTGAGATGTGGTTCATACCTTCATGAACAAATCGATTGAAGCCACACCCACATACGCGCCATTTGAGCGGGCTAACGTCAAGTCCATCTAATAACGTTGCTTGTTTACTGACGTTTGCGTGACGTTGAAATTTGGCGTTTTGGCTGTTCCAAACCCTATGTTATGTATGATTTAATTCAAAATATCTGGAAAACCAGCCAAGTTAGGTGAAAATTGAAAATTGATACTTGACTGATAATATAAAATGTAAAAATAAACAATTAATTCAATTTTTGGAAGGTTCATGGAGTCATGAATACTTCGGGTATCTTGCAAAGTTAACGTGAAGCTCTTCGGGCTTCACTTACTTTGCAAGAGACCCGAAGTATTCATCATTCCATGAACCTTCCGAAAATCGAATTCATTTCTTAAATGCACGCTGAGATGACGGATAGGGTGGAGACATCACAAACTCACCTAAATCAGCATGGGTGAGAGTCTGTATCTCTCAACTCATTCGTTTTGCTAGAGTATCTAGCCTTGTTGCTGACTTCAACACTAGCAATAAATTGTTAACACCAAAACTTCTTAAACAAGGCTATGGGTATCTTATAAGCTTCGCCAAACATTTTCTAAATTTTATAGACGATACTATGATTTGTCATCTAAATTCCAAGTTGGACTTAAATTTATCTAGTATCCAAGACTTTTGGAACCTGAATTATATGGTGACTTGGTGTATAAATTGAAGAAGATTGATGGCTCTCATAATTTTTCAGCGCAGTTTATTAAAATAATTTCCCATTATAAAAAGATTGGCTAGAACAATGTATTGCAACAGGCTGCATGCTTGGCGGTTAACCCAATCACGGCTGGTAATTTTGCTTTCCTCTTTAATTGCACGCCGGTGAGTCGGACTTCAGACTCTATGACGGTTTGGACTTAAAGACTTATCTATTGATGAGATGGTAGGTGCCTGGTGCTTTATCTGTTGGATTTCTTTTCCTCCGGTATTCAGTTTTTTGTACTGTTGAGTCCTTATCTTTGCTTTATCTCCTTTTTATATCTTGAATTATATGTTCTAGCAGATTATGCGTGGATAAGATAGGGTTCTTTCATGCAAACCAAACATCTATGTGTCTTGATCCACAACTGAACTAAGGGTGAGGCTGGTGCACCGTGAAACCGGTTTAAGCCCTCAAGTAAAACATTTTTACTGACCATTCCAAGGTGGCACTTCTTTTATGGATCATTTGTGTTATTAATGTTTTGTGTTTGTTAAACCGGTTTAAGCCTTCCAGTAAAATATTTTACTGACCGTTCCAAGGTGGTACTTCTTTTGTGTATCTTTTATGGTTTTTTTTGTCTTGTGTTTGCTATGCCTTTGTGAGCGTCTGTTGACATGTGCTTTGTGGTCACCTGCTGGGAATGGGCTGACCTCTTGGCTCTCGTTTGTGGTGTCCAACTGTGAGTTTGTTACTTTCCCATTGGTATCCTGGGTCAGGTGTTGTACTTGATTGTACCGATTCCTGATCTTTGCACCCTTACTTACTTTGTCATGCTTTCGTGTCTGTTAATTGCTGCCTCGTGGCCACCTGTTGAGAAAAGGCTGACCTCTTGGCTCTTGTTTGTGATGTTTATTGTGATTTTATTACTTTCCCATATAGTATCCTGAGACAGGTGTGGTACTTGATTGTATCGATTCCTGATCATTCTTGTCTTTCTTACTATGAAAATAAAGGTGATCAGTTCATAAATCGTATTGTGGCAATAGACGAGACTTGGTTACACATTTATGAACTGGAATTGAAATCTGAAAGTTCTAAATGGCACACTCCGAGCTCACTAAAGCCAGCACAATTTCGGAGAACTCAGGGCACCTTTAAACAGATAGTGATGATAGCATATGACAAAATGGGTATAGGGACCGCTCGTTATTTAAGTGTCAGGTGGGGCGGCTGAAATTTTGATCCATCATCCAAATTTTGGATGAACCCCCCCTCCTAACAAAATTTAAATCCAATTACCCCCCCCCCCCCCCCCACACACACACCTGGAAACCACATGAAAATATAATCTGACCCCCTTTTTATATCATATTGTCAAAGTGCAATATTTTGTTTTCATAATCCTGTAAGTATTACATATGTATAGTACTCTGATATTATATTCATTTTTTGGCTTGCATGACAATTGTGTACACATTGTGTATCTGAGCTTCAATTCTAAATCTTGACAAGTTTTGACCACCATTGAAACATAAGGAATCTTTTATACATGATACTAATTTGTTTGTTTTAATTCCATAAGTTCCAGTCAACAGTATTTTATTTATGTATAGTTAGGCCTTCCTGAGTTTAACCAGTACTAAGCTGCAGGTAAAAGGCTTTCATTGACAAGTGCCCTTCCACAAAAATTAGCGAAAGAGTATAGGGATAAATGTTTTGAAGAAGAAAAAGAAATCATGAGCGATAAAGAAGAGATTTTGGGTGTAAAACAGTAGGGATAGAAGGGCTTTTCATAAAAAAGAATAATTAATGAGGCTATCAAGTGCCTTTACACAAAAAATACAGATAAAAATTTGGAAGAAGTAGTGATATTAAAGACAGGAATTATCTGAGTTAAAAAGTAGTGATAATAGAGCTTTTCCAAATACAAATTCATTACAATAAGTTATCTGAAAACATTAAATATGAAATTTAATACTCAATACTTAAGCAGAATAATAGCTGTGACAATAATACTTACAAAACAGAGATGTTTTTGAATTAAAAATATTTTTTTTCATCTGTCTGGTCTGTGGAAAAAATATAACAGTTAATTTCTGAGATGCGAGTGAGCGAGGAAAAAAATTTGTAATCATATCGCATAAATGACATTTAAGAGTGAAAAAGTATAGGGAAAGTAGCTAGTAGGATATGTTCAAGAAACAGTGGGGAAAAGTAGAAACGCAAGAAAAAAAGATGAAAAATAGGACCTATCTGAAAGCCTGATTTATAAATTTACTATCAAAATCAGCATGGTTATAACAATTATAAAAACTCCAAAATAGAATAACTTTTGCATTGCAAAAATAAAAGCTGTGACATTTAGTGGCCTGTCTAACTAAATATAAGGGATTAATTAATAAAACACGAGCAAGCGAGGAAAAAAAATAATGATTTTATTGTAGCAATTTAAACATGACCCCCTCCCTGCTGGAAGGTTAAAGTTTATGGTGACCCCCCCTACTAGCCACTCGGAAATTCACAATGACCCCCCCCCTACTTTGTAGCCGGCTCCCCCTGACACTTAAATAATGAGCGGTCCCTAATATTGATGGATTACGTTCCCATCGGACAGTTTGTTACTGGAATATATTCTGCAAGCCTGCATGTACTGCATGTACTGACATGGTATACTCGAAGGAACTAGAGCGTGACGTTACAACTAGCGCGATGGCGAAGGCGATACTGCGCCTGAAAACTTTGGTATTTACTCCTTCATAGAACATGATCGGTTCGATTTCTTTACATTCGAAGAACGAATAAGGGCTGCCATGTACATGCCATGTGTAATTGCTCTTGATCTGAGCTAAAACTGGCAAAACATGTGCATTTTTTTTTCTTCGTTTTGATATAAAACTGAAGAAACCCCGTTCTAAGCTCGATTTGGTTACGGTTCTCGTCTCAAAGCAAAGCTTATTTCAACATCGCATTTGACCTGTTTAGCAAGGTAAATCATGTCTACATGGAATAGCATTGCCGGATTTTTTACATAGTTAGCTCATTCTGATACAAAAAATCCAAACAAGCGAGAGTGCCTACCTTTGTTTGGCTTTTCCGCGACGATGCCACTACCGCGAAAGGTCCCGGATGTGACGAAGGAACAAATTTACGCTTACGCGATTTCGCGGTAGTTCCGCTGATGCCCACCCGTGGGTTTGCGTCTTTTGATACCAAGTTTACCAGGCTCGGTTTTGAGAACGCATGTTGAATTGCTCAGTAAGCTTCACGATGTCAACAAGCGTATCAAAGCCTAGCCTGTTAGGACCCTCACCTAGTATTCTCTATGACTCAAATAGTAACACTAAACGCAACTTTGATAAGTGATTTATTTTTGTCTTTGCTTTTGTCCTTCAAGCTTGAAAAGTTCATCCTTGACGATTCGTCCACACGCTTTGGTCTTGTAGACATGAGGTGTTATATTGAGATGACAATGGGGTCCTCCAGCATCCATGAATGTTACATTTTTAAAATCCTGTTGAAATACTAAATTTGTTTTTGTCAAGTTTGCAAATATTCGATGAATCCAAAAATAGCCAAGCCTCTGTGGTGGTAAAGGAGTCCTTGCCCAAGCCTTTCTGACAATGTCTCTCCAGATTTTAATAATTCGAGAATGTGTTGTCGCTATTATAAACCAAGAGGAGATCCACGGTGCATTTTGTTTATTTACTGCTTTGTCTTTTCTTTCATACGCAAAGAACCCACCGATAGTATCTTCTATCCTTAGTTTATAAATCCAGTTTGACAATGGTTCATTGCAGTAGACGGTTGCATCTGCCCATACTCCACCGAACGCCCCAAGTAATTCCACCCGAATTATATCAGATTTAGCCTGTATACTCGCCTTATTCCAAGAACTGTCATTATAATATTGTTTTCGATTGATAATTTTTTCAGCTTCAGAAAGGTTCATGGCGTGTATTTTAAAATCTGGGTTATGGCGCTGAAATGATCTCAGACACATTGCCTGTAACGGAGGAGCTTTGTCCCATCCCTTGTCCCAAAGCATCCACACAGTCCGTGTTATCGAAGTGTTAAACGTCTTATAATTTATATCGCGTTCCTTCTGGGCAGTTCCATTGGTCGTTTTGTTGTAAATGAACACCTCAGAAATTGACCAATTGGCATAGGACTTAAAGAAAGGCCCAGTGAATTTGGTGATTTTTACATTTGGTAAAATGTTGAATACTATCCCCAAACCAGTGATGGCTCCAATCAATACTACGGCTAGAATAAAGACATTTCTTTTTGCTCGTGTCTCCATATTCCAACGCATATTCAGGTGTGATCTAAAATAAACAAGAACACAAAAATTGTTAGTGTCCTGCCAGCCAAGAGTGACAGTGACTTCATGTTTTGTATACAACTTTATCAGGGACTTATAATCGATAGATCACTGTGTAATAATCCTATCCGCAGGATAGGATTAATACTCAAGTGATCTGCCAATTCGCGTTAGCTCAAGTGAAGTGTAACGTCATTGCTCGATAAAAGTAGAGTTACGTAGTTGGTCAGGTTATGGTATATTATTCACCTGATTGGACAAATGCAGGTTTTTCTTTCATACTTCTAACTGTAAATATGTTCGTCACCCTACTCTAATCAGGCCGTTGGTGATTCTTAGCAATTGTAAACAAAGTATTACGTCACTGTCACTCTTGGTTGGTACGACAGTACAGTTAGATTTTTATTTTAATTTTTGTTTTTCGGCATAGTAATTTCTGCTTTGAATAATTATTGAATACTTGTTATTTTTTATTTTGCTTTTGCTATTCAAAATTATTTCTAAAACTCTTTTACCGAAGATAAAAAGCATGACTACATAGAGACAGCAAAAAAACTGTATTGTTAAAGCTATGCATTTTACGTGTATTTCAAATTTCAATTAAGTACCCTTTAATTTGATAACTGATTTAAGGGACATTTACAAGCAGTGCACAGAGTAGTGTATATGATTGTAGTTTAATTGTAGTAAATCACATTAATCTTAAAATTTTCCTGAGGACTTCTCTTAAAATTATTGGTGCCACCGTTTTATGATATCGAACACACAGAAATTTTATTTAAACCAATGTACTGTTGAGTTAATCCATTCGTAATATCTGTTCCACTAATGAATTTATCAGATAAAAGTAGATTTTTATAATTACAAGTGTTGAATTCTATTGGTATGTTTCCTAGGATTTGGCTAACTTCACAGTGACGTAACAAAACTCAATAATGCTATTTTATTGAAATATATAGAAGCATATTTTCTTTTCTTTACCTGCACTGGATCTATTCATATAGTCATTCACGGTATTCGCATAGTGAGCAGCTGTGAAGACTTTATGAATAGATACAAAGCTTTGTATTTTGCTTGTATTTCAAATTTCAGACACATGTCTCGCTTCTGCGCGAAAAAGGCCAGCGGTAAATTTTCTATTTCTTGGAGATACACAAGAAGGAAAAAGACAGACCAGCGAGAAGTTTTGCGGAAAAAATCATAGAGGCTCAGAGGCCATGGATTTGTCTGCGGTTTGTGATTGTGGTATTTAATTTAATAGCAGCTCTTCACTGGGATATTTAAACAGAAATGACTTCGTTTGAAAATATATGTTCAAGTGTGTAATTTATTTTTTTTTGATTGCCAGTCATTCACACGTTATTGGTACATGTATACGTTTTAGATACAATTTCCTGCGTCATTTATGCTGATTGTTTCTGTGTGTTGTATGCTTTTTAAGCATGTCTTACATACTTCTTTAATCATATTTATTTAAACTCCAGGGCCTGGAATTACAATGCCTACTAAGAGTTAAGGAAGACTTAAATTAAGTATTGATTTTTCAGGATGCGAAAAATAACGGTTAAAACTGATTAAAATCAAAATAGTTTTAAATTTTCTGAAGATCACAATGATATCTTTGACTACAATTACAACATCGATCCAGACAATTCATTTAGCATTTGATATAGCATGTTGAAATATCATACTTAACTTAGGTCTTGCTTAACTTTAAAGGAGGCATTGTAATCCCAGGCCCTCCGAGGGGGTGTCTTTGCTATGTCCCAGTCATTTTTCTTTCCAGTCTTATCTGTTTGCTATCTAGGTTGACTGATAACCAGACAAAAGCAGTGAGGATTTCTCTCTCTCTTTCTCTCTCTCTCTCTCTCTCTCTCTCTCTCTCTCTCTCTCTCTCTCTCTCTCTCTCTCTCTCTGAAGGAACACATCGCCTTTGGCGAGACTCAGACCAAGAGACGATCCTTCTCAAGACCATAATTTAATCAAGTCAATATGAAGAGTGATAGATAGATAAATACTTCAAGGCAATTATATGATCAAAATGCATTATGTTCAGGTTCTAAAACCAGATCACTAGGCCTAATAACACAGATCCAGGGACATATCCATTATAATGGGGCTGAACACGTTGAACAGGTCCACATACTGGAATTGTAACCGATGGTTAAACAATCATTTTGGAATGTGTAGACAGCTGACATGAAATATCACGCTACATTGGCCAAAAATAAGGGAGTGTCATTGCCACACAAAGAAAGAAAAGAAACTATAAAGAATTTTGTTTGGATATTGTTTGCGTTGTTTTCTTGGTTTTGGTAATAAAAAATCATTGATTGTCACGTAACGGGTAGGGCAGCGCAAAAACCTTTTTATTGGCTGTTCAACAATGCGTTTCAACGCGAATCATACGCAGAACTGCGTTGATATACATAGGTTATCGTTTGGTTAACAGGTAAATGCGTTGCACTGCTGTTCAACGCGTTCGATAGGGAAATTTGATTTGACATTCGAAATTCGCGTTGGAAAATTAATGCGTCTTCAACGCGAATTTATCAAGGAAAAATATGCGAGCGGTAGTGTACGTACACAGGATTCATTTGATTTCGGTAACGTTATAATGAGGAAAAATGCATATGGACACCGTCACTGAATCTTCCTCATTATGACAGCTGTAATTATTCAATCGTAATCCACCTTTTATACATGTATACTAGTGACTTCTTATGTTGTTTGGGCCGCGCAAACGTACATGCATTACGGTATACACATTGAACTAATTTCATTAATCCTAAAAGCGCATATAACGAAAAGTTGTATGTTTTGTCGACTCATATTTAAAGCCTCTTAGACAAACAGTGTGGACCTAGATCAGACTGCTCCTGGAGGAGCAGTCTGATCGCGGTCCACACTGTTTGCCTCTATGCTCTTATCAAATAGACGGATGCATTTATATTGATGGCGTTTTAAGGTTTAAATAATATGTTTTGCGTCTTTACTGAGGTATGGCTCAAGATAATATAGTTACTTTTGAACAAAACCTCTTCTCATTTTCAGCTTCTACTTATTTCTGAGTAAACCAGTCCTAAATATGCATTCAGGGGGTGCCGCCTTACAGTAACCAAAAAGTTTAATAATATACATGAAGCATCGAGTATGCATCCGCATCTCGTTAATGACTCAAATATTACATGAGCACTCATGTGAGCACAGTCAATTCAACGCCACCAATGTGAGTCAATTTACTCGGTAAAAGCGGCAAAAACTCACGTTTTTTCTAGTTTTATAAACGTTTACAATCCCACTATGTTTTTAATATATGTATAAACTTAAATTGAATACTGTTTTCTAGATGCGCATGCTGTTAAAAATCTCCATGTTATCACCAGGATTCAGAACTCTCAACCCTGTGCATGTACTTACGGATTTACATGGCAGCTTTATATGAATTAATTATCCGTCCTGGTACAAAGTGTACAATACGTTCGTAAGAGCATGATTGAGGAAAAAACAATTTTAAAGCCAAAACATAAATTTGATATCCATCTATATACATCTGTTTACCTGGCTAAATTAATGGGAACAATATACAAAAGAACTAGATGCGGTTCAGAAGTTTTATTATATAGTCAGAATTTGTGAAAAGTGTAATACAAGATATCAGGATACTATTAGATTTAACAGGACTTTAGTTAAGAGTGCGTACCAAAAAAATAATTTTCTCATTTCTCAGCCAAAACATATGTTGTGGGTACTCAAAATAACCGTCTCAATGAGACGGTTCTTTTGAGCACCCAAAACATACGTTAAAACTGATGGATAAGAAAATATTCAGAATTTAATAATTACGTTCAAAACTTGTGTTTATCTAAACCTATGGGAAATATGAGATAAGTTACTGAAAAGCCCTTTGTTACTGACGGAGGATGTCGGCTAGATCAGCGGGACTGTAGTATCCCAATCCTTGCATCGGTTACAGGAAAGCTGATACACGTATCATATACGCAAAAACGCATGTGCGTACACATTTAACCCGAAAATATGGGCTCATTTTTTCAGGTTAGATGGGTTCTTGATACGTATACAAAAAGCAAATGGTGGATATCAAAATTCCGTCAGGGTAGGGTGGGGGTACTACCAACATTTTTTTTTTTTTTTTTTTGTTTTTTTTTTGTTATTTCTTGTATTTTTTCTCTTTTTTATGCCATCAACGTCTATCACAGATGGCTGACGAACCTCCCTCGAAAAGCATTGGATCCAAGGGGGCCAATTGCTTCTCGAGCGGGGACCGTACCAGTATTTGATAGGAAACTTATAGCCACTTAATTATAATTTTTCGGGGAGGGGGGGGGGGTGGGGGGCTGGACCCCCTGTCATACCCTCTGAATCCGCCCATTAAACGAGGGTTGAAAATGAATGTTAATCTCTCTTAAACAACTTCAGCAGGGTTTGTGGTGACAACATCTTTGAAGGCTATGTACATGTATTATTGAACCTTTTTGTTACTGTAAAGGCGGCACCTCGTGAATGTCTAAATAGGACTGGTCTACTTTAGATACGGGTAAAAGCTGAAAATGAGGTGTGATTTCTTTCGAAGATAACTGTAACATTGTACCATATCACCTTAGTAATAAACTACAAAACGCCAGCGAAATAACTGCATTTGAAACTCTCTGTATATTGTTTAACATAAGTATAGACGCAAACAGTGTGGACCCAGATCAGACGGTTCCTATACCGTCTGATCAGGATCTACACTGTTTGTTAAGGAGGCTTCTAAATGTTTCAGCAGACAACAAAAACATACGACTTTTTGTGATATGCGCTTTAAGGGTTGATACGAGACGTACATGTGATGTAAGTGTATATACGGTCAGGACTTTCATGAAATGCACGCACTTTTGCGCGGCCACTAAAACGCTTATAAACTTTTTACCAAATTATACATAAAACCTGATTTCCCTTCCTTAGCAGATGAAATAGCCGAACCACGTCCAGATATGAATATTAAAGTTGCCGCCTTCACAGTAATTGAATAGCTCTATAATACCTATTAACACAAAGTGAACGAGGTCCTGCGACGCGAAAGGCCCTGACTGTGTTACATGTGAATAACAAAGGGGCAAACGAGCCTGTGCATCTGCTTAAGCTGCGTCGCGCCTTTGTTATTCGCTATCTGGAAAGAATACCAATCAGCCTTGTCCCCTTCAAAGGCTTTCAGTATTCTTGATAGTCTCTGTAGCTGAGCAAACTGGTTTGAGCCTTTTTTGGTCAGAATCCAAAAAAGACAAGTTTTCTCGCGTCGTGGCTCATTATAGATGAGTGCTCAGGTTTTATTGAATTTATTAAACGAGTTAGGGAAAAGAGATAATATGCGGGGCTTGCCAAGGATTTTATCTCTCATTTTCGCAACGAGTTTTATAGATTCAATAATACAGGAACACGAATGTTAGATTCTTTTTATCATATGACATTATGATTCCCTTGCAACGCCAGCTCTGATAGCTTTTGAATACAAGAACAAAAATCATATTTTTTTGGTATAAGCCGCCAAAACTACCAACCGAGTTTAACTAAAATTTTCCGCATCTAGCCATGTTACTGACTTCAACGCTCGAAATAAAATGAAACTTTTTAAACATGGCTATTGGTATCATAAACTTCGCAAGCCTTTTCTAAATTTTATAGACGATACTAAGATTTGATATCTAAATTCAAAGTTGGACTTGTATACCTTTTGCACCAAGGACTTTCGGAACCTGAATTTTATGGTGACTTGGTGTAAAAATTAATGACGATTGTTGGTTCAGCGCAGTTCATTAAAATAATTTCTCAATATAAAAATATTGGCCATTATATTAATGTTTTGTAACAGACTGCATGCTTGGTAGTCAACCCAATCACGGTTGACAACTTTGCTTTCCTCTTTAATTGAACGCCGGTGGGTCGGACTTCAGACTCTATGACGGTTCCGACTTAAAGACTTATCTATTGATGAGATGGTAGGGGCCTGATGCTTTGGCTGTTTGTCAGGCCCAGCGGGGTTTACCATTTGGATTTCTTCTGCTCCGGTATTCAGTTTTATTTACTGTTGAGTCATTATCTTTGCTTTATCTCCTTTTTATATCTTGATTTATATGTTCTGGGAGATGATGCATTGATAAGTTAGGGATCTTTCATGCAAACCAAATATCTATGTGTCTTGATCCACACCTGAATTAAGAATGAGGTTTGCGCCGTGAAATTTGTTTAAGCCCTCCAGTAAATTATTTTACTGATGGTTCGAAGGCAGTACTTCTTTTATGGATCATTTATGTTTTTTTCTGTTGTTTGCTTGTTATGCCTTTGTGTACGTCTGTTTATTTGTGCCTTGTGGTCGCCTGTTGGAAAAGCGATACCCTCTTGGCTCTCGTTTGTGGTGTCTTATTGTGAGTTTGTCACTTTCCCAACGGTATAATGGGTCAGGTGTGGTACTTGTTGTATCAATTCCTGATCTTTGCACCCTTACTAACATTATCAGTGCAGAGTGGTGGCCCTAAAATGTCTCCCTGCACTTTGATTTAATGCTCTTATGATTCCAATCCTCAGGATTATGTGTACAATCTCCTACCATTATTCCTTCCCTGGATATCTTCTTTTTCTTGAACTTCATTTAAGATCACTAGATGGCCGATTTTCATACCCCGTTGTATAACTTGTATAACTGCTTTCTTTATCTCTGTGGACTTGTATTAGCCATTAGGATAATCGATTGCATTTGTTATGCATTCCTTTGCTTTTCAGGACGCATATTGATACTGGCTTATTATCTTAATAACCAGTTTGTTGATTGCTTGCCTCGGGATGGTACTTACCCACACAAATTTTTATGATAAGAAACTAAATCAGCAAAATTACACATTACTCCCATAAGGTTACATTGGCGTCCTTTGTATTCCTAGTTCTGTTAACAATTTTTGGAATATGCTTTCTACCATTAGGTTATCTCCTCTCAGGTCACCTATTATCAGGAAGTAAACTAAGCCATTTAATGCGTTAAAAAGACGCGGAATGTATCCTTATGTGTCTAAGTGCAATGCCAAGAGGTTTGTCTGTTGCACACGTTCTTGACTAAAACTACCATTACATCATCTGTCAATGGTGGACAAATTTCCATAATCAATGATAATGATATGGACTGATCTTCATCTGATCTGATTTATGTTATAACTTGAACTGTGGCATGCAATATGTTGGACAAACTGGTCGATCCCTTAAGACTAGGTTTCTTGAGCACTTTCGTAAATGAAAAAGCCTAAAAAAATTGACACATTTCTTTATCGCCATTTCAAAAATAATGGTCATTCACCTAGTAAAATTATAATTCAACCAGTTGAAAAAACTATATATGATCCAAATTCATCATCTAGTTTAACAAAATATTATGAAGACATAGAACTAAACTTAAATTGATTACATTTTTGCAATCACCTATGTTTTAGGTTTTATTGGTAATATATACGATGAAGGTAATATTTCTAAGATGGCAGATTTTAGTGAGTTTTTTTTTCTTTCTGGAATGTAAAAAACGTAAAAGTAGATCTCATGGTAAACGTAAAAATGGAAACTTTAAGCGCAAAATTTGTACTGAAAAACGCATAAATACTTATCTAAAGGACCTTTCTATAACTTTAAATAATCATGGTTGGCATGGCTTACTTTTATTTTTAAGTTCCTTGCATATCTCAGTTTTACGTAATTTAGAGCTTGAGACTGGTAAACTTTATGACAGAACAAACAAATGATACAAGGCAGCACTTCTTAAAAGGTGTTGGGTTCAACATTTCCATAGTCCTTATATCGATTCTGAGGTCAACCATAAACAACATTTTATCAAAATTCCATTAATTTACAAAGGTATGGAAAAATTATTTTGATAATTCTGAAACTCCTATCATTTGCTATAAATATAACAAACCAATTTGGTCTACTGTAATTAACTTTAATAAATTGTAACTGATATAAATATAGATTCCAATACACCTGACTCTTGAGATTGTCAAAATTCTAATTATATATATCCCCCTGCAGGGCATGTTATTACAGGTAAACAAAATGTCATTACTGACGATAAAGTTCGCAATATTATTTCTAAAGGTCCTAAATATAGATTTCCCTCTTATATTGATTTCCCCAAATGTCGTAGAGACATCGCTGCTTCTTTAAATGACTTCAGTAATCGTTGGTGTAAACGAGAAATGTTAAAGCTGATGCCTTGAAGGAATGGAAAATTAACATTTTTAAAATTATTGATACTCATATTTCATTTTACTATCGTACACATCTTTTGCCCTCGAAATCTAAATAGTATTTTCGTCATCTTAAACGAGGTATCCAGGATTTTCATATGAACTTAATTTTGGTTTCAGCAGATAAAGCTGCTAACAATGTTGTAGTTGTTTGACGATTATATTATATTAATAATCATAAGTGTGAGCTTGTCGACACCAATGCCAATAAACTGCAGCCTTCATTGAGTGAGAGGGCGGTTGTCGATAGGCATCGTTGTCATCCAGTCCTACCTTTGGTGTCAAAGCTAAAGAAAACCAAGACAGGACTTTATGATGTCTCTATCTGATGATAAGCAGGCTGATATTTTTGATGCTTTTAACACTACATCCAGATATTTGGACAATATCTTAGATATTGATATTGTTTATTTTGACAATATGGTAAGTTAGTCAATTATACCCCTCAGAGCTCCAACTTAATAAAACTATTACCCTTGATACCAAAGCCTCGAATTTATACTTGCATTTGTCAATTTTAATTATATTGTTTCTACCAACATTTATGATAATGTGATTACTTCGATTTTGAAATTGTCAATATCCCATTTTTAGATGGTGATGTTCCTCACTCTACATCCTGTGGAGTATATATCTCTCAACTCATTCGTTTTGCGGGAGAATCTTGCCATGTTGCAGACTTCAACACTCGCAATACATTGTTAACTCAGAAACTTCTTAAACAAGGCTACCAATATCATAAACTTTGCATAACCTTTTCTAAATTTTATAGACTATACTATTATTTAGTATCAAAATTCTAAATTGGACTTAGATCTCTCTTGCGCAAAGGACTTTCAGAACCTGAATTCTATGGTGGCTTGGTGTATAAATTGAAGAAGATTGTTGGCTCTAATAATTTTAGCGTAGTTCATTAAAATAATTTCCCATTATAAAAAAATTGGGTATAACATAATAAACATTTATGTATTACAATAGACGACATGCTTGGTGGTCAACCAAATCATGATTGGCAACTTTTCTTTCCCATTTTGCACGCCAGTGGGTTGGACTTCAGTTTCTATGACGGTTCTGACATAAAGACATATCTATTGATGAAATGGTAGGGGCCTGATGCTTTTGCTCTTGTCAGGCCCACCTGGGCTTATTTTTTTGTAATTCTTTTGCTCTGGTTTTCAGTTCTATTTACTGTTGAGTCCTTATCTTTGCTTTATCTCCTTTTTATATCTTAATTTATATGTGTTAGGAGATGGTGCATTTATAAGTTAGGGGTATTTCTTGCAAACAAAACATCTATTTGTCTTGATCCACATCTGAACTAAGGGTGAGGTTGGCACACCGTGAAACCGGTTTAAACCCTCCAGTAAAATATTTTTATTGACCGTTCGAAGGCAGTGCTTCTTTTGTGGATCATTTAGGTTATTTATGTCTGGTTTTTATTTTGCTTTCGTGCGCGTCTGTTTGCTGATGTCTTGTGCTGACCTCTTGACTCTCGTTGTGATGTCTAATTGTGATGTTGTCACTTTCCCATTGGTATCCTTGGTCAGGTGTGGTGCTTGATTGTATCGATTCCTGATCTTTGCCATTTTTCTTACTTTATTGCCATTTAAATGACCTTTTAAGTTTCACGTTAAAACCGGAAGTGCACATTAGTCTTGAAAAAATTAACGTAAGTCGAGGCTGATCAAGCTGCATTAAGTTCTATCTAACATATTTACATAAAATAAAACACATACAATAATTTTGATAGGTGCAGCTGGTGATTTTCAAAATATCCAAAAATTCTGAAAATGAGCATATATGAAAACTCATAAGCAAAAATTCAGGGCGCCTAGTCAGAAAAATGAAATTGAAAAGAAACCACTTATAACATCCTTTCAGTGTATATGTTTCCACAGCCTTGTCAAGTCACAAGAACTTGAGAGCTAATCAGGCCTGCCTTGTTTTCCAAGATTGAACATTATTATGACACCATACTATATGACGTATTTCATATAATGCCATTTATTACATATCTCAATAATGATAATATAAACCTTCAGCAACTAGTTTGCAACTGACTGGCGACAGATTGGCGACTGTTCAACGTCAAGTTGCAGTGCCAGCTTCAACATGAAGCTGGCTTCTCATGCTGATAACATTTCACATCAAGCGTTGAAAGTGTATGCATCATACGGCGAATAGACAGCAGTATCCAATCAGACGGTAAAGCTTACTACAGTATTGAAATTTAGACTCCTAATTCTGATGATGATCTCGGCTTTTCCAGAGACAAAACTAGCCTGGATATACCAAATACCTATTGTGTAAGCTTAGAGCCAGAAGGTCCCAGTAGAATCTTTACAACCACAACTGCAGCCTCCTGTTTAGTTGTAGTCGAAAAACCTTTATCTAGTATGTTATTATAATGGCCACTTGCACGTATATGGTTTTATTCATTCCAAATAGTTTATTTTTAAGAAGATGATAGAACAGTCTCCGTCCAGACGGCCAACCAGACATTTGCTGCTTGCAGTCGCTGATTTCTCTGATCAAGTCGCTCATTGATAGACAATCTGTGGCCATACTGTTCCAGAATATTGTTTTTCTTGTGCAAAAGAGCAAAACACCTAAATACAAATATTAAAAAAATCAATAAAGAATTTCTTACAATACAAAATAAACCCACTTATTCAGGACAAAATAATTTATCTCTTATAGTTGGCAATCCAAATCGAAAAAGGATGCATATTTTTGGTTTTGTTGGCATTTTTGAGTACATTTGTTAGACCACTTTTAACATAATATTTAGCATGTGTACAAAGCCATAGGGGTGGATGACAAGTCTGAATTTGCATATGAAGGCCAGAAATTAGGTCAAAGGTCATTGAGTGCAAAATATGAAAATACGTACTACTGTAAAACAACTTTATCTTTTTATATGTAAACATATTTCATTTCAAGCCAAATTTTGTATGCTTATAATTATAAGTCTGAAAAACATTGAGAAAATGTTTTTATAACTAAATGTTCATATGCCGACTTTAAAATGGGGTCAAAGGTCATCAAGTGCAATTATCGGAGCATTTTTACAAACTGTGTTTCTTTTTTTCTCTGATCCAACATCAAGATTTTTTTAAACTCTAAAAAGGGTAGAAGTCTTTCAGAAGGCTTAAATCAACATGTATATCATTAAAGGAACCCCTTTGGAAGCATCCTTTTATGGATTTTTCAAAGACAAACATCGTAAGTTTTGTGCAATTCTGACGGAAATTCTCCCTCAATTGGGCTAAACCGAGATATATGAGCTACTTTGAGAGTCTGTAGCACCTCTCAGAAAGTAAAGCTATTTTCAGTTTGGGACATGTCTTGGAGCCTTAGAAATCCATAATTTAATAACTTTTCTGTGGTCATTTTTCTATAAATCACCTGTAATCAACGTTACCCTACTGACATTGAAAATAACAGTACACACAATACAAGGCTAATGTTGATTTATTTTAAAAGTATTAGTGAAACAGTTTAAGCATTACATGTTTAAAGTAGACATAAAAATCAATTGCATAAAGCTGTGATATGTATTTCTGCTCTTCAGCGATATTTATGTTACATTTTATACTAAATTGCAGATAATGACTTTACAAATTACATATATGAACCATGATACCTGACCTGAAACGTACATGATGTTCGTCTATATTCTTATGGATAATGTTCATTTTTATATATTTGAAGTTGTTTATAATTTTTAACTTGCAATGAAGTGAAATCAAGTTAATATTCATATATGCTAAGTAGTATGTAATTTGTACCAGCTCCAGCATGTAAGGCATAGCTGCTTACAGATTCATTTTTCTATTATTTACATTGCATTGGAATTGGCAAAATATCTTTTATAATGAAATCAAATTATAAATATATTAACAATAATGAATCTTAAATTGCTGCACATATATTAATGAGGAAACGTAGCTAACAAAAGGTGCCTTACATAAATGGATAAAGGTAGTAAATTGTTGCTAGGCTTATATAAAATTTGGGTCTGTTCTCCACAATTCGCTTACATATACTACACACATTTCATTCTATATAAGACTTAATTTAAAAGAGTGCCATGGGTTGGTCTGCAATATGTGAGTGTGGCATCTCCTGGTCTTACTCAATTACTTTCTGTAATTTGCTTGGTTCTTTTACATTCATATTGCAGTTTTCAGATGTCTACCAATGATACATCACGATAAACATGATTTCTACATCATGATTTAAACATTGACTTAATATCAATAATTTACTTAAAATAGCATATCAACATTTCATACATCTAGTAGCAAAGTAGGAATTAAGGCAGGGTAGTGCTGAGTGTCTTCTAGAGCAGGTATAGGTTTTTGAAGATTGCAAATATAACATCAACCAAAGTTTTCGTTATTACAGAACAAGCATGGTTTATGTCCAAATATAGGATGTTACATAGATCTAGTATTGAAGAATTTCCTTGTATGCTGAATTCTTTTAATTTTCACTTTTCACTGTTGACAATTACATTATAAAATTAATTTATCATCTGTCCCCATTAAAATCTTCTATGTTTTGTTGAACTAGATTTCATATCATATTGTAATGATGATTATCTTATTATATTCTGCAGCAATTCTGATAGAAACTATTCTGCTGGTCAATTATCTTAGACTAAGGTTGGTTGAGGTAAGATTACCCGAGCCATGTAGCAGTCTTGTAAAACATCTGAACATATTTCATGGTAACATAAACAACAAATCATTCGAACATTAGTGATAGTTTATTTTAAAGATCAGTTGACTGTTTTATTCTGAAGCATAAAACAAAAACAGAACTACCAAAATTCGCTAGTATGGGTTGCATCTCTGAAACTCACAGATTAAACTGAATGTTGAAAAAGTAGTGTCACACGCAGCTGATTTCTTTGCTTTCCTTTTTCACTAGGTAGTTTGTTTTGAGTTTTGTTTATGCACTGTTTGATTTTGTTGAGCTATTTGTAGACCTAGAACATGTTTTATATATGTCCTATGAAAAGTGAGTTATCAGGTCTGTTTCTTGGTTTAAAAAGGTTTACTTTAGGCTTATTATGATAGTCTTAAATATACATGCAAAACCATCGAACATGTGAACAACATTGCTGACAACAGCTTGCAGAAAGTATTTAAGCATAAACTTGCCCACTATTGTAACTATATCCTTGTAGATATTTGTGAAGACTAACACTGTTTGAGGACTGTCTTGTATATAGTGAATTTGAAAGGAAAGTAGTTCAGTTTTATTTCAAGAGTAATGCCATATAAAAACTACACGGTTCAATTATGTTACCAGTTACAAGTGCTATCCAGTCTGATATATTGCACTTGTATCTACGAGCAGTAGATGTATACATTAATGTTAGTCACTTACCCTATATGCTATCAATCCCTGTCTTAGCAAATTGCCCTGGTTAACAGATAGATTCTACACTAGAACAGGTGAGTAAACTACCTTAGGATCTTATATAAATCAAGCAAATCAGTGGTGTTAAACCAATTGATTATGCTTGTAAATGTACATATTAGATAACAATTTCAGGACACATTTACTCTAAATACTAAGAAATGACCGAAAACTGATGGAAAACTATGAACATAATCATATCATTAGGTGTTCCAATATGGTGAATGCCTGCGTTCCAAAGAAGTCACCAGACATCTGTTTTGGGGAAATTTAATTTGGAACAAAATGTGCACTGGCATTTTAAAGTTAAAAAGAATGACATGAAAAAACAAATGCCAATAACCTCATAACATTTGATCCCTATCATCATTGCAAAAAATAATAAGCAAAATATGTTTGATAGTGATACTTAGAATTGAATTTATCGACACTGAAACAATTACAATGTATAAAAAAGTTGCGCCGTGAAAGACATAGATATATATTTTATGGTATCTTAAAATTAGAGGTTACCTTCAATATCATATCTATACTGCTTTTTTATATATGGACGAACGTTTACACAAGCAGCCTGATTTCAAAGGAATGCTTCTTTTGAATCATTTCATTAATATGCGCAAATGAAAGGACATCCCTACAATTAAATGTCAAAAGTTATATGAAAGATTACCCTTAATGTCAAGGCTATTTCCATGATATACCCCACAAAATGTTAACAATGTTTTCACTGGATGGTAATTATTAGAAATGCACCTGTATATTAGCTTTATGTTATGTATGTTACCATCTGCTAACAGGCCGATGTGAAGACCAATGTGAGGATATATTCCTTCCAGTATATGGTATTTACCGTATTCTATCATAATCTCAACACGCCTGATGTTTTAAGGAGGCTAAGCCTTGGTCTTATTGTTTTCATGAAGCTATGCTTAGTATATGCAATAAGCAGGTAGCGGCCTTGTAAAACGTGGTTTACAATTACTCATAGATGGGAACAAACACAAAAAATGTGTGAAATGAGAAAATAAATATATTTTAGTCTTTTAAGCATGAGATAATGGCCAAGTCCTTTATGAAAGCTGTAGCTAGGAATATATACCTTTGAGAAATGACTCAATTTCAGATGGTAAAATGTAACGTAAGTAACAACTTAAACACATCTCATGTTTAAAAGGATAGATAGATGTTTGCATAAAATGATGTATTCATACAAAGCATTAAGCAAAAAATATTTCTTTAAATGAAATGGTTATTCTTAGTTGTATTACATTTTAATTGATTTTATACAGTAACGTACTTTACATGCCTATTATGAATATTTGACCATGGGAAAATTGGTAAATCATTGCTTACCAAACATGATAGACACACGCCTAGCAGGATAGCAATAAAAAAAGCTTCCATTAGGGTAGAAGGGAATTTGAAATTTGGGCCTTTTGAAATAAAATATTGCTTTAATTTTCACCGATTTTGCGCTTAAATGACCTTTGATCCAAACACACATCAAGCCTTAATGATGCTGTTTGTTTATATAGCATGGCTGTATTATCCAAAAGTGATTTTGCATTACTTTGAATCATAATTTTTGTTAGCTAATTGATAAAACGCTAAAATCTGACGTACATACAAGAATTTGTACTCATTTGACCTTTGACCTAATTTTGGGACTTTTGGGCATTTCCAGACTTGGCATCTACCCCTATCCTTCTTAAAACACATCAAAATTCACTTTGAGCATAGATGCCAAAATGTATTCAAAAATGCCAACATAATTTTTTTTCAGGCTCTGGATGGCCAACTATTAAGCACTTGTCCTTAAATTACAATGGAAAAAAAAAATGAAAAAAAATTCAAAAAGATCTCTTGGAATTCGGCTTTTATCCATGGGTGCTCCGCTACCTGGGTATGCAGCACCGATTAGGCAAAATGACCCTTCTTCCATGAAGAGACACCTGCCACCTCTTAAAACCGTTAACTAAATGCTAAAGGATCGCCAGATGTTTGGTGATTTGTCCACGACTGATCCAAGACTGGTCCGCGAGTAGTCGGCGACATTACCAGTAATGGAAAAAGAGTTGCAATGGTTGCAGAGGCAGCAATCAAAATCAGTTGCCTAGAGGTCACGCCGAGGTCACATTTCTGAGGGACCAGGCATTAATGGAAAACAGCTGCAAATTTTGAAGATGTTGCAATCGAAATTAGTCTCCGAGAGGTTGCACTACGTCGCAAGCTCTGTGATATTATGGCTAATTGTTTCATGAAATTTAGTTTTTATGAGTCCCAAGGCGTATCTCACGAGACCGTTCGTAGATAGACAATGAAATTTCGCAGTCTGGTAGAGTTTGTTTTAAAGAAGCTGTCTCAAAATTTGAAGAAATCATTGAGTGCTGGCAAATACACTGTACACGACATTGCCAAAGCGGTTATGACACTTTATTCTGAAGCGTATCATAGTAATATGAAAGATTTCTTCTAGATTGGAATTCTACTCATTTACAGATGAACGAAAAGGGTATATAGGTCACGGCTGGATATGGTTTTCCTCCCCCCACCAGGGGGGAATTTTGTAGGCCATATTTTTCTTAAATCTCAACGTCTTGCAAGGATTTTGCACCATGTTAGCCCTCTGACAATGGCAGCGGTAAGCTATAACAGCCTGTTATATACGTTACCCCCCAAAATATTTTATAATGAACATTCTTTTTAAGACTTCAGAAAAGGGCAAAAGATAAGGTAGGATAACCAAATTGGTTATATATTCTAAGTCACCTATTACTGGGCCACAGATATTGACATTTGAAATGCAGTGCAATGTGCAAGTAACAACTTAAAAGATCAAAGAAATCCCATCGAGCTGTTTCTTGCCAAGCTAGCAACTCTTCGTATTTTTATCCAAGGGTTTAAAGAATTTTCCAATACAGCTTTTTAATCGTCTATCAGATTGCAATATGCTAGCACTCTGGTAATGGCACCATTACCTTGTAACAGAAAATTACATATATTACCCATAAACATCTTTGATAATTTTAGTAAATGACATGACAACCATTGGGTAAAATTTCCAAATTGGCTATATCATCCAAGTAAGCTATTTTTGCATCACAGATATGGACATTTGAAAACAAATATGCACCCCAAAGTGTTACGTATGTTACATTTTTTCATTATTCCTATATAAATTATTTATAAACTAATATAGTTTGATATTCTTTTAATGTGAATGTGCTTACTAATTCATTTTGGATTAAAGAATGTTTATGTACCGTTTGGAAACTGCAAATATTATGTTTCTATCTTTTATAAGGTTTGAGTTGTTGAGTTTTAAACATGGTAGCCCCATATCACAAAAATATGAAATCTAATTCTGTGACTTTTTTGTTTGGGTACAATCAAGTTCTCTGTCACCCAGAGGTACTCTATTTCCTTCCTATTTATTTTCCACACATTTTGGCTACATCTGGAAAGCCTCACTTGTTTTCATGGGAAAAACTTGATATTTCAATCTTTGTATGTACATCTTAAGGACAGAGAAACAGGGTGAAGGTAAGCTCATGTTCATGTCATTTGAAATAGTCAGTATATGTGTATGGCTTTGGTACTTTTTTCAAAAACGTGTCGTACTGCAGATTATTCACATTTACATCAATAGCACATGTTAGGGCTTCATGTCACTGATGAGTGCCTAGAGCAATTCTTTGTTTGTTTTCCTACCCTGCTTAGAATGTTGATGAACTAGTGGGGGAGGGGTTCTCTATCAGTTTGATATGATCAACCTTTCCGTGGTACTAACACATCGGCACATTGGTAGTGTCGCAATCTGTCAAACAGTGTATTGCTGTAGATCTCTTCCCCCATAAGCTGGCCAATGATTTTGAAATTCAGAAGGTGCACCTTTTGTTGCATACACCATTGTTGAACAAAACACCCAGGTTATCCTTTGCGAGAATGTTTGTAAGACTTTATGGACTGCTGCTTATACATTGTATATATGTATCAGTGACAAAACCAACATGCCCTGCCTTTAGTGCCTGGTTGAATACTGGTGCCATCAGATCTTTGAAGGTGACAGGAAAAACTATTATGCTCTGTAGTTACGGCATTACCATCAAAGTTATGTGTAGCACTACATGGCCAATCTAATGTTGGTTCAATGTGTGATTGTAAGCAATGCGGAAGTTTGACTTGTCAGTTTTGGTGGAAATTCTATCAGGAGTAGACAGTGACCATGGCACAGATCCCCAAAGGAACGGCATTGTCAACTCAAGGTCAACACTATGTCCAAAAGAAAGAAGGTCATGCTGACCAAAGACGTTCCTTTAAGCTCTCATCTGCCTGTTTACGTTTGTAAATTGGACAATTTCTTCTTGTTTGACCTCACAAGCCTCAAAACTTTATTAGCTTGTAGCATTTATGGGGTTGTGAAAGACAGATTTTTTAACTAAAGTAAGTCAATGAAGTCTGCAACAGCCTTCCTGCCAATGTCATCAGCCTCAATAAGATCCTTAGCTATGCAAGGCTTAGCAGAAACACTGAAAGACAAAAAGTACAGTTCATTGTCTTCAAAACTAGAACTTAAAGGATTGGTGAAGCCTGAAACTGTCTCTAGTTCTACTTTGCATCTGAGCATATTGAATATTTCATTTCAGTGCATTGGAGAGTTGTTTCAATATATTGAGCTCTGATGTGATGAGTAATACACAATTCCATCTGCAGAACGAAGTGTAGTTCTAATTGCTGAAGCCTATAATACCTCTTTATTGTTTGCCTGATAGTTATGTCAAAAGCATTTCTCAAGCAAAGAACCAATGGTTGTGACACACTAAACCCATTTTGTTAGAGAAGTTCATTGCATCTGCGATGTGTATCAAATATATGAGTGTGATCAGTTACACAGGTACATATTGTGTGTAGTTGTTGTGATCGTTTGCAATGAACATTGGGAACAAGGCATTCAGATAGAGCTGCCGTGCAATTCAAAGTTGTTTTCCTTGTATTCCTAATCAGTGTCAACACAATCCGAATTATATCAATATACCTTGCCTGGAACTGAGCTGTTTCACAGTGACTGTCTTTCAGAACTTCCGATTGGAATGCATGGTATCTACTGTTTATGTGGGCAAACAGCAACGGTTGATAGATCACATTATAAAATTAGTTTAAGTCGCCATAAATTAATAAGGAACTTCAATCTATTTCAGCCTTATAAATTTTCTAAATTATCAGACAGACTTTATACATGTATAGTCAACAACTGCTATACAGATACGTATCATTTGATAACCCACAAAAAGTTAAAGCTCAAGGCATTAATTAAATGAACACTTAAAATATATAAACCTTGTTAAAAGAAGTGCATAATCCTGTGCCAGCATGCAAATAAGTAGAGACATTAGCTTAAGTGTTTAATGCTATTTTGAAGGTAACATACATAACATGGGCCTGAAAAATAGTGTGAGCTACCATAATAAAGAACTTTAAATTAAATCATTTAAGTAGCAGCCTTATAGATTTACTATATTCTGTGACAGATTAATACACGTAGACTCATAAATACCATACTGATACTCGGAAATAACGCAAGAACCACTAAGTAATGTATACAACGGTAATAACTTAACACATTTATAAAAATATGTAACTGTGTTAAAAGATGTTCATAAACCTGTGTCGGCATGCAAATATGTATGAACATGTCATGGTTGAGACATTATCAGGGACGTTAAATCCTATTTTTTTTTTTTTGGGGGGGGGGGGGGTAACGTATATAACGTGATGTTACACCTTAACGCTGCCACTCTCAGAGGGCTAACATATTTTATTTTGTGTCTTATATAATGTAGTTTTAGAAAATCATAGTGAACAAAATTCCCCCTGGGGGGGAGGGGGTCTATAGCCAGTTCAAGGCCTAATACGTACAATTAAGCTGCTGCCATCTTTTTTTTTAATAGAGACGTTCATTGTGACTTCATCATACGTCAAACCAATTAGGAAAATTTAATATGAAACACAATAGGGGCATGTGAGGCCAGAATTAATTTATTAGTTGATTTACTAGAAAAAAATCAGATTGAGGATTGGGGGACGAAAGAAAAGTAAACAAAAAAGCTCTGAAAATGACCAGTTAACTGGTCATTCTCAGAGCTTTTTTTCGAAGCTTTTTTTAATATCTCCAGAAAAAACAGTCAACTAGTTAGGTAAACCAATTTTTAAAAAAAATCATCATTTTTCTAACAATCTGGGCAGGATAATCACTTTTAACAGTGTCATTCTTATAAATACACAGACAGAACCTCAAAAAAACATTATTTTTATCAACGAAGCAAATGATATTTTGAGTCGGTGGATAAAATAAAAAAATAATTTTAGAAATTAAATTTATTTTTTCTCTACTTTCTGAAAAATTACAGTAGGGGGCTCGTAAATCAACTAATAAAAAAATCTGGCCTAACCATGAAGATAGCCTGTAGTTGTCAAAAGGACAATGATGCCAAAGAAGGTCTTCTATACTACCATTTGGGAAATTCCCCCCCCCCCCAATTCGAGAATCGAATCATGGCTCTGGTGTATGTAAAAAGCATTACACATAGTACTATGTACAAAAAGCTCCAGTTTGATAGCCAGCACTGGCGTATGGTAAATAAGTTCTGTAGCATGTGGGTTCAGCTCTATTAAAATCAAGTATTATGATTATTCCAAAAGTTAATGGGCAGAATAAATGAAGATTATGTTTTATCAATAAAATATCGCTCTAGCGATATTTTATTTAAAAATCATAAACTTCATTTAAGCCGTTTGTTTTGCTGCAATCACACTTGCTATTGTATAAACATGGTTTCTGTGACGTCAGTGTCACGTTATATAACGTCAGCGTAACATTATCACCAGCGTTATCAAAGTAGATCCTCGATGTACATCCGTGGTCTGATTCCGTAGAATTTCGCGGAATCGGCCAAGGCAGTTCTGATTGTTTAGCTAGTAACGGCATCCAGTGACAAGACTCCCTAATGTGAGCGATTTATTCCCAAAATTGAAAATGTTTATCTGATTTATGATGTACTTTCAGAAAAGCCACAATCAAATTGGGATTGGTGAGTGTTTCATAGTTTAACTTTACATAAGCACTTAATTAATTTGTTCTATTTGTCAATTTTGTGATTAAACTCAGTCTTTAATCGTAAAGTATCTCACCGTTTGTAATCCAATAGAAATTAACAGTAGGCTTAAAAGTGGCCCATTGCATATTTAAAGGTTACAATTTCCAAATAATATAGAGATATACTTTAACCTAGAGTACAGTGCAGACCCTAATGAAGCGCTACACTTTAAGTTAGTTTTATCCAGGTCTTCTATGTTCATAAAATCATTATTTTATGATTTTTTTCATGTATATAGGAACAGGGTGGAGAATCTCATGACTTCAAAACAACAACAATGATGGATACCATTGAAAAATTCGTCGATTCAGATATGACTAGAGTCCTTGCTCGGTAATCGTAGAGTGGCGAAATAGATTAACAGTTAGAAGTATGAAAGAAAACCCTGTATTTGTCCAATCAGGTGAATAAAACACCATCACCTGACCACCTACGTAACTCTACGCTTATCGAGCAATACCTATATCTTTGATATTTCCATTAATACTGCTCAAATTTGCATGGTATTTAAAGTAGATAGCCCAGAAAACTGACAGAAACATGCCTATCATATGCGCATGACATTCGGACAAGGATCTAGTTAAAAGGGCATTGACGAGCAACTGAAAAATCTGGTTGCAGGTCAATAACTTTTTAACCAGTTCTTTTTCTGAAAGTTGCTAGAGATGGACATATTACGTTCGTTTTCCTAGGGGTATTTGCATTAAACCCCATGCGGAACAGATCAGTATTAACGGGAATATCAATGAAAGTATTACCTGAATAGAGAATTTTGAAAGTATCTGCCATTTTACATCCTCTAAAGTCACGTGATTCTGCACCCTGAGTAAAGCTAACGATATTTTATGGAAAATTGGAAAAGGGTTTACAGGTCAAACATAAATATCCAAATAATATGATTTAATTTATTTAATTTTAAATGTAATTAACATTCATTTTATTCATATTTTCTCAGAATAAAATTTAATAGATTTTCAAAGTTTCTGTTAGGTTCAGCTTCCTCTTTGTGGCTCTTGAAACGTCAATTGTAATGTCATAAGGGATGTTGCATGCCCTGAAAAAAACAAATTAGTATTACTTATTTGCCTACTTGTGTAGTCAGCTGATTAACTTTACAAACGATTCGAGGGAGCGCAGTTGCTCAGTGGTAGAGTGCTTGACTCGAGACCAAGAGGCTGCAGGTTTGAGTCTCACTGGCGTCACTGAATTGTGTCCTTGAGCAAGAAACAGTAATACATACCCAAGAAGACATGCCCTAACATAACTGAAAAATTGATGACTACAACATAAAGAATCAAACAAATTGTTCAGCCTGATCTGAATCCACTTTGTTTGACTCTCTGATGGGATTCCTGAAGAAAAAGCATGAAAAAAACGCAATAAGGAAATACTAAACATAAAAATCAAAACAAGAGCATATCATTGAAATGAAAATGGAATAAAATTAACAACCAACAGGTGTTTTCAAATATCCCTATCATTTCGAGATCTTATAGTCTTGATATCACATAATTTGTGTTTATTATCTGAGTCATTTTTTGCGCGGTGAATGGGTGTCACCAGCTGCCAAAACACATGGAAATTGAGGCAAATTTCGTGTTTTAAGCTGCCTTGGTGCCTTTACCAGATATCCTCTACACACGATGGGTGCATTCGTGTAACCCGTGGACTCCTTCCCATGCAAAAAGTGATTCAGCATTATATGTATAAATAGTGTTGTCTGGAAGTTGCTCAGCAAATGTAGGTATCCATGGGAGGTTGCATGATATTCTCCCACTTTTCATAATTGTCTGAACTTATTTTTTATCTTATCCATATATGGAAGAAAGTACAAAGATTGTTTATATTTCATTATTTCCAATCCACGACATGATGACGATCCACATGTTTATGTAATTGAACCAGCGGTTAAGAAATCAATCGTTTGGTAGACGTGCGGTAGCTATTTGAACTTACAACATATTACATAGCTCCTTGGATCCGCTTAAGTTGGCTCCCTTTGTACACAAATCAATCTATTTAATTTACTTACCAACACTCAAACAATAACAAATCATACTTTGTGTCATAAAATACATATTAGGGCTGGACCATTTAGGGAAAACGTTCTCAAAATATTTACCTGAAAATTTTTAGATGTGTTTCTCTTTACCCACGAACTGTAAATAAAACAAAACAGTTATTCATTACCTATTGTCCTGGTGATTATAATCCTTAGTTACACCTCCTTGTCCTACAAGGACACTTTGATGTATCTAATGCATTTTAGAACAGCAAATTATTTCGTCATTCGAATTTATTTTTAGATTTTACCATCTTCTTATTAGAAGATGGTAAAATCTAAAAATAGATTTTACCATCTTCTTATTAGAAGATGGTAAAATCTAAAAATAAATTCGATTTTTGGAGTGATAATGGAAAATGAATACTTTGGGGACTCTTGCAAAGTTAACTCGAAGGCCAAAAACCTTCGAGTTAACTTTGCAAGAGACCCCAAGTATTCACGAATCAACGAACAGAGCAAAACTTGATCTAATAAGTTTATTTATTTATATAACAAGTCGATCATCAATTTTCAATGTTCACAAAGCTTGGAATTTTAAATTCAGACATAATGGTGGTTTCTGAAATGCCTCAATATTAATCATACTCGCTTAACATCATGGCGATACGTGTTCAACTTCATGCAAATGTCAGTAAACAAACAACGTTATTTGATTAAGTCGACGTTGGTCCGTCCAAATTGCGCGTATGTGGGCGTGGAATAAATCAAGGACTTCTAACATGTAAGTGTTCATTTAATGGCTCGAAGTGCAGATGAAAATATAAAGAGATAAAACCAATATTATTATTGAGACATTTTCTTCTAGGTTTTGTTTGGTTTGATGCTTAAAGTCTAAGTCAACAGCCTTAGTCATTTCAAATGGGCAGTTCACTTAACCACACTTTTTCTCCGAGGCATGCTTGACTAAGAAGTCAACGAGTACTGAAAGCATAGACTTTTGTTTGTAACTGACAACAACCCTTCATAAATCAGCGAAAGGGAGAGAAATGGCCATAGAAACTATTTTAGGACCCAATTTCCATGAAAGTATTGGGCCGGACTGGGATCATACCGGCGGCAACCCATGTGTCTGCAGTCTGGCAAGTACCTGTATCTGCAGTCAGACGCCTTACCGACTGCGCTGAGCTGTCCAGCATGTTTTTTGTGCAACTGGAAATACTATTAAAAAGCCTGGAACCGCGGGCCACTTGTGAGCCTAAAATTGCAATGTTTCAACATAATGAATTGCCTTATGCTTGTGTTCATCGTGTGGCTAGGTCGAGCGTGCAATTCAATTATACAGTGGCAACAAGGAAGATTTTAATATTTCTGACATTACGATTTAATAGAGTAAAGTGATTGAGATAAAAACCCTGTTGAAACCATCAAACGAAATGTACAAAATATGAAATATGTGGCACAGGGTTCATATTTTGAACAATTGATGTGATTTAGCAACTTTAATAATTGACAGTTTCATATTAAATCATAACATATATTTTGCAAAACAAAAGCAAGCCAATTCTTAATTGAGATAAATTATGTACAATGCAAAACACAGGAGAAACAAATAAATGGGCCGCGACATGAACTTTCCTACAATGTTTTTTTTTTCGACCAGAAATGTCTCAGACCAGCCTGCGCATACGCACAGTCTGATCAGAGCCTTTACTAGTCGCTTGCAGATTTCATGAGTAATGAGCTACTGACTGAACACCATTTGGAGTTTCTAAGCTTAAGACAAGATTGCACTGGCTCGTCTATGTCTTCACTTGTCAGAATGCCACATTGTTGAGAATCACATATCACGGCTCAAATATGATCAGTAAAGGTCAATGCAGGTATCCAAAAAGTTTTTATAGGGGGACCAACTTTGAGATTTTTTTTTTTATTTTAAATTAATGAGTGGATCCAAATAACACTAAAATATGGCCATCATTTGGCCCACCAGCAAAACGCCACTTGAATGACGTTTTGCTGGCGGGCCGATGATGGCCCAACATGGAATGCTGGCCTGGTAGCTTTGTGATTTTTAAGGCGATTCGGACCAGTATTGCTAAGAAACTCTTTATTTTTGTGATTTTGCAAGGGGGTACTAGTCTGGACCCTTGCCTACCCTCTGGATCAACAGATGAGGCCATTTATTCTGCTGATCGCCAGATATCATTGTGTAATTGAAAATTATGCTTTCAACCAAACCATATGTTAAGCTTAGAAACGCCAAACGATGTTCAGTCAGTAGCGTTTGAAACATTCATAAAATATTCAAGCAGCTAGCAAAGGCTCTGATCAGACTGCGCGTATGCACAGGCTGATCTGAGGTTTTGCTGGTCGCCTATACCACATTGTTGGAAATCCCATGTCGGGGCTCATTTAGACACTTAAACTCCAAATGTGAGATGAATAGTTCCATGATCACAGTCCCACATTTGCAATAATAGTATGTGAGTATGATCAGGAAAAAACACAATCATAAACTGCAGACAAACCCGTGTTATCGTAAGGAAGAGCCACACTACAATCACGAGACAACAGAAAGACAAACAAAGCAAAGCAACCAGCTCTCTCTTCCCTATCGAAATGATTGCAAAGCTAGTATGAACACAAAGTAACGCACAACAAAACATAGAACAATTACAGGATCCCACAATGGAAGTAACAATCAACAAGGAATCAATAACAACAGAACCACCGCCTTTGAACGGACAGCAGCCAAAGCCACTGGGGGGCTTAAATGCATTTTACTGATACCAAATCTTCGCCCTACTGAGATTCTGCTGTTGTTGGAGCACAAAATATTTAGCTCGCATGGACGATTCCTAAATATTGCAATGTATCATCAAGCAACCAATTTATCATCTTCTTGCATGGATAACAAATGACAATAAGAATAAGATAAGAACTCAGTAAAACTTGTGTAAAACGGTCGATCTCAAAATGACCAAAAATTAGTTTTCAAGACCATTGTTTTGCTTACTGCAGATCAAAAGTAGTGCTGAATGTTCCAAGGGGAGCATTATGCAATACTTTCGACCTTCATTAATATACTAATCGTTATCAAGATCTTTGTTTTTTTCTGTTATTAAGAGGCCTTTTGACACATGTTCTACTCAACAGAGATAGACAAGAACATACACATGATGTTGGAATACATTTTTCGAAGAAATGTTACTTTAAGCACATAAATTGCTTAGCCCAGAATAAGGATAGCGTTCTTCAAATGCATTTTCACAGAGAAACAAGCAAAAGAAATTAACTATTTGTCCTATATAATGAAGAAAAGAAAAGGGTTCTTAACCTAAAGATAGGCAAAGTCACAAAATACTTGCAGTTGAAAGATACAATTACAATACATGTTTGAAACATTAACCCTAATATTAACACAGTATGTAAACTGAAATAAACATCCTGTACCGTTCCTCCGCTAGCTCACGCCTTATAAACATGAATAACAGCACTCGTGCGTAACCAGTAGTCGGAAAATGCGTGTATTTAGGTACATGTACACGTTTCGATTTATATTGTAAGTGATACAGACAATACACATTTGAACAGGGTACGAAAAGCCATTTTATCTATTTTATTCCGTTTTATTCCATAATTTTAACGGTTTCCTCCTTTGCATTTTGCTTTGTTAAAAAACGACTTGCTCACAATCAGAGCCGTTCTGTGTCGAAAACGAGCTTAAATGCCAGATTGCACGGCTTTAGTGGAATTGGCAATCACATGTATACATGATTACATGGTTATAACTGTAACAGTTACTTAGATCTATGGAAAAATGAATTTTAATAGGTGGGGCCCTCGCAATTACAGAGGCTTGTATAGGGGTTATAGGGATACAGAATATTTGCCATTTTACTTCCAGGGATATAGGATACTATCCATTTTACTTCCAGGGATATAGGATACTCAGTTCAATTTCAGGGATACTGTGTTTTTTGCCGAAAAATAAAAAAACCCCAGAAAAAACAACAGTAAAAGTCCCTTTGAAAGACGAGAGCTTAAAAAGAAAACGTTTATCAGAAAGATTTTTTTTGACCTTCACAACCTTACTGTTTTGATGGTGAGTTTTTACAAACAGCAAGAAGAAGGCTTTCAGAAATGTTTAGTGAAATCACAGCCTGTATCTATCGTAAGGGTGTTGAAAAAGCTGTTGCGAAGTGGAGATTTATGAGCAACATTCCCAGTATACAAAAAGACCAGCCCGAGATTAGCCTAAAGACACTCATTCATTTGCGAATTAAAAACCAAACATGGTTTCTCATCAAGATGTCGAGATTTGGGAATAAATACGTACTAAGTTTCAGTCAATTACAATCGAACGACAACAGAACCAGACTATCCAAAGGGCAGGGTATTCGCTGTTGACACTCAAGAACAATTCTTCATAGCCCTTACTCAGGCTTTCCAGCATTCCTAGGATTTCCTAGTTTTCCTACTTTTTCCTAGTTTTTTAAATGTGCTCCTAGTTTTTCCTTGTTTTGTCTAAAACCTCCTAGTATTCCTAGTTTTTCATAAATTTTGCACTTTTTGGATGGAGTGAAATTGTCTTTTTATGTGTTTTGGAGATTTTGTTTCAGAATAAGAACTTCAAGGTGTTGCCTTGACAGTATTTGGTGTCTAGTGTCACTGGTGCATAGTCTAGCCTTCTCTGATGATGCTAACAATTGACACCAGTCTCTTAGTGGAACCTTAAATAACCTTCAATTTGGTTGAAATCGTTTAAAATCTTTAATTTGGCTGAAAAACCTTTAAAACCTATTAAGACATTTAAGGTTGTACAATTTTAACAGTGGTATCTACACCCAAGCCTAATACAGACATGTGCCTATTAGTCTAAATCTTATATTTGAAAAGAGCATACATTAAATTAGAGCATTTTCTTCTGAAAATCCTCATTTTCTTAAGGTAAAATTGCCCCTGCAAAATGACCAGAGATGGCTTCTCCTGCTTTCTTGGTTTTCAAAATTTTTCGGGGGAGGACCCCCAAACCCCCCTTTCAGACTAAGGTTTTAAAATTCCAATCCAGCAATATTCAGTCAACACATCGCCTGGTTAGAAGTGAGGTATTCAAGTCGCGGAGTGAAAACGATGTGCGGGAAAAAAAGAGAGGAGATCTACTACCGTAATTTGTGATTACATGTAGTTGGCTATAAATTTGTTGGCTAAGGATTTGCTGTACCCCTACTATACCATCATCTATCAGTCATAGCCCGTTTTTACGGCTAGGATCCAGTAAAAATGCTAGAAAATTTAATGCTAATTTGCTCTTTTTGTGCCTAAAATAGCCTTTATAAAAAACCTTTAATTTCGTGAGTCTGTTAGGGTACCTGTTGAAAGCAGAAGAAAACTTAGTTGTACATGTAGAATGAAATGTGTTCATTTACTGTGGTAATCCGGTAGGGAAAATGAAAAAAAGGTAAACAAATAACTTCTAGTTTTTGCGTTAAACTTCCTATAATTTCCTAGTTTTTTCCTAGTTTTTTTGTAAATAATGTTCCTGGTTTTCTCCTAGTTTTTTCAAAGATGCAGCTGGAAAGCCTGCTTACTCATCTGGTTTCTAAAGACTATGAACTAATAGGTAGGTTGGTTATACACCAGTCATTTGTATCCACGCCTCCCCCACCTACGGGGATAGCAGTGGAATAGCCGGGCTAGTACTTTTTGATTCAGTTAGGTAACTAATTCATGCATTACCAGCATACCTACTACCTTGTTAATAGGTATGTTGAGTCATGCTTGAGTTATGACAAGACGTATTTAGAGACTTATCTCACTAAAGTTTCATTCACCAAAACAAAGCATAACCATTGGTAAACGTTTCAAAAATCTCTCAAGGACCTCCAAAGGTCCTGATTATAAAGTTCCAAGCAAAAAATTGTGAATATTTTGCTATCTCTCAGTTTTAACATGTCTATTTCGATGCTCAAAGTAATCGTCTTGTTGAGACAGTTCTTTTGAGTACCCATAACAAGTGACCTGGTTGAGAGATATTCGAAACTTTTTTTTTAATTATGCAGTCTTAGCTAAAGATCGGACCTCTAGTACACGAGATTTAGTTATTTATCTCATATGTGCAAAAAAACCCTCCAATAACAATTAAAACGCCCATGCTGACATATCCAAGGGAAATAGAGATCTAATTCTTGGTCTTAGTCTTGTTCTACATCCATAATTGGTATATGTGAGCAATGAGGGTCTTGTGTATCTATGCATTTGCCCAGGCTCACCTGAGCCTTCATAGCTTGATTATATGATAAGTACCAAATCTCATGTGCTGGCTCAAATGATTTTATTGGAAGTTCATACCTTCATTGAAATGTTTTCATGGTGCATTGTATACATGGGTTTGTGCCAGATAAATGACTGTTAAAAAGGTGTGACACAGGTTTTATGCAATAATAACAATTATTGCAGATGTTTAGATTATGTTTGCATAAAGTTGTAGAATACATGCCATTACAGATCACTACATGCACTTAACATAAGTATTTTTTTCATATTTTGTGTAAATAATTTCAGGGATATTTGTGTTGACTTCCAGGGATATGGGATATTTAGAAAAATTAATTATAGGGATATTTGCCACTTTACTTAAAGGGATATAGGATACTTCCCTATTTACTTAAAGGGATAAAGGATATTGGTACCCCCCCCCCCCTATACAAGCCTCATTACAGCTGTACCAACAACTCTCACATCACGATTTCCGACAACTGGTTACGCACGAGTGCTGTAATTCATAATGTATAAGGCGTGAGCTAGGAGGAATGGGTACAGGATGTTTATTTCAGTTTACATTCTGTGATTAATTTTGAAGTACAAATCAAACTTTTTACAGCTTATCGACTGATGTTACCATATAAATGACAATAAGAGCACTTTGCACATTATATTTTCCAAACTACCGTAAAAATCTTTGGACAAAACTTAACTTTACTGGTCTCTACAGACTTTGACTAAATTTTATATGTGGTCTTGCATCTTATATTTTCATATTGTATTTCTATATGTTTTTGACATAGAATATGACATTCTCAGAATGATGCAGGGGTAGTTGGGGGTTTTGGCAGCCCCTATCGTTTTTTACATGTTGGAACTTATACTAAACAGAGACCGGTAAAGTACATTTGAGCCATGACCATGAGATTTCCGACATTGTGCTATGTGCGATCAGCAAAGCCTCAGATCAGCCTGCGCATACGCGCAGTCTGATCAAAGCCTTTGCTTGTCGCTTAAATCTTTCATGACTGTTAAACTACTGACTTAACACCATTTGGAGCTTCTAAGCTTAGAAGGAGGCTGCAGAGGCTCGTCTGAGTCTAGACTTGTCAAAATGCCACATTGTTGGAAATCACATGTCGTGGCTCATTTGTCTGAATCTTTGAATAGCGTATAGTTCTGTTACATTTCAGAAGGCTCAGAAATGTTTCAATAATAATTTACCTCACAGATACGCCTTTTTATACTTATGTAAAGAGAGCAGACACAGATCAGGCAGGTCTTAAACGAGTCGCCTGATCAGGGTCTAATATGTTTGCTTATAGAAATATGATTAAGCATGACCTACACTAGTTGACCTGTCAAGTAATTCCGTTTTCTTTGTGCGTTTATTTATATAATTATTCATAGTGGGTGTAGCTTAGCAAATAATTATTCATAGTGTATGGAGCTTAACATAAATAATCATGAAGGAGAAGGCTAACTCACGTCTCTTCTTGCATACTGTGATAGGTCCACAGCGTCCACGACAGACACACAGATTGGCACTTTTGTTACAGATTACAAATCTGCCATAGCACTTGTCATCAACGCAGGTCCCGCCAATATGTCCAGCTGAATCAGAACAAAGCAAGGTAGTATTCATATTTGCTAGTTTGCTTTGATCGTGTTTAATAACAGTGTGTTTGTTTTGCTGGTAATTTATATCTGCGCATTTGTTTTGGTGGTATTAAAAAATAGTGAGTGAGTATGATTAGGAAATACCACAATCACAAACCACGGACAACCCAATGGAACCGCGATGAGGAGCCACTCAACCATCATGAGACACCAAGAAGACAAACTAAGCAAAGCAACTAGCTCTCCCTTCCCCATCAAGATGGTTGCAATACTAGAATGGACATAAAATAACATACAACAAAACATAGAATAATTACAGACTCCCACAATGGGAGTAACAATAAACAAAAAGTTAACAACAACAGATCCACCGTCTTAGAACCGACAGCAGCCTAAGCCACCGGGGGGGGGGGGGGTGGGGGGGGGGTGGGGGCTTAAATGCATTTTACTGGTACCAAATCTTCACCCTAGACTCTGCTGTTGTTGAAGTACAAGAAATGTTCAGCTCGCATGCATGTTTGGTGGAACTTTATATACGACTCAAAATAGTTAAATCACCGATTTTATCAATTATAATATTAATTCATTATGCAGAACATATTTTGAAAATCAATTTTAAGATCTACTTAAATTTAAGGGATATCTTTGACGCCCTACTGCCAAGTACATGTAAAACTGCAAAACGAAATTTGCAGAAAATGTTATTACATGTAACATTAATTTTGTGTAATTTTAAAACTTTACATAAATGTAATGGAAAGTCATTTTTGTGTCATATCCATGGACCACAGAACTGCTTGAAAAAGTAAATAAAGCTTTAAGATGCCTATATATCTATTTTCTCATGGGCTTATGGTGTTTTAATCAGGTCTGTATCACCCACCTCTTCTTGTAAGAGAAAGTTGACCCTTAAGCTGTGGTGTAAAGATCAGAATATAGGTTCAGGCAACTGTATTTGACGTTTGTCTGTAACATTTTTGTACACTTCAGCTGGGCATCTTTCAAACACTCAAAAGCATAGAATGAAGATTGAAAATTTGATTCTGGATTGTATAGTGCACCGTTTTGTTTTCAAAAAAAAATGAAACAATGTCAAATTTCCATTGTCAGTAAATGAAAATGTATGAAGAAATATACTGCAAGCTGAACTGTTTAAAACAAAGTTTAATATGATGTCACTTGGGGTAATTTTTACAGAATTTTAATACTTTAGCTATTTAAACTCGTCCGAAATTCTTTGTCCTTTATTTATTTTGAGGAGTAAACTTGTTTGTTTGTTTTGGTGGTAATTTGCGAGCATATTTGCTTGTTTGTTTTGGTGGTGTTTTATATTTGCTTGAATGTTTTGGTGGTGTTTTATGTTCGCTTGATTATTTGTTTGTATCTTTCAGTGGATTTTTACGCCAAAGTCATCAATTTTTCAGTCATTTCATGACTGGTATTTCTGGTTTGAACCAGAACTATTTAGGGATTATTGTCTCATGGACACAACCCAGAGCCACCAGTGAGCCTCCAGCAGGCTACCCTTCAATCTCAAATAAAACACTCTAACTCTGAGCCCTTACGCTTCCATGCGTTTTAGTTTCACTGGTACTGGTAACATTTGCTTGTTTGTTTGTAGCTATTTATATTAGCTAGTTTGTTTCATAACGTGTGTGCTTATTTGTTGATAATGCTTTAAATGATGTGATATTATTTCCATTCTGATGATTTTAAATGGTGTAATGATGTAATATGTAATTTGAGTAAAATACATATTTGATGACGTGATATAATTTGCTTAATGATACTTTAGAACACAAAGAATGATTTGTATAATAATTATAATATGAATTAGATTAGGTGATATGGTTTATAACATGATCTGTTAGCAGACGTGATATAATTTGCATAATAATGCTTTATAGTTTTTAAAAACATGCGATAATCAATATACTGATCCTTTAGATAATGTGCTAGTAGGATTTGAATAATAATACTTAAATGACATGATGTGGTTGAATTCTTAACTTCTAGAAGACGCAATATGATTTGCATAAAATGCTTTAAAAGACGTGATAAAATTTTGATAATGATGTTTTGATGACCTGATATGATTGGCATGGCAATACAAATTTGTTGTCGTGATATGATTTGCATACCTGTTTGATTTCTTTTGCTCAGGTAATCAGTTTTATGTACTGTTGAGTCCTTATCTTTGCTTAATCTCCTTTTTATATCTTAATTTATATGTTCTAGGAAATGCTGCATAGATAAGTTAGGGGTCTTTCATGCAAACAAATATCCCTGGTTCTTGATCCACATCTGAACTAAGGGTACGGTTGGCATCGTGAAACTGGTTTAAGCCCCTCTGTACAATATTTTACTGACCCTTGGATCATTTGTGTTATTTATGTCTTGCGTTTGTCATGCTTTTGCGCCTGTTCATTGCTGCCTTTTGGTCACCTGCTTGGAAAGGGTTGACTCTTGGCTTTGGTTTTTGATGTTTAATTTTGTTTATGTCACTTTCCCATGTGGTATCCTTGGTCAGGCGTGGCACTTGCTTGTATTGATTCCTGATCTTTGCCACCTTTTTTACTTTAAATGACGCTTTATGATTTGCACAGTGATACTTTCGAAGACATGACATGACTTGCATAATGTAACTTTTAATGACGTATAATAAAGGGATCTCACATGTTTCATGATTTAAAGAGACTAAGTCTGCAACTATGAACATTTTTCGAAAAATTTTCTTTTCTTTTTAAATCATTTGTAAAAGCAGCATTAAGTTAATTTTTCACGATAAATATGTTCACTATAGCTGTAAACTGCACGGAAAAGTGAATTATCTTATAAAACCAGGTGTGTTTTCTCTTGTTGGTAATTATTTGTTTCCCTCCAATAATTATAGACAGTCAATTTTAACATAAATGCTGTTGTTTTGATACTGATAATTTGTAAAGATTTACGAAATTGGTAAAATGTATACTTGATTTTTTTTTACTATGTTCTTTTAAATAGAAACATTATTTCAAAAATTTAACGATCAAACGTTACAGACTATGCAGCTTTAACATTTGCTGGGTCACGAGAAAATTGTTTGAACAGGAGGCAATTAGGCGGATTGTTTGAACATCATTTAAGGGATCTGGGATCTGGCAAGTGTTAATGCAATGAAACAAACACGAGTTATCATTATTCTTGTATATTTTACCTGATTCAAACCTAAAAAATGGTCGCTTAAATACTAAAATATCCTATTTCGTACACTAGATTTCACAAAAAAGAATGGCGTCAGCGTCAAACTTTCAAACGTCATTTCATTGCAACAACGTACTTGACTTGGGTAACGTCTTCGCAAACATAAGCATAGGCGAAATGATCAGTCAAGGACACTTTCCCTTATAACGTCACACAAATAAATCAAGGCATAGTTTAGGCATAGTTTAGGCTTTGTCAATAGAAAATACCATATTCAAACAGCACGTGAATCTCATGATTTGTACATGATTTTTTGCATCTTCAAACAGCTTCAAGCAACAAATTTTAGGCAATAATCATACTTTAACTCATGTGATATGATTTTCATAAAAATGAGCCACGACATGTGATTTCCAACAATGTATTATATTTTGACATATGTAGACTCAGACGAGCATGTACAGCCTCCTTTTAAGCATAACAACTCCAAATGATGTTCATTTAGTAGCTTTACAATCATAGAATATTCAATCGACTCGCAAAGGCTTTGTGATTATTTCATTTTTTTCTATCGTGTGTTTGCTATGTCTTTGTGAGCGTCTGTTTATATGTGCCTTTTGGTCACCTGCTGGGAAAGGGCTGACCTCCTGGCTCTCGTTTGTGGTGTCCAACTGTGAGTTTGTCACTTTCTTATTGGTATCCTGGGTCAGGTGTGGTACTTGATTGTATCGATTCTTGATCTTTGCACCTTAACTTACTTTGACTAGACTGTGCGTATGGGCAGGTTGATCAGAGGCTTTGCTGGTCACACAAACCTCATTGTTAAAAATTTCATGCCGCGGCTCAAATAACTTTAGAAGACATGATATTGTGTGCAAAACTGTACTTTAAATGACGCAATACAAGGTATGACCTGCATAATGATACTTCAGAAGTGGTGATATGATTTTTATGTTTATAACTTAAATGGAATGGTATGATTTTCATAATGTTGCTTAAGAAAGTAAGTAAGGGTGCAAAGATCAGGAATCGATACAATCATGTACCACACCTGACCCAGGATACCAATGGGAAAGTGACAAACTCACAGTTATACACCACAAACGAGAGCCAAGAGGTCCTACCTTCCCCAGCAGGTGACCACAATTAAACAGATGTAGTGCGTATCAAAAACAAATAAAAGTGATATCAATCACTAGTTAAATTATATGATAGTGATTAAAATAGGCTATATTTCACTGTAGAGCTTTTTGGGGGGCTATATCTGACTTTTCCATTCCACTTAATGCATTTCACTTAGGACTTCAAGCGTCCATAAAGGAGCTCTAGCGATAAGGCGTATATTTTCCCTAGTTGACATGATTACAAAACCTAAATTTTCAAATTGCCCTTATATTTTTTAAAATTGGACTATTTCGGTAGTAAAATATGCATAGAAAGCATCAAAATAGGTTTCAAAGCGATCCATCATTTACAAAGCCGTGAAAACTTGCGCCTTCTTCTCCCATCCCCCCATTTTACGTCTTTAGACTGCGTGCCGTTTAGACGATAGTTTTAGTAAATCCTTTGCAGGTTTTCAAAAAGTAAAAGTGCTAAAATATTAAGGATATGAGTGCCCTTAATTTCCAAAACTTTGCGGTATTCCTTCTGCGCATAAGTTCGAAATATACTTAAAACTGTGACGTTTGTCATTGAAAAGATGAAATTGGCGTCTTTCAGTTTGTTTTTAGATGCTTTCCCCCCTAGACCCAAGATGCTCTTTGGACAATTAAATGTCGCTATACAAATATATAACAGGTGTAAATGGCGTCTTGGGTCTTGGGGGGAAAGGGGTTGTATAAGCGAAAGAAGACATTAAATATCTGACAAAAATAGACCACTTTGCAAGATGTTCGTTTTTATTGTACATCAACTGTATAAATAGTTTTACTATACATAGCGTGGCTCCCTGTTTAACGGTCCAGTTCCCATGTATGTTACTGAATAACAAGCACAGTTGATGATCGAAATAAATTCTCATTCAATAAGAAGTAGAGTTATTACGTGCATGAAGGAAACCCCGTTTTAAATATACAAATTAGGGGCAATGTTGCATCGACGGCTCGTCTATATATATTTGTTGAATGTGCCTAGTTTCTCCAGTCCTTATTTCAACAAAATAAAACGAACGTCTCGTTTAGGGAGATTGCTCGCCTTATCGCTAGATATTCTTTCTTATTGGTGAACGAAAACATTGAGTGTGGGTATGTATGCATTTTCTTAGTTAGAACGTGACATATATTTGGAAGCAAAATTATTTGGGTTTCTTAAAACTTTTAGTTTTTTTTTATTTCAACACTTCCTTTTTCAGATGGTGAGACGCTGCATGTGGCCTATAAAAAGTATAGAGTAAAATTTTTTTTGGTAAATACCAAACACTTTCCATTTCGTGAGTTAAAAAACATCAGGATTTCGACTCATGCTGTGCACTCGTGAAAACATATGATGTTTTCAACTTGATGAAAAAATATCCTCTATTTACTGATAAAACTAACATTAATAATTTAATCACATGTTTTTTTTTCAGATATCAGAATGAGTGTATTGCAGTTTATGCCTTGTTATTTACTGAAGAACATGATTTTGGCAGTAGTGACGTTACAAAATGCAAACTAAACTTAGTTTCAGCTTCCTGTGTTGTTTGTGTCACACGCCATTTTTTCAGTGATGTAAGTACATAGTATTGTCCTTTTAACATTATAGTGACGTCATGGCTTGACAGGTTATATGAGATAGAGTTTTCTTTCACATTTGCCTATGTAAGATGGGCTGTCAGCTCCTGAAAGAAATTTCTATCGTGCATGACCACCTGACAAATCCATTATTATTATACAGATATTCAGTAATTGTATTGCGATATGGTTTGCAATGTCCCAGTCTCTTGTTAAGCTAACAAACATAGGAACCCGTTAAATGGGAAGCTTGACTGATGCTCAAAAGACATTTAATACATGGAAAGAGTTAAATATTCATTTTCTTCCAAGAAAAGTATTCCTGGCACCAATATATCATGTATATTGCGCCTTAGTAATTTTAATACTCTTAATAAGGCATCTTCGCGTATTCAGGATTTTCTGGAAGCCTTTTTATATCGTATCCCAATACAAAATGAGATATTCAGTGCCGAGTAAGAAAAAGAATTTATAACTTGTGTAAGGAAAAGATATAAAAATATGTCCCTTGTGATCACTATTTGTCACCATTTTGCTAGCCTTGTGATCCCCATACACGGTCTTTGAAACAAATTATTCGATTCCACCTGATTCTTATTATCTCTCATAGCCCTAACCAAACCATGGTAAAGGTAAGAAAACGAATAGACAAACGCTTGCTGCTCGCTGGCGTCACATAGATCCTTGACGCCATTTTGAGCAAAACAATATACATAATTTGTATGAGGATGAGACTCCTTCCCCCACATCACCGTTTGTCATCACTAGGCAAGTCTCCTTAAAGGCCAATTATTATAAATCTCAGGCGGATTTTTTTTTCAATTTCAACCTCACATTCATGATGAATTCTTATTATATATCAATTCAGTAATGTTACCTCTTCAGTCAAGTGAATGAGTTTTTGTTCACATTATATACAGAACACAGTATAAAATGTACATTTGATGGATAAGGAAGGTACCATAATATATTCAGGTTATCATTAAGTCATTGTTCAGACTTAGTCGAGGTCTAGGCTTATGGTAATATATACTAAGCGCATGATTGTTATGGCATGAGGCAATTTATTGACCAAACTTTTTTTTAATGTTTTTTATTTTTTTTTCAAGCAACATGTAACAGACATAACATATATTTACATATTTAAACATTTTCTTACATATTATCTACTTATTGAAGCTATATATATATACATATTTCTCTGGTTGTTTTAATTTCTTAATATATATAGGGGAGGGTTGGGGGATGCTCAGCTTAAGTGAAGATGGTACCTATCGCATGTGTCTCGCTCGTCGCAAATGTGACAGGCTCCAAAATGACAAGAACTGCCCCCTTTATACATTTTGTTTGTATCGTGTTAATCATATTGACTGCCACATATCCCATAACTCTGAGAAAGAATAAGGGAACTTAAGTTACATCAGTAGTTTCATTGCCTTTCAACAAAACATAAATATTCTATATTCTATACATATATGATACTAAAGTCGTGTCCATAGAAGACGTCTGTTAAAATAATTCGTACAGAGCTGTCGTGGTGATCACTTTAAAGCCCTTCTGTTAAGCACAGTATATACTTTCTGTGCGACGTTGGATAAACTATTAATATGCAGGTGTACACGGCTTACAGGTTATTGTTCACCCAACCGTGAAAATGTTTTCAAGATTATACATGTCTAAAGCTACCTGAAATCAAAGTGTGGCTATGTTTTAGTCTGCATTATGTGGTGGGGTCACGGGTAAAATTTTGTGTATTTGCTGTATTGATTCATTGAATACTGGATTTATAATATGTTGCTGAGCTGTTTGGAGTGAGAAGCTGTCGGTGCATTCGGTGAGTAGTCTGCTGAACCTATGAAATATGGAGAACTATCGTAAGTCGGACCCGCCGTTATGTGTGGAGCCTGCATCGACTTGATGTTATACAGTACCTCCTGTTTCAAAGTTAATGCACGAGACATTCACATCGAGAATATACCGGTGTGTACCAGTATTAAATTACCGTATATACAAAAAAAAGAAAAAAAAGACGGACAACTTTCGAAAGTCGGGCCAGTCCACTATATAAACGGCCTGCAGCGGCAAATATTATGCAGTATGCTCAACACATTCACATTGAAACGATACCAGTGGATAGTTTATATTACATTACGTCATATACCAAGAAATACGGATCGGGCCAGCCTATTACTGATATTAAATTACCGCATCTACTCCAAGAAACTGAAGCTATATCGAAAGTAGGCCAGCCCACAATGTAAGTAGCCTGCTGTGACTGAATATAATTCCAAATGCTCGATACATTTACATTGCCGAAATATCGTTTAGTATTATACTGATATTTAATTGTCGCATATAATTGAGCCGTGACATGAGATTTCCAACAATGTGGTATGTGCGACCAGCAAAGCCTAAGATCAGCCTGCGCACACGCGCAGTCTGATCACAGCCTTTTGCTAGTCGCTTGAATATTCCACGAGTGCCAAGCAACTGATTGAACACCATCTGGAGTCTCTCAGCTCCAAAGGAAGGCCTGCATAGGCTCACCCGAGTCTACACTTGTCAAAAAGACACACCGTTGGAAATCACGTGTCATGGCTCATATTCTCTTGGAAATATGGCTAAATACCAATAGTAGGGCCAGCTTGATGTGTTAGAGGCCTGCAGCGATTAAACATTTTGCAGTATGTCTTATTTTAAATGCTCGAAACATTCTCATTGCCAAGATAGCGTTGAGTTTTCTACTGATATATAGCCCAAGGAATATTAATACAATTCGAAAATCGGCAAGCTAGCTGTGTCTGCAGCGACTAAATATTATGCAGCCTGTATTATTTTAAATGATCAAGCTAGTCACATGAAGAATATAACGTTGAGTATTCTAACTATGTTAGTTTACTGCATAATTATCCCAAGGTGTCCAGACGGAAGTTAAATGCCGGGCCAGTCCGCTTTCTAAGCAGCTATAGTATAATAGGTCATATACAGATGCTGAAACATTTACAAGGAGAACTAGTGACATTAGATTACCACATATACTTCAAAGAAGATGGCCTTCTATTGAAAGTTGGATCGGCCCGTTGTGTAAGCAGCTACTAAAATTTGCCCTTTTTCGAGTGCTTGTAACTATCTGATACAAAGTATTTAACTGTACCAGTCACGGTTCTTTATAAACAACGCGCTTCTAGCTACCTGTTAATGTTTCAGATGACATTTCACACATAGAAACAGATATCATGCATATGTGATCAGCCTCCTTGATTGTACACTAATCCTGATTCAGCACATCATATAAGGGAGTCCATTTTTTCATAAAACGTGTAAAACTATTTCTTAAAAAGGCAATTTATTTTTCTACCTTAAATTTCCTTTTCAAAATTGCTTTAAAATTTTGAAGACTCAGTCCGTTTCCTGAAAATTTATTTGAATAAATGTAGTATTTAGCAAGGACATACAAATAATTCCTAAATGAATTTTCATCTTGATAAAAAATAGAATACTGCTATCATTTAACGTCATAATTATATTAGATACTGCTGATAGCCAATTGTTTAACAGATTCCAAAACTGCTTTACTTCCTCACATTCCACAAAAAGATGAAAAATAGTTTCTGGTTTTTGCTGACAATATTCACATAGATTATCATTGATTTTATTGTTTATATTTATGCCTTTTTATGTTTTCATTATTGCGTGGCATTTGTCCTAAGATTTCTGCACATAAAATAAAAATGTAAGGTGAAATTGGATTTCCTTGTCGACATCCTCTTTTTAATCTTAAAAAGTCTGAAACAAAACCATTCTGAATTATACATGATTCAGATCCATTTTGAAACAGTTTAATCCAAGAAATAATTGACGGTTCAAAGTTACGATATTTCAAAACTTTTTCTATGAACTTCCAAGAGACTATATCAAATGCTTTTACAAAATCGACAGATAGAATCATGCCTGGTATATTTTTTTTTGTTTCAAACAAAACATCATAGATAAGTCTAACATTTTCCCCAATATATTTTCCTGCAATAAAACCATTTTGGTCCTCATGTATGAGATTACTTAATAACGTTTTAATTCTATTTGCTATAACCGGCGTGGTGAGTTTATAAATCACATTTAAAAGAGAGATAGGCTGCCAATTCTTTAGAAAAACTCTATTTTTGTCTTGTTTTGGTAGGCATGTAATGATCCCCTGTTTTTGAGTTACAGATAAAGTCCCATTATTATACCCAAAATTTAGTGATCTTAGGATAAAATTTCCCAAATCTATCCAAAAATTTAAAAAAAACTCAACGGTAAACCCATCCAATCCAGGACTCTTATCATTTTTCATATTTTTTAATGCGCGTAACAATTCTGAGTATGAAATTTCACCTTCAAGTTTTTCAGCTGCTTGATTTGAAAGTTTATTTTTATTTTCCCCCAATATGTCGTCTATCGATCTGCCATCAATATTATATTTATCATCATATAAATTCTCATAAAATTCTTTTTGATGGTTTCAAATCTCTGTTGTATTTGTGTATTCTGTTCCATTTTCATCAATTAGTTTACCTATTACTTTATTTATGTAATGCCTGTTTTCTAGATTAAAAAAATATTTTGTTGGTTTTTCCCCTAAGTCGTGATATCTACATTGACCAAAACTTACGTGGGGTACATTTTCCTTTGAACAAGTTGTATCCCTCAGGGCATTCACATTGGTTAAAGGCATTGCAGACAGCCCCTTCAGCACTGCATTGGCCATCTGAGCGACACTCTGAAATGAAACCATATGCACATAGATGGGTGCAAACGTTATAAATAAAGGAGCTTACATGCGTGTTCATATTTTATCAAATTTACATAGCCAGTTTAGGAAAAGAGATAAAATGCACGGCTTATCGAACGTTTTAACACTTTTTTGCACCGGGTTTAATAAATTCAATAAAATAGGAGCGCGTATGTTAGATTCTCTTTGTCACATGACATTAAGCTTAATTGGAAACCGCGGTTTTGGCGTGAAAACGTCAAGGTTTTGTCACATTTTATGCAAGGTAATAATGGGCCGTATAACGTAACGTTACTAAATCTGTAAACTACTAGTGGTTTATCGATGTTATTGCATAACATTATATCATTCCCGGATGTGACGTCTTTCGATAAAACTTTTTGTTCATGCTCACCTCAAGGGAGCATAACATTTTAACTGCTCATAAAAGCTAAAATGTTGAATAAATTAAGAATTTTCTTGCTTTAAAACTCTCAGATATTGTATTTATCATTCTAATCAATGTTAAAATGTCAAGAATTGTTGGCATTTTGATGCTCAATTAAGTTGAGCATGATAAAGTTTCACAAACTTGGGGCCTAGAATTCGATATCAAAAACATGATATATTGGTGGAATCAACCAATCGAGTGCTGCACAGCTTGTTTATATGGCCAACATGACTGCAATCAGTGAAATATTGATCTAAGAATTACGCTAATCAGTTGATAAACACGAAATAGCACAATAATTAGATATACAGTGCAGTTTAAGACAAAAACATTTTTCGTGCACCCCCGCGAAACAGGTAAATGTTAAATCTGCTATTTCTTGGAGAAACAGCGCCTAAAAGACAGAATGGGGAGATATTTCTCGGAGGAATTTCTCTGTGATTTTAAGCTTGCCTGCTCACCTGGGCGCTGAGACTGATGCCACATTCACGGTGTTCCTCAGAGAAATTAAAGCTGCAGTGGCTTAAATTAATAATTAGTTTATACTCTTGTTCATAAATTATAATTATTGAACTAAAATTTTAATAAATGTATTATTCAAAACTGACATTGACTGCAATTTGCTCTCCTTAAATGAAAAGGAAATACTGAACAGATTGTGAGGCCGCAGATGAAATGCATAATCATGTGGCATTTCATCAGGGTCTGAATAAATCGCTAACTTAAGGCAAAATATATCTTCAGAGAAAGATATATATTTGTTTTGTTACTCAGTACGGTAAATCCTGTGTAAAACAGTCACACAAAAATAAACACAGCAAAGATCTTAATGATGAATGGATGCCTAATGAAGGTCAAATGTATAGCAGAATACTCCCCTTGGGGCATTCTACAATACTTTTGACCTGCATCAAACGATAATTGATCTTTGATAACCAATTTTTGGCCTTTTTGAGAATGGCCGTTTTACACATGTTTTACTGTTCGTCTTAATGTGCCTACCTGGGGTACACAGGACACATGCACCACTGTCGTCTTTGACACGATCATCTGGGCAGACTGGGCATTCTAATAAAAGAAACCAAAATGGATAAACAACCTTTTTGAAATACAACTTTTACTTGCAAAAGGTGTCTTATAATCACACTTATGCCAGTCAAGTCTAAATTTTAGCGAAGTCTGGTGTAGTTGGCAATCTGAATCGAAAAAAGATGCATATTTTTGGTTTTGTTGGCATTTTTGAGTACATTTGTTAGACCACTTTTAACATAATATTTAGCATGTATACAAAGCCTTAGGGGTGGATGCCAAGTCTGAATTGGCATATGAAGGCCAGAAATTAGGTCAAAGGTCATTGAGTGCAAAAATGAGAAAATATGTACTACTGTAAAACAACTTTATCTTTTTATATGTAAACATATTTCATTTCAAGCCAAATTTTGTATGCTTATAGTTATAAGTCTGACAAACATTGAGACAATGTTTTTTATAACTAAATGTTCATATGTCGGCTTTAAAATCGCGTCAAAGGTCATCAAGTGCAATAATCAGTGCATTTTTACAAACTATGTTTCTTTTTTTCTCTGGTCCAACACCAAGATGTTTTTTAAACTCTAAAAAGGGTAGAAGTCTTTCAGAAGGCTTAAATTATCATGTTTATTATTAAAGTAACCCCTTTGGAAGCATTTTTTATGGATTTTACAAAGACACACATCGTAAGTTTTGTGCAATTATGACGGAAATTCTCCCTAATTTGGGCTAAACTGAGATATGCGGGCACCTTTGAGAGTTTACTGCACCTCTCAGAAAGTAAAACTATTTGTTAGTTTAGGACATGTCTTGGGGCTTTAGAAACCCATAATTTAATAACTTTTCTGTGGTCATTTTTCTATAAATCACCTGTAATCAACGTTACCCTACTGACATTGAAAATAACCTCAACACAATACAAGGCTTATGTTGATGTATTTTTATAGCATTAGTGAAACAGTCTAAGCATTAAATGTTTAAACTAGACAAAAAATCCATTTTCATACATCTGTGATGTGTATTTCTGCTCGTCAGCGATACTTATGTTACATTTTATACTAAATTGCAGATAATGACTTTACAATTACATGTATTAGAATAAACCATGATAGCTGACCTGAAAAATGCATGATGTTGATCTATATTCTAATTAAAAATGTTCATTTTCATATATTTGAAGTTGTTTATAACTTTTAACTTGCAATGAAGTGAAATCAAGTAAATATTTAAATATGCTAATTTAGCCTAATTTGTATGTGATTTGTACCGGCTCCAGCATGTAATGCATAGCTACTTACAGATTCATTTTTCTATTTACATTGCATTGGAATTGGCAAAATATCTTACATAATGAAATCAAAATATAGCTATATTAACAATAATGGATCTAAAATTGCTGCACATATATTAATGAGGTAACGTAGGTAACAAAAGGTGCCTTACATAAATGGATAAAGGTAGTAAATTGTTTTTAGACTTATATAAAATTTGGGTCTGCTCTCCCCAATTCGCTTACATATACTACACACATTTTATTCTATATAAGACCTAATGAAAAGAGTGCCATGGGTTGGTCTGCAATATGTGAATGTGGCATTTCCTGGTCTTACTCAATTACTTTTTGTAATTTGCTTGGCTCTTTTACATTCATATTGCAGTTTTCAGATTTCTACCAATGTTACATAACAATAAACATGTAATCTACATCATGATTTGAATATTGACTTAATATTAATAATTTACTTAAAATAGCATAGCAATATTCCATACATCTAGTGGCAAGGCAGGAATTAAGGCAGGGGTAGTGCTGAGTGTCTTCTAGAGCAGGTATAGGTTTTTGAAGATTGCAAATATAACATCAACCAAAGCTTTTGTAGTACAGAACCAGCATGGTTTATGTCCAAATATAGGGTGTTACATAAATCTAGTATTAAAGATGTTCCCTGTATGCTGAATTCTTTTAATTTTCACTGTTGACAATTACATTTTAAATTATTTTATCATCTGTCCCCATTAGAATCTTCTATTTTTTTTGTTGAACTAGCTTTCATATCATATTGTAATGATGATTATCTTATTATATTTTGCAGCAATTCTGATAGAAACTATTCTGCTTGTTAATTATCTTAGACTAAGGTTGGTTGAAGTTAGGTTACCTGAGCCATGTAGCAGTCTTGTAAAACATCTGAACATATTTCATGGTAACATAAACAACAAATTTTTCAAACGTTAGTGATACTTTATTCTTGCATAGATATCTATTCGTATAGCTGTTTACATCCATTGTCAAATGAACGAAACTCCATGTTCAAATCAGGAGATTTGCGTGCTGTTTGAACATTGGTCTGAACTTGAAAATATTTAAAATGAGCCCTGCATTATTTGCATGACGTCATATACGGCAAGCGTTGCGGACCTGACTGATCATTTTGCCGACATGTTGTTCGCGAAAACGTTGCAAACGCTTACGACGTTGTGACGACGTTATGACGTTCGAAAGTACACAGCGGACGCCATTTTGTTTAGAGAAATCCAGCGGTAACATAAAGTGGCAGAGCTGATGGGAGACTTCAGACAGAGGAAGAAACCTATATACATTTAGACCTAATGTGGGACATACAATAAACATTCATTTGCATTAACAGTAGGGGAGAGTATTATATCTCAATTAAGGACAGGATATGTAGGTCTTAATGAATATCTACATAAGTGTAATTTCAGAGACTCTGATTTATGTAGGTGTGGAGCAAAGGAAACTGTCAGTCACTACCTGCTTGAGTGCAATGAGTTTGATACAGCCAGAGAATTAATGTGAAAAAAAGCTCTTCGAAACTTGCGGCATCATACATTTGGACATGAACTTATTGTTAGATGCAAAACAGGACGACATTTACAAAGACTGGAGAAGCGTCAAACTATCAGAACTGGAGAACTTTGTGGCAGAAACTAGGCGTTTTGCCACACATACTAAAAATAAAAAGTCATAACTCGCATCACCGCATACCGCAAGTCAATACAAGTGTAGTAATACCAGTGATAGGAAGATACCTGTGAGATTATGTGGCCTGATGGCCAAAATACAGAAATACAGAAATGAACAATTTAATGTTTGAGCAGCGTTTTCAGTCCAAATTGGGTTGGATTAAGGTAAAATATGCAAGAATAACGATCACAAATGTTTGTTTCATTGCATTAACACTGCCGGGTCCCTCGGAAGATGTTTGAACAATCGGCCTATCGGCCTCATGTTCAAACAGCGTCCTCAGGACCAGCAAATGTTAATGCATGAAAAAACATGTTTGATCCCTATATTTTAAAGATCAGTTGACTGTTTTTTTTTTCTGAAGCATAAAACAAAAACATGACTCCCAAAATTCACTAGTATGGTTTGCATCTCTGAAACTCACAGATTAAACTGAATGTTGAAAAAGTAGTATCACACGCAACTGATTTCTTTGCTTCTCTTATTCACAAGGTAGTTTTTTTTTAGTTTTGTTTATGCACTATTTGATTTTGTTGAGCTATTTGTAACCCTAGTATAGTTGGCCATCCAGAGCCTTAAAAAAATTCTGTTGGAATTTTTGAGTACATTTTGGCATCCATGCTCAAAGTGTATCTTGATGTGTTTTAAGAAGGATAGGGGTGGATGCCAAGTCTGGAAATGCCCCAAAGTCCCAGAATTAGGTCAAAGGTCAACTGAGTGCAAATTCTTGTATATACGTCAGAATTTAACGTTTTTATCAATTAGCTATCCAAAATTATGATTCAAAGTAATGCAAAATCTCTTTTGGATAATACAGCCATGCTATATAAACAAACAGCATCATCAAGGCATGATGTGTGTTTGGATCAAAGGTCATTTAAGTGCAAAATCGGGGAAAATTGTAGCAATATTTTATTTGTATAGGGGCAAAATTCAAATTTTAAGTTCCCTTCTATCCTAATGTAAGATTTTTATTGCTATCCTGCTAGGTGTGTGTCTATCATGTTTGGAAAGCAATGATTTACCAAGTTTCCCGCTGTCAAATATTCATAATAGGCATGTAAAGTACGTTACTGTATAAACTCAATTAAAATGTAATACAACTAAGAATTACCGTTTCATTTTAAAGAAATATTTTTTTGCTTTATGCTTTGTATAAATACGTCATTTTATGCAATTATCTATCATTTTATACATAAGATGTGTTTAAGTTGTTACTTACGTTACATTTTACCATCTGAAATCGAGTCATTTCCTAAATGTATATGTTCCTAGCTACAGCTTTCATGAGGACTTGGCCATGATCTCACGCTTATAGGACTAAAATATATTTATTGTCTCATTTCACACATTTGTTGTTTTTGTTCCCATCTATGAGTAGTTGTAAAACACTTTTACAAGGCCACTACCTGCTAATTGCACATACTAAGTATAGCTTCATGAAAACACAAAGACCAAGCCTCCTTTCATAAAACATCAGGCGTGTTGAAACTATGATAGAATATGGTAAATACCATATACTGGAAGGAATATATCCTCACATTGGTCTTCACATCGGCCTGTTAGCAGATGGTAACATACATAACATTAAGCTAATATACAGGTACATTTCTAATGATGACCATCCAGTGGAACATTAATAACTTTTTGTGGGGTATATCATGGAAATAGCCCTGACATTAAGGTTAATCCTCCATATAACTTTAAACATTTAATTATAGGGGTGTCCTTTCATTTGTACATATTAATGAAATGATGTGGATTCAAAAGCAGCATTTCTTTGAAATCAGGCTGCTTGTGTAAATGTATTCATCCATATATAGAAGCAGTATAGATATGATATAAAAGGTAACCTGTAATTTTAAGATACCATAAAATATTTATCTATGTCTTTCACAGCGCAACTTTTTATACATTGTAATTGTTTCAATGTTGATAAATTCAATTCTAAGTATCATTTTAAAACATATATTGCTTATTATTTTTTGCAATGATGATAATGATCAAATGTTATGAGGTAATTGGCATGTGTTTCTTTATGTTATTCTTTTTAACTGTAAAATGCCAATGCAAGTTTTATTCTAAATTAAATTTCCTCAAAACAGATGTCTGGTGACTTCTTGGGAACACAGGCATTCACCATATTGGAGCACCTGATGATTTGATTTTGTTCATAGTTTTCCATCAGTTTGGGGTCATTTCTTAGTATTTAATGTAAATGTGTCCTGAAATGGTTATCTTATATGTACATTTACTAGCATAATCTATTGGTTTAACATCTCGGATTTGCTTGACGTATATAAGATCCTAAGGTAGTTAACTCGCCTGTTCTAGTGTAGAATCTATCTGCTAACCATTACAATTTGCTAGGACAGGGATTGATTGCATATAGGGTAGATGACTAACATTAATGTATACATCTACTACTCGTAGATACAAGTGCAATATATCAGATTGGATAGCACTTGTAACTGGTAACATACTGGAAATGTGTAGTTTTAATATGGCATTACTCTTGAAATAAAACTGAACTACTTTCCTTTCACTATATACAAGACAGTCCTCAAGCAGCGTTAGTCTTCACAAATATCTACAAGGATATAGGTACTTTGTTTGTTTGTTTGATTTGATTCTTTACGTCCACTCAACAATCTTTCAGTTATGCGGGACGTTCTTCCTGGGTTGAACAAGTACTAAGCTAGGATAAATGTGTCTTGCTCAAGGACCACAACGCAGTGACGCCGGTGAGGCTCGAACCCGCGGCCCTTCGGTCTCGAGTCAAGCACTCTACCACTGAGCCACTGCGCTCCCAGGATATAGGTACAAGAGGATATAGGTACAAGAGTGAGCAAGTTTATGCTTAAAATGCTTTCTGCAAGCTTGTTTACATTTACGATGGTTTTGCATATATATTTAAGACTATCACAATGAGCCTAATTTAGTAAACCTTTTAAAACCAACAAACATACCATAACTCACGTTTTATAGGACATATATAAATCACGTACTAGGGTTACAAATAGCTCAACAAAATGAAATACTGCATAAACAAAACGTAAAACAAACTACCTTGTGAAAAAGAAAAGCAGTGAAATCAGCTGCGTGTGACACTACTTTTTCAACATTCAGTTTAATCTGTGAGTTTCAGAGATGCCAACAATACTAGTGAGTTTTTGGAGTCATGTTTTTGTTTTATGCATAGGAATAAAACAGTTAACTGATCTTTAAAATAAAGTATCACTAACATTCGAATGATTTGTTGTTTATGTTACCATGAAATATGTTCAGATGTTTTACAAGACTGCTACATGGCTCAGGTAAACTTACCTCAACCAACCTTAGTCTAAGATAATTAAGAAGCAAGATAGTTTCTATCAGAATTGCTGCATAATATAATAAGATAATCATCATTACACTATGATATGAAATCTAGTTCAACAAAAGATAGAAGATTTTAATGGGGACAGATGATAAATTAGTTTTATAACGTAATTGTCAACAGTGAAAAGTGAAAATTAAAAGAAATCAGCATACAAGGAAAATCTTTAATACTAGATCTATGTAACATCCTATATTTGGACATAAACTATACTGGTTCTGTACGACGATGTCATATTTGCAATCTTCAGAAACCTATACCTGCTATAGAAGACACTCAGCACTACCCCTGCCTTAATTCCTGCCTTGCCACTAGATGTATAAAATATTGCTATGCTTTTTTAAGTAAATTATTGATATTAAGTCAATATTTAAATCATGATGTAGATTGCATGTTTATCGTTATGTACCATTGGTAGATATCTGAAAACTGCAATATGAATGTAAAAGAACAAAGCAAATTACAAAAAGTAATTGAGTATGACCAGGAAATGCCACATTCACATATTGCAAACCAACCCATAGCTATATTTTAAATTAAGTCTTATATAGAATAAAATGTGTGTAGTATATGTAAGCGAATTGGGGAGAGCAGACCCAAATTTTTCATAAGCCTAACACCAATTTACTACCTTTATCCATTTATGTATGGCACCTTTTGTTACCTACGTTACCTCATTAATATATGTGCAGCAATTTAAGATCCATCATTGTTAATATAGTTATAATTTGATTTCATTATAAAAATATTTTGCCAATTCCAATGCAATGTAAATAATAGAAAAATGAATCTGTAAGCAGCTATGCGTTACATGCTGGAGCCAGAACAAATTATCTACTAATAAGCATATTTAAATATTTACTTGATATCACTCCATTGCAAGTTAAAAGTTATAAACAACTTCAAATATATGAAAATGGACATTTTCAAATAGAATATAGATCAATATCATGTATATTTAAGGCCATGTATCATGGTTTATTCTTATACATGTAATTTGTAAAGTCATTATCTGCAATTTAGTATTAAAATGTAACATACGTATCGCTGACGAGCAGAAATACATAGCACAGATGTATGCAATTGATTTTTCTGTCTAGTTTAAACATTTTATGCTTAAGCTGTTTCACTAACACTATTAAAATAAATCAACATTAGCCTTGTGCTGAGTGTACTGTTATTTTCAATATCAGTAGGGTAACGTTGATTACAGGTGATTTATAGAAAAATGGACACAGAAAAGTTATAAAATTATAGGTTTCTAAGGCCTCAAGTCATGTCCCAAACTGAAAATAGTTTTACTTTCTGAGAGGTGCAGTAAACTCTCAAAGGTGCCCGCATATCTCAGTTTAGTCCAATTGAGGGAGAATTTCCGTCAGAATTGCACAAAACTTACAATGTTTGTCTTTGTAAAATCCATAAAAGGAAGCTTCCAAAGGGGTTCCTTTAATAATAAACATGTTAATTTAAGCCTTCTGAAAGACTTCTACCCTTTTTAGAGTTTAAAAAGCATCTTGTTGTTGGACCAGAGAAAAAAAAATACAGTTTGTAAAAATGCTCTGATTATTGCACTTGATGACATTTGACCAAATTTTAAAGAGACATATGAACATTTAGTTATAAAAAATATTATCTTAATGTTTTTCAGACTCATAACTATAAGCATTCAAAATTTGGCTTGAAATAAAATATATTTATATATAAAAAGATATAGTTGTTTTACAGTAGTACTTTTTTTTCTCACTTTTGCACTCTATGACCTTTGACCTAATTTCTGGCCTTCATATGCAAATTCAGACTTGGCATCCACCCATATGGCTTTGTACACATGCTAAATATTATGTTAAAAGTGGTCTAACAAATGTACTCTAAAATGCCAACAAAACCAAAAATATGCATCTTTTTTCGATTTGGATTGCCAACTAGTACATGTTTTATATATGTCCTATGAAAAGTGAGTTATGGTCTGTTTGTTGGTTTTAAATGGTTTACTAAATGAGGCTCATTGTGATAGTCTTAAATAAATACAAAACCATCGAAATTGTGAACAACATTGCTGACAACAGCTTGCAGAAAGCATTTTAAGCATGAACTTGCTCACTCTTGTACCTATATCCTTGTAGATATTTATGAAGGCTAACACTGTTTGAGGACTATCTTGTATATAACGAAAGGAAAGTAGTTCAGTTTTATTTCAAGAGCAATGCCATGTTAAAACTACACATTTCGAGTATGTTTCCAGTTACATGTGCTATCCAATCTGATATATTGCACTCGTATCTACGAGCAGTAGATGTATACATTAATGCAAGTCACCTATCCTATATGCAATCAATCCCTGGCTTAGCAAATTGTCATGGTTAACAGATAGATTCTACACTAGAACAGGCGAATTAACTACCTAAGGATCTTATATACATCAAGCAAATCCGAGATGTTAAACCAATTGATTATTCTAGTAAATGTACATATTAAATTTCCATTTCAAGACACATTTACTCCAAATACTAAGAAATGACCCCAGACTGTTGGAAAACTATGAACACAATCAAATCATCAGGTGCTCCAATATGGTGAATGCCTGTGTTCCCAAGAAGCCGCCAGACATCTGTTTTGGGGAGCTTTAATTTGGAATAAAACTTGCATTGGCATTTTACAGTTAAAAAGAATAACATAAAGAAACCCACGCGAATAACCTCATAGCATTTGATCTCTATCATCATTGCAAAAAAATAAGCAAAATATGTTAAATACTGATACTTAGAATTGAATTTATTGACACTGAAACAATTACAATGTATGAAAAGTTGCGCTGTGAAATACATTGATATATATTTTATGGTATCTTAAAATTAGAGGTAACCTTTAATATCATATCTATACTGCTTCTATATATTGATGAATACGTTTACACAAGCAGCCTGGTTTCAAAGAAATGCTGCTTTTGAATCAACATCATTTCATTAATATGTGCAAATGAAAGGACACCCCTACAATTAAATGTTAAAAGTTATATGGAGGATTACGCTAGGTGTCAGGGCTATTTCCATGATGTACCCCACAAAAAGTTAACAATGTTTTCACTGGATGGTCATTATTAGAAATGTACCTGTTTATATGCTTTATGTTATGTATGCTACCATCTGCTAACAGGCCGATGTGAAGACCAATGTGAGGATATATTCCTTCGAGTATATGATATTTACCCCTAAACTTCTTAAAACACACCAAGATACACTTTGAGCATGGATGCCAAAATGTACTCAAAAATGCCAACATATTTTTTTTTCAGGCTCTGGATGGCCAACTAGTGTGTTAGCATAAGAAAACAGTGTATATTGTACATATTTAATTGGCTATACGTTAGAGTATTTCCGCAACTATTTGCTGGTCTGACTATATTAATGTGTTTTAACATACAACTGCATGAAATTGTAAAACAAGTAGCCCAATGGGCAACGATTGCTCACCTGAGAGCCAGCATAATGTTGCGGACACCATAATTTACGATGCTCAAAAGCAGACAATGTTCAATCTAGAAAATTTAAATGGGACCATTTTCAGTCAATTTCAGGTGAAATAAAACTCTGCCCAATATTTCCCTATTCACATAATGGTAAAGATGGCCCAGTCTAGGTTTAACAAGGGGCCATTTAATCCAAAAGGAGGTCTGAATGGCCCGATGGCACCCTATAGATTGAACACTGGCAGATAACTCTGAACTTGAAACAGTGTCCAGGAATTAATTCAAAACATTAGATATTATGCCAGTTCTAGTTATCTGCAAGTATTAAAAAGATCTGAAAAAATTGCAGAGGAAACCTGGTGTAAAGTGTAGTTTTCAGATGCTCAAGGGCAGCTAATTCCATAGTCAGTGATGAGATCTGACCGAAACTAGAATTGTTTTTCTACAAAAAACAGATGTCTCCCCCCCTTTTGATGCCAAAAGCATTAGTCATTAAATACAATTTCAAACAGAAACATTAAATACAATTTCTAATGGAAATTCTAGTCATTTCATGAAGACAACCAGCTCGTATCTTGTAAAGATATCTGTCAATGTAGTTAACTATTGCACAATCATAACCTGGTATAAAATAGTCATAGATAATTGTTTTCGTGACGGACAAAGTTCCAAGGGAAATAACTCAAAGAGTATAAATGACAGAGTAACTATTCTTGCACTCTGCACGTTGACTCATGTTGGTTGATACTTGTAAAAAGTTTTGTGAATATAGCTTAAGCGGTTTTTAAGTTATAGAGCGGACACGATTTGTGACAGACAGACAGACGGACGCCCGGGAAAAAAGTATGTCACCCGACCCTGAAGGGGGGGGGGGGGAACATAATTCAAACTCATTCATACTTTTATGTATGTCCTGGTAACCTACAAGGATGAAGAAAATCATATGAAAACTGAAGGCGCTAGAATGGTCACAACATTATACAGTTGTATTTTTGACGCTCAAGGGCAGCTAACTATGTAGCTGGTGGATGGGTGTGGCGGAAAATCAAACTCATTCAAACTCTTATGGAAGTCCTTGTTACCTGCAAGATTCAAAAATGAAGGTGCTAGAGTGGTAATAATAGACCTCCCATTGTAAGTCTATGCAGATTTTTTATGATGCTCAAGGGAAGTTGACTCCACAGTCTGAGGTTGGTTCTACTTTAAATTAAACTCATCCAAGCTTTTATGGTTGTCCTTGTTACCTGCAAGAATGAAAAAGATCCAATCAAAAATGAAAGCGCTAGAGTGGTCACAACATTATCAATCAATTTTTAAGATGCTCAAGGGTAGCTAACTCCATAAAAGGTGATGGGATCTTGAGGAAATTCAAACTCATCCAAGCTTTTATAGATGTCCTTCTTATCTGCAAGAATGAATATAATCTATTCAAAAATAAAATCACTCGAGTGGTCACAACATTTCTCCCATAATAAGTCTATGGGGATTTTTAAGACGTTCAAGGGCAGCTAACTACACAGTCCAAGGTCTGATCTGGCTGAATTTTGAATCCATCTAAGCTTTTATAGTTGATCTTGTTACCTGCAAGAATGAAGAAGGTCCAATCAAAAATGAAGGGGATAGAGTGGTCACAACATTATCCATCAATAATTAAGTTGCTCATGTGCAGCTAACTCCATAATAGGTGATGGAATCTTGAAAAAAAACTACTAACTCATTCAAGGTTTTATAGTTGCCCTTCTTATCTGCAATAATGAAGAAGATCAATTCAAAAATGAAAGCACTAGAGTGGTCACAACAGTTCTCCCATTATAAGTCTATGGGGATTTTTCCAGACGCTCAAGGGCAGCTAACTACTCAGTCGAAGGTCTGATCTGCCCAATTTTCAAACCCCATCCGTGATTTTATGGTTGTCCTTGCTATCTGCAAGAATGAAGAAGATCCAATCAAAAATGAAGGCGTTAAAGTGGTCATAACATTATCAATCATTTTTCAAGATGTTCAAGGACAGCTAACTCTATAATAAGCGATGGGATATTGACGAAATTTAAACTCATCTAAGCTTTTATAGTAGTCCATCTTCTCTGCAAGTATACAGAAGATCCATTTAAAATTGAAAGCACTAGAGAGGTCACAACATTTCTCCCATTATAAGTCTATGGGGATTTTTCAGACGCTCAAGGGCAGCTTACTCATAAGTCCCTGATCGAATCCTTCCCAATTTCAAACCCATCCGAGATTTTATGGGTGTCCTTGTTGCCTGAAAGAATGAAGAAGATCCAATAAAAATGAAGGCGCTAGAGTGGTCACAACGTTTCTCCCATTATAAGTCTATGGGGGTTTTCCAGACGCTCAAGGGCAGCTCACTCATAAGTCCTTCGTCGGATACTGCCCAATTTCGAACCTATCCGAGATTTTATAGATGTCCTTGTTGCCTGCAAGAATGAAGAAGATCCAATAAAAATTGAAGGCGCTAGAGTGGTCACAACGTTTCTCCCATTATAAGTCTATGGGGATTTTTCCAAACGCTCAAGGGCAGCTAACTCATACGTCCTTCCTCGGATACTGCCCAATTTCAAACCCATCCGAGATTTTATGGATGTCCTTGTTACCTGCAAGAATAAAGAGGATCCAATAAAAAATGAAGGCGCTAAAGTGGTCACAACACTATTCATTGATTTTTCACATGCTCAAATGCAGCTAACTCCCAAGTCAGTGTTGGAGTCTTGCCAAAATTCAAACCCATCCAAGCTTTTATGGCTGACCTTGTTACCTGCATGAATGAAGAAGATCCATTGATAATAAAGATACTAGAGTGGTCACAACGTTTCTCCCATTATAAGTCTATGGGGATTTTTCCAAACGCTCAAGGGCAGCTAACTCATAAGTCCTTCATTGGATACTGCCCAATTTCGAACCTATCCGAGATTTTATGGGTGTCCTTGTTGCCTGCAAGAATGAAGAAGATCCAATAAAAATGAAGGAGCTAGAGCGGTCACAACACTATTCATTTTCACATGCTCAAGGGCAGCTAACTCCTAAATCAGTGATGGAATCTTGCCAAAACTGAAACCCATCCAAGCTTTTATGACTGACCTTGTTACCTGCTAGAATGAAGAAGATCCATTGGAAAATGAAGGCACTATAGTGGTCACAACGTTTCTCCCATTATATGGGGATTTTTCTAAACGCTCAAGGGCAGCTAACGCATAAGTCCTTCGTCGGATACTGCCCAACTTCAAACCCATCCGAGATTTTATGGGTGTCCTTGTTGCCTGCAAGAATGGAGGAGATCCAATTAAATATGAAAGCGCTAGAGTGGTCACAACACTATTCATTGATTTTTCACACGCTTTAGGGCATTTAAGTCCTTCGTCAGATACTGCCCAATTTCGAACCCATCCGAGATGTTACAGGTGTCCTAGTTACCTGCAAGAATAAAGAAGAACCAATCAAAAATGAAGGAGCTAGAGTGGTCACAAGGTTTTCCCCATTATAACTCTACGTGAGCTATCTGTTGCAATGGAAACCAAAGTTCTAATTTGATCTGGTTCAAAACCTAATGCAGTCAATTCCCTACCCCAATGATGCTTCTGATGAAATTTGATGGCAATCAGCCAGCTGATCTCATATATATTCATGTTTGAAATTGTGGACAGACGGACGGACGCCCACTCAAGTCCCATCCTATAAGCTCACCATGAGCCTTTGGCTCTGGTGAGCTAAATCTAATAAATAAACGTCTATTATTGATGGTTAGGATTAGGTAGGGTAAGGATTATGTGTGGTAGCAGCTATTACATATGGTCAGTAAGTTAAGCTGTTGAACGTATGGGCCAGATGAAATGGCAGATAGATTCTTAAGGCGCTCCATTTTGTTTGGTGCTATTGCTTATAAAAGATCAATTAAGCCGTAAGCGCCAATCACAACTGCTGACGATTTTGATAAAATATCATGCCTTAACTGTTATTTTTGAAAAAAAACCCAGCAAAATTTGAAATTGGCGTGTGCTGTAAACTATAGATAGCGCTTTATGGGTAATCTATAGCTCATACGCTGATCCAACACTTCTTAGGGCAAGGGTCCAATGAAACGCATATAGGCTCAGTAATACGGGATGTTTTGATTTCCTTATGTTCAGATAGGTCGTATGGATCCAAGCCCCACCTCTGAATTCATGAACAATCATGTATATTATGTCTGCTAAAGCATATATGTTTTATGCTTCTATGTACTTAGGAAACCTGTCCTTGGTTAAATTACTATTCTGTCTAGAGAGCGAATAACAAAGGCGATGATAAGACTGCACTTATGTGCAGGGTGATCTGCGCCCTCATTGGTCAAAAGCAAAACATCCGGTCCTCCAGCGTCGTTACACATACTTTTGTTACCCTACATCACCATTCGTGAATGCAACAGACCACACATTTTGCGACATCTTGCCTATTTTTGATATAAAAAAGGTATGGTATTTCATGAGAATCGTCTACCAGCAGACACTTCTAATGAAATATTGTGCCATAATTGTAATTTTTTACGAAGCTTCATAATTTGAAATTATGGTCTGCTGCAAATCATAGGCGGTGATTTATGTGTTAAAGGACCTCTGACACTTTGATAGGGTATCTGCCTATTTTTTGGATGCTTCCCAAAACTTCCCTATGTATAAGATATCACTGGTATCCTTTTGAATAGGACGCTTGATGTATTAGGAACGAATTAAGGTTATTATTAGACTGGCAGGTCCCTATTACAAAACAGGAGACGCTACCAAAGGGGGCAGGGGTTGCAAAATTTGACATCACCAAAACATTTAGAAATCCATTTATTTCACGTGTACGGGTATTATATCACCAATACTCGATTACAAATCACAGTGAAAGTCTTTTTAAGTCCAAAATCATGAGCATTTTAATGATTATTTTTGTTGTTGTTTTTTCTATCTGATTTTTTAAGAAATATTTTGGAGTGCAACTGTAGTCCCTAGTCAACCTTGATGACAATGTATTTACCTGGTGCAATATTATGCAGCAATGAACTATAACCATTCATCCATGCGTAAAGTACGCCTAGTCAATGGCCATGTAGTTTATGTGTATTGGATAGATACAGTATATGTGCAAAATAATCTACCAACTGAATTTAGTAAAAGGACTTTTTTCATTATCTAAAGAAAAATATGCTGAAACGCTGCAATATTTCATGACTAATGGGTTATGAAAAGGCAGCTTACTTGTACTTATTATTTCATTATGCTAGAAAAAAAGATTTTCAAGAGAGCACACCAAAAATCCAAATGCTAATGTTCGGGCTCGCCCAGAGGTCACATTTGGGGCTGTGGGATATCATTCCCCCCCCCCCCCCCGAGTTCCAACAAGCTTTTCATATATATTATGTAAAATATGAGAACACACGTACATGCTAAAGGATTAGTTGAAACTCGGGGGGGAATGATGTTTTAAAAATATTTTTCTATTTCCTATATGTCTAATGCAAAAAGTGATCATTTTGGCCCCAAAATAAAGCTGTACATTTATGGAAATAGGAAATCAAATGCAAAATCATAAAATCGAGACCAACAGCGAGCTTATATATGAAGATGGAAGCATTTGATAAACTTTAATTTTTATCAAAATTATAGGCAGCGATACACTGTGATTCCCATTACCACCGTCAGAGGTCCTTAACTGTTGACGTCTGAAACTAACCTACACATTCCAAGGTCTCTGAATCCCTGCTATAACCATCTTTGCATTCGCAAGTCAAATCCCTGGTACATATTTCATTGGGTCCGCAGTGAGTACAGCCTGTCGCAAAAGAAAATAGTTTGTTACCATATTGCATGAGAGGGATTGCAGTGGCTTAGTGGTAGTGGTAATGTGCTACTCATGACCTAGGGGCCGTGGCTACAAGCCTCATAAGCATCACTGAGTTTTGTCCGCAAGCCAGACGCATTAATCCTAGCTTAGTGCCGGTTTAACCCAGGAAAACCCGTACCTACATTACTGAAGATTGTTGATGGGACGTGAAGAATATAATCAAACTAAAAACATATTGCATAATTGGTACATGTAGTTGAGCATGCTTTTTGCGTCTGCCTATATTTTTCAAAGGCCATCTTTTTAACATAAAAAAATCAGGAATACTATCAGAGTGCCAACACTTTAGACTTCGTTTGCAAAAAGTTTGGACCTAGAACAGGCCCAACAATTTGACAATTTGTAGGTCCATTCTAGGTCCAAACTGTTTGCACAGGTAGAAAGCAGAGTTAAATTTACCTGTCTTTGATGAAAACCACAAAAATTGCATTGCTGATTCATTATACTTTAGCATACCAAAACTTCCTGATATAGTTCTTCGTCAAATTTGCAGGGAAGATCATACAGCAGAAGTAAAATGCCACAGAAGGTGGCATAGCACAGTCGTTTACGTGCCTGGCTGCAGATACATGCCTGACTACAGATTCAGGGGCCGCGAGCTTGATCATACTTTCGTGGAGATTGAATATGAAATATTTTCTATGGTAATTCTCCTCCCTTCCCCTGATTCAAGAAGGGTTGCTGTTAGTTAACCCCTCATTCCTCTGGACGGCGATTCTGCTACGTTCATGACAATCACTGATGTTCTCTTAAAATCTTCCAATCACTGTGGAAGGCAAGACAACGACACGTTTCCGGGGTTTGACGCTTTCAGTATGCTTCCACTACACTCCTACTACGCTTTATTAAGGGTGCTGCTTTTATCCCATATCGACAAAAAATATCTGGCTATGCTTAGTCTACGCTGATAGCAATGTAGCTTCGACCTTGCTACGAGCTAGGCAATGGAGCTACACTTTTGTTGCGCTTTTGTATCGTTTCTATAAAAAATCTGAAATTTAACATTTTCATTTTCAGTTGAATGTTAACGACCAAGTCATTATACTTCAGCATGAACCGCAGACTTACTGTATGGAATGATGAGGTTAAAGGTAAGACGGGAGCGTAGGCCCAAAAGGTTTTTGGATGCGTCTATAGTTTACTGCATATAAACGGCTATAATTCAGGCACTATCGCCAACTTAGAGCACTAAGCCTTTATGCAAGATAGCTCTTCATTTTTCAAGTTCAATAAAACGAGAATGGAACCGCTCGTGGTTGACGGCAGCTTTAGTCCTAGAATCCAAACAGTGACATAACTTTTGGACAGAACTTACACCAGATCTTAAGTAGGCCAGCAGACCAAGCGCGTAGCAGAAGCTTGGCAGAAAGGCCAAGGTTAAATATGCCTAAATAGCAGTCACAGCAGAAGAGGATTCTTCGTAGGGATTTCATAGCGAGAGCTAACAGAGGGTACTAAAATTGCGCGGAGTTCATCTCAGGTTGGACATTTTAAACCAATGAGTCCTAGTAACAAGTATGTACATTGATCTTTCTTAGGTGCAGCATATCTTTAAGATGAAAAACCCCACATAAAATGGCATAATACCAGATAACATATTTATAGTATTTCTAGTGTTGGTATGTATAGCATAATTGTGATGTAATTTCTTAACATTGCACACTTAGCTGTCTAGTGGGCTAGAGGTCTAAATTGGGCTTGAATCAACATTTATTTACAATCCACTATCGCTTAGTGTCTGTGCTAGTAATGAAGGTCCTGCCTAGACTGCACAAAAATTGCCTTATCACGGGTACCGGTTATATAGAACAATTGATAGAGAATACTAGGTGAGTGTATTTTGATATAAAGTTTACCATGCAAGGGTTGACATCGCGAGGCTTGCTGAGAGATTCAACAAGCGTTCTCAAAGCCTGGCCTGGTAAACTTGATCAAAAGACACAAACCTGGTATTCTATTGATCAGATGACCCTTTGTTTCTCTCTTCAAACTAGCGATTTTGAAATAATTTTCGATTTTTTGTGGATTATATGTCATTAGCGACGTCATTCAAAAAAGTGCAACCTCATCATGACTGGATAAAGGAACATGCTGTGAGATTGACACCGTTTATCAGGCAACGTGCAACAATGCAGTTAATATGCGAGGTGACTGATAAGTATTAATGTAAAGCCCCCTTTACATTATAACGAATCGAGTCAACGCATTGTCAACGATTGATGAAATATTAAAAAACCTTGAAAAATCTTCATTACGCACACAGCATGCTGAATACCCCCGTCGAATGTGATTTATATCCCTTTAGATATTACAAAAATATCCCGCATCTCTTTAAGTTTTTGGCCAATATCCCTGTATCCCTTAAAACCATTCCAGGGCCTCAATATCAAGGTTCTCTCAACGAACGCCCAAAGTGTATTTCGTACTATTGCGTATCCAAACGGATCAATTGCTGTGCAGTAATATAAACGAGAAATAAAACCTCGATTTATTTCCATTATTCTCTAAACTAAGATGAGCCGCGAAACATCATTTCCACAAGAGTGTTTCTCCATGATGATACATTGCATTAGTTAGATGGCCTCCATGCGAGCTGAACATTTCTTGTACTTCAACAACAGCAGAATCTAGGGCGAAGATTTGGTACCAGTGAAATGCATTTAAGCCCCCCGGTGGCTTAGGCTGCTGTCCGTTCTAAGGCGGTGGTTCTGTTGTTGTTGACTTTTTGTTTATTGTTACTCCCATTGTGGGAGTCTGTAATTGTTCTATGTTTTGTTGTATGTTACTTTATGTCCGTTCTAGTATTGCAATCATCTTGATGGGGAAGAGAGAGCTGGTTACTTTGCTTAATTTGTCGTCCTGATGTCTCGTGATGTTTGAGCGGCTCTTCCTCGCGGTGCCAAGTGGTTGTCTACAGTTTGTGATTGTGGTATTTCCTGGTCATACTCACTTACTATTTCCAACAATGTGTTATTTGTGCGACCACTAAAGGCTCAGATCTGCCTGTGCATTTGCACAGTCTGATCAGAGCCTTTGCTAAACTTTAGTTTCTATGTTTCCCACATTGACTATCGGCGATAACTTTTTTATTTTCAATTTTAGCAAACTGTGTTCGCAATGAAAGTTGTAGAGAAAAATTAGCGCCAATTTCTCCAAAAAGTCCTGAGTTTGTGGCGCAAACAACTCGTATGTACATACATGAAGAATTTATGAAAAAGGGAATTCAGCCAAAATTTCTAAGTCTTTTACTGACAGGTAAGTTCATAGAAGCGTGACAGAAAGGGTTCGTCTCAAAAGAATATTCACAAGAGGTTAATATACCGTTATTCAGCGGCTGTGCATAGCATAATCCTGCTGTTTGCAATCCCAAAATGTAAAGGATCTAATTTAAACGTAATTATTTGTAGGAGCAGAAGCTGTGATTACGCATGACATGCTCATTTTCTCTTATGCACGTGCTCCAAAACGGCCGGTTACATGTACGAGATGACATCAGTTGCTTATCATACAAGCGACGTTGGTGTGATTTCCAATATATTCAAACAAGCAATCCATCGCTTTAGATAGTGAATTAGGTGGCGCAAAGTATCTTTTTGACTGACATATTTATCTTAGTTTATTTGGGTTTGATTAAAAATCTCAAAGAGTTCATTTAGTCAGGGCCCTTAGGGACAAAAAATAGGTCCCGTGCGAATTGTGTGCCGATTTATGGTGACCTATATCAAAACCTTCAATGGAATATTACCTTTGATTTAAAGGTGGTCACCCATCTCAAATCCGCGTCTGAGGCTAGTTATGACGTCATCAATATGGCGACCATAATGAGAAACTGCTCGTTAATAAAAGCTATGGTTGTGTTGGTATGGTCATATTTATCCAGCACGAACGTTTGTTTTTAACATAATATTAATTATTTTAGTCATATGATGGTTACATCAATGCTTTACCTGACTTTGACAATGAATATTTCTCGATAACTATATCATGCATGTAAAATACCTTAGATTTCCTATAAATACCCAGCTTATCGGACCACCTTTAGACTGATTGCTGAGAATGTTATTGCCCCCACTCGGGAATTTCGCAAACATATCCTATCTAAAAGAAGATTTCAAGCTGTGTCTTTTAATAGATGTTTGCACTATGTTTGCCGGGGCGTTAGTCTCTGACAGCCTGTTACATATGTTACCATGTTAAATTTAGAAAAAAAAAGTTTGAGCTACAGAAAGAAGGCTAATTATTTAAATTGCTCGTATGGTCTGCATATTGACTTCTTAAGCTACATATAAATTCTTTTGGAGCAAAATTACAGCTTCCTGTGGTGTTATGTGCGTTACTTTAATTAGATTACCCTTTAAACATGAAAGTTGTGAGCAATATCATTTACTTTTAAGCTGATATGTGCATTTTCGAAAATGTTTTGATTATTTTATACTAACAAACTCTTTGGGTTAGAGAAAATCCAAAGTTTACTTTTATACTTTAAATAAAGTGTTTTATACGAGCAATTATAAAAACAACCCAAAGGCTACACCCAATTTTAAGGAGCCGAATTTGGTAGGCATCATTTAAGTAAAAATATATGAAAACATTTGCTGCTATTGGCTATCTTGAATTTTTGGGATTGTCTTGCTCATACTAAACAGAATTATAGATTTTGAAGGTTAAACAACAAGATTGAATCACTTGGTAAAGGCTGTAACATATGTTACATGACATTCACATTTAAGTACATGTCACTTTCTAATGTAAATATTCTAAACCAATCCTTATCCAAGTCATATACATGCACAATATCGATTATTATTTCTGCTTCTCTGGTAAAATAATTGCGGGCTAACAGGCCCCACTACATCAGCATTTCCACGTCATTAAATCCCAATCCAATGGGGGTACACATACTAGGTAGCAGGCAGAACACACAGGCCTGACTACCCATGGACTTTACTATGCCCCAAATGAGCGAAAATTCAAAGGCTGCGCATCTGAATACCACATATATCCCCTATAGCATCCCCATTACTCTCTACTGGGCGCCATTGCAACGTAATTTCTATGTCCTTAAAACCCAACGCAACGGGGGTACACCTCCTAGATAGTAAATATGACACCCAGGTCTAACTACCTATGGGGACACTACGTTCTGCATGCTGGAAAATTCCAAAGCTGTGCAACTGAACTTCACATATATTCCCATGTAGCATCCCCATTACTCTCTCCTGGGTCCCACTTCAACGTCATTTCTAAGCCCTTAAAGACCAACCCAACGGGGATAAACCTAGTAGGAAGTAGGTAGGACACCCCTGCCTACCTAACCATGGGCTTAACTACGCCAGGTATGCTCAAAAATTCCCAGGCTCAGCATCTGAACTTTGCATATATTTCCCTATAACATCCCTATTTCTCCATACCGGTCCGCATTACAACGCCATTTGTAAGCCCTTAAAGCTCAATCCAACGGAGGCACATCTAGTAGGCTGTAGACAGGACACACAGGCCTACCTACCAATGGGCTTCACTACCCCATGTGTGCACGAAATTTGCCAGGTTGCGAACCTGAACTTTGCATACATGTATATCCCTGTATAAAGTATTGTTCTTGTTGTATATTCTAGGACACCAATGCCTAACTACCCATGGGCATCTCTTTGCTCGGTTTGCGCGAAAATTCCAAGGCTGCGCATGTGAACTTCACATATAGCCTCCTATAGCAACCCTTTGCTCTCTACCATGTCCCACTACAACACTATTTCTAAGTCCCTTAAAGCCCAACCCAACGGGAGTACACCTAGAAGGGAGAAGGCAGGACAACCTCACCTGCATTTCACATATATCCCTCTTTCACATCACCATTACTCTCTACTGTGCCCACTACATCGCCATTTCTAAGCCCTACAGGGATAGTAGGCAGAACACCCAGGCCTAACTACCCATTGGGCTCACCACGCTCTGTATGCTCGAAAATACCCAGGCTGCGCACCTGAACTTTGCATATAATCCTGTATAGTATATCCATTACTAGCCACCGGGCCATTAGTCATTACAGTTCTGAAGCTTATTTTACTATGGTCTATATATCGTCCACCTAAGTTTGCTTGATATTAGATTAAATATGCTTGCCTATATATGCATAGTTGCAAAGGCCCACCAACTTTATCAATCCTCACTATGGGGAAAATGGGAAAGTATTTAAGCGTAACTTATGATGGCAACGACAAATTTAGAGAGCAGTGTACATTAGAAAATATGGAGTGTTGGTGGGTGTAGGGGTGGGTAGAGACAAGGGAGAGATGGGTAAAGGTAATCAATTCAATAGCGTACTGCTATCATTGCGTTCTACTGCTACTGCGCTTCGAATATGTTCTACTGCTACTGCCCTACTGCCAAGTTATCATTTATCTCTACTGCTACTGCGTTACTGCCAACTTCACATTCAGCTATACTGGTACTGCGCTACTGCCAATTTCACAATTCGTTTTACTGCTACTGCGCTACTGCTAACTTAACAATTTGCTCTACTGCTGCAGTAACTGCGTTACTGCTACAGTAGCTGCGCTACTGCGCAACTGCCAACTTTACAATTTGTTTTACTGCTACAGTGACTGCGTTACTGCTACAGTAACTGTGTTACTGCGCTACTGCCAACTTCACAATTTGTTCTACTGCTGATGTGCTACTGCGCTACTGCGCTACTGCCAACTTCACAAATTTATCTTACTGCGCTACTGCTAACTTCAGAAATTTATCTTACTGCGCTACTGCGCTACTGCTAACTTCACTTACGTCTCCTCATATCATAAAAACCAAAATAATCATCAAACAAGATTTTGACTGCAAGCTGATTAATGACCAGCTCCATCCCAAACCCTTTTAGACATATTCTATCGTATGTACCGATTCAAGGTGCGTCGAATAGGAGATGTTTGCACACTGTAAGCATGGTTGTTAGCCTGTATCAGCTGGTAACGGTTATTTTATTAATTTGAGAATAAGAAAATTGAAAGTTTGAGGTACAGAAAGAAAACATTAAAACTAGCTAATCACTGAACATTCTAATAGTCTGCAAATTACTGGATGTCTTTACTACATATGACAGCTGTTTAACATTTATACGGCTACATGTTGTATTATGTGCGTTACATGAACTTAATCATAATTCAAAAGTGGTAATTATGGCTATCGTCATTTAGTTTAACGACTGATCTGAGTTAGTTTCAAACCGTTTTAGATTAGGTTTAACAAACATATACTCATTTGATGATTACAAAACCAAAATTTGCTTTTCTATCTTAAATATTTTGTCTTATATGAGCTAATGCACAACCCTACCCCCAGTTTTGCAGAGGAGCAAATTTTGTTTTCGCCGCTTAAATAAAACACATATAAAACAATTGCAGAGTGTTGATATTTTACATTTTCTTTAAACAGTCTTGCGCATATATCATCAAGTTTCTAAGATCAGAACACTTATTAAAGATGTCAATGTGCCATTGGTGATGTCACAACCAGGGCTCTGATCGAATTCCATGCATTTTCAGGTGGTGGTATTAACTAGTTCAATGTCAGGAAAGAGCAAGAGATCATATTGGCAGGCATTTAGCTATGCTGGAGACTCTATCCACGAAGCATTCTTTCACCTCGGCTCAGTGCCCTTAGAAAGCACTATGGCGGATGCACTAGAGTAATATATTTGTAAATTGTCTTGACCTCTTGGCTCTCGTTTGTGATGTCTAACTAAGAGTTTGTTACTTTCCCATTGGTATCCTGGGTCAGGTGTGGTACTTGATTGTATCGATTCCTGATCTTTGCCGTCTTTCTTACTTTGCATTAGCCAGTCACCGATATTGTTTGACTCACTGCGTTGAGGTGGTGGATGTTTTGGATAAAAAAAGCTGAATTGCAAGAACTACCACTTCCAAGAGCTATGTTTCTCGAAGGCGTCAAACGTGCGCAGTATCAGTGAATCATTTGGAAAACCTCACCTGTCATTAATCCTGAAAAATCAATGCCTGCAATTATGGTTAGAGGCAGGACTGTGATAAATATTGTCCCGTTATGATGACATTGCCCATGTGCGGATCCAGAGGGGGATAGGGGGTTCCAGACACTCCCCCTGGAAAATAACAAATACGTATATGGGTTTCTATAGAAATTAGCATTTGGACCCCACCCTGGAAAAAGTTGGACATCCCCCCCCCCCCCCCCGCCCCCGGAAAATAATGGACAGCCTCTGGGTCCTTTGTAAAGTATAAGTATAGTTTTCTCAGCAATAAAAACATTGGAACCCCTCTTTAAACTGTAAAATAAGCTGAGGACTAAATAAAACTGACAAAAATTCCTGGATCCGCTCATGTTGCCTCCTGACCCCTAAACCCCTCTGCAGCTGATAAAATGGCGGTTGCAGCATGTCTGTATGCGAAACATCTCGGTGTAAGTACAAAGCAAACCATTTATATTGTACCGATTTGTGTTGCTGTGGAGCAGTAGATGACTCATGTAAACTATTGCCAGTGATCAATATGCTTATGACTTTTGAACAACTATTTTCATGTGGATTCAGATATTTCTTTAGCCATATCAACAAGAATGCCTTATTGTCCGATTTTGACCTTTGGAGACGATTCTACCTAGTAGCAAGCGAAAGATAAATCAGATTGTAACAGTTTTCTATTGCCCGTGCTATCGAAGTACAATGGGTAACTTGCAGAGGGGTTTATCCTTATTTCCGTATCATGAACTATTAAGTAGACTCTTCTAACTTTTGATCCTTCAGTGGTCAAAATCGGACTATAATGAGTTTGGTTGATAGTGTATGTACTATCTTTTATTTGGGTGTAGGATAAGCAGCTACAGATAAACCAAAAGCTTTGAAGCGTGACTCTATCTACAATATTGATATGTTGTTCTAGAAAAAAGAGTTTCAGGCTCATTTTACGTATTCTGTATCAATCGTTTGAAATAGAAAGACCCAAAGGTCATTGGTCAGAGGTCGTAGTACATCTATATATATATATATAAGCATAAGAGATTATATTTACTCCGTTTATAATCAAAAACACTGTTTGTTTTTCATTCACTCCACTGTCTTTTTATTCGTAAATCGTGACGGCATTTACGTCCCACCCTCGAACTGACTTCACTCTATCTGAATATATTTTGTATCTTACGATTTAAAAGAGTTTGCATTCAGTCATGATAATGCTACCAGTTCATTAAAGGAATATTTCCAAGCGTTGGAAATGGACAAAATGCATATATATGTGATATTTACATATTAGGCGTCATTTCAATGACGTCATCTTTTTGTTCTGATGCGAAGACAATATGGGCGACATGTTAATTTTAATTATTGACCCCCTAAGATAAAATTTGGTGCATTTCGACTGAAAATGGCACACAAAATGCAAGAAAGTCCTGATCCCCATATACTATAATGGTCCTACTGTTTAAATTGCACTGATACAATATACGCTATTTTGATGGCGTTATAATGACGTCCAGACGTGAAACCCAGATGGGTGACCAGGTGATTTTCATTAGTTATCCCCTAAAGTTTGATTTGGTATAGGTCACCATAAATCGGCATCAAAATCGCACGGGAGTCCCGATCGCCCCTGACTAATTTATGTTAACTGCAGCACTTTGGATTTTGGAACCATTTGGAAAAATTGGTGCTAAATTTTCTCTACAACTTTCATCACGAACACAATTTGCTAAAATTAGTAATAAATACGTTATCGCCGAAAATCATTGTGAAAAGCATAAAAACTAGAGTTAAGTCGCTTGAGTATTCTATGACTGTTCAACTACTGCCTGGACATAATTTGGAGTTTCTAAGCTTAAAAAGAGGCCGTTTAGGCTCGTCTGAGTCTACATTAGTCAAAATGCCACATTGTTGGAAATCACCTGTCGTGGCCCAAATGTAGTTTCGGCTAGGCTGCCTTTTTTCAAGAAGCATTTTGTAAGCAATCAAAGAACATGTATACATATATACATTTACATATACAAAATGGCTGTAGACATGTAATTTATTAAAGGACACGACCTAATGGGTACCGCAAGTAACCATTGGGCGACTCTAATGTACAAGAGGCCAAGCACTGCGCAAGTATGTCCCAGATAATTATGTTAATTGAGCCAGTGCATGAGATTTCCAACAATGTGGTTTGTGCTACCAGCAAAGCCTCAGATCAGCCTGCGCATACGCGCAGTCTGATCAGAGCCTTTTCTAGTCGCTTGAGTAAACTATAATTGTTAAGCTACTGACTGAACACCATTTGGAGTTTCTAAGCTTAAAAGGACGCTGCAGAGGCTTGTTCGAGTCTACACATGTCAAAATGCCACGTTGTTGGAAATCCCATGCACTGGCTCAATTATATTTAAGGCTCAATTACAAAACATTATATTCGACAAAATCAGCTTTTTAAGTCTTTGGAATTCTTGATGCGTTTAAAAGACTACTATTTTGTTGGACGAATACTACCGTTGAGGTAACGAACCGTTGTCATACATAGGTCCAGATAAGGAAATTTTATTTGCGTTAAATTTTAATTATTTTCTTACCCATTAATTTAAACATGTGTTTTGGGTGCTCAAAAGAACCGTCTCATTGAGACGGTTCTTTTGAGTACCCACAACATATGTTTTGCATGAGAAATAAAGAAACTAATTTTCCAATACGCACTCTTATCTGGAGGCCTGGTCATACTGCCTACGAACAAACCCTTCAAATTACGTTTAGTAACGACTCGTGAATGCCCCATTGACGCATAAATCGATCGCATTTTGTTAAGTGAACGAATTATCTGCGTATTGACAGTTCATTTGCGAACGTCAAACTTTTTTGTGTATGAACAAAAATCTTCAATGCACTGTGCGGACAACAATGTACGGGAAATTTCTTCAACAACCAGAAAAAACGACCTTAAACTATTGATAACCGTTGAACAATCGAGATTCAAAGCACAACAACGTTTCAACTTAAATCAAAATATCTACACACACAGAGTTTAAATGCCGAGCCAAATTTTTATAGTGTATAGGCTACTTAAGATACAAGTGCATGTATGACCCCGCTTGCTCTCACAATTAAATATTCTTATTTTTTTCCAAGACTGGAAGGTCTTGTTGATGAATTACTTTATCTAAACCCCCACTATTTTTTTCTCACACGAAGACCATTTATAAAGTAAATATTCATTTCACGGAAACTACTGATCAATAGAATCAAGACGATAGGATGTTAACTTGTTTGAGCTGAATGGAAATTTCCCATTGTTATCAATTAGATCAGTTCATTTACGTTTGAATGGGTGTTTGGAGTTTCCTTTTTTAAAATTTTATTCACATTTTAATAGAACACATTACATGCAAACAATGGTCACCCTAATCAGACACCACATTTTGCTGCGTATGATTTTGGTCTGCACTGTTTGCCTATGCCCCATAAAACAATTTATCAGTCACCCCTAATATTAACTGAATTGTTTCAACATAACCTAATAAACGTTTCCTATCTCACAGCATGTTACCTTTATCAGGTCATGATGACGTTGCACTTTTGAATGACGTCGCTAATGACGCTGAATCAACACAAACATTGAAAATTACGTCATAATCGCTAGTTTGAAGGGTGAAACGATGGGCAAACTGATAAATAGAATACCAGGTTTGCGTCTTTTGATATCAAGTTTACCAGGCTCGGCTTTGAGCACGCATGTTGAATCGCTCGGCAAGCCTCGCAATGTCAACAAGCGTACTCAAAGCCTTGCCTGGTAAACTTGATATAAAAAGACCCTCACCTAGTATTCTCTATGTATTTTTATATGGGTAAAAGTAATATTACCAAGGATACAATTCTTAGTTCCGGCTTCTTGAATATATCCTTCCTCGCATGTGCACTGCCCTGTATAATCGCAGAACTGGCCTTCTCCCGTACAGACATATTCATCATGATAGCATACTGAAAATAAATAGAAACAATAATCAACTGACAGTAACATGCGGGGCCTTCGAGGTTGAATGAGACTTAACATCAAAACTCGGGTCTGGAAAGGTACATGTACACTTATGGGCCTCGTCGCGAGAAAACCTGTCTTCGGGGTTTTCGACAAAGTGAGGTTCAAACCAACCTGCTCAGCTACAGAGACTAGCAAGAAATGTGAAATTTCGCTTGTGGAAAGTCTAGATACGATACTTTTCAATAAGCGAATAACAAAGGCGCTGATCAGACTGTGCGGATGCGCAGGCTGGTCTGCGCCTTGGTTGTTCGCAAACCACCGAAGACAGGTATTCATATATTGGTTTACAAGTAGACTCATACACGCCTCACTTAGAATGTTTGATAATAAGCACGAAACTCAAAGCATTAAAATTAAAACAATGTTCTGGTAGCCAAACTGAGTGTTTCAACATATCTATCAAGGCTGATGGATAGCTGTTCTGAAATAGGTTCCGTACATTATTAGGTTCTGTATAGAAGCAGCATTTTGATAGCCGAACTTAAAGATTCAAGATGAGTTTACTACTACTATTTCAAATATGCAAAACAGTGATTAGACTTTGCCTAGATTTTTTGGCCTAGTAACTGTTTTGCAAATCTGTGTCTAGATAATGTTAAAATGTGTTATTATGCAAGACTTAATCAAAATTTACCACGTGGTTCAAAATTTATGAATATTTTCACTAACTGCTAAGGAATGGATGGATGGACTTACATAATGATCCTGCAACAATTATCCATGTATGAGCTCCTCCATATGATAATTACATGTAATAGATACATAGGGACCAGCCATTCTAGAAACGTTACATACTACCCATTTTCTAGTATTATATTAAATTTTTGATTGTTGCACTATTATTAATAAAGTCATGAGAAAACAATAATCCGTCATGAGTATGAGGGTAGGATGGAAAAATCTCTCCCAAGCATTGCCATTTGGCATCACGAGGCTTGCCAAGTGATGACAAATAGTTATCCCTAGGGAGGCAATTTTTCCATCCTACCCTCACACGAATAATGGATTTTTTTTCTTGTCCACCACTGTTTCTATATATCAATTAATTTGTTTATTTCTTTATTTATTTATAACGTTTCCAGAAGTTCCTAAATGCGCTAAGATGCAATTTCACAATGGTTAACTTGACGTCCTGTGTAAGATCGCATGGGTAAGATAAGATTTTCTTTCACAGTGTAAAATCTCAGATATCCTTATCCGGTGTGCAAGAATATTAGGTTCGTATGACGTCATATGCATATTTGCGACGTTAATTTTCACACCTTGGGCAGGATTTAAACAAATGTCCTTAAATCAGTATATGGCAGAGTTGTTTTACCATTTTGAGAGGTTTGGCCCTCGTTCGTAATGTCTAATTGTGAAGTTGTAACTTTTTTATTTGTATCCTGGGTCAGTTGTGGTGCTTGATTGTATCGGTTCATGGTCTTTGTCCGCTTTCTTACTTTGTGAAAATAGAAGGCTCATGAAATTTTCTGATTTTTTTACAATTGCTGCTTATTTTAATGAATGATAATGGCATATAAGCACAATTCTAATGCACTAACAGAAGCAAAGTGAAGTCTGATTTGACAAAGTCGTATATTTGCTACAGTGTATACTGCGATAAACTGACAGTGGCAAACCTGACGTCATTACGTAACTTCGCTTTTAAATGCAACTGGTAGCTGCTGGACCTAGGCACAACATACTGCATTTTCACCCTCTACTTAAAGAGGAAAATGTTATTGCATTAGAAAGGGGATAACCATGTTCGAGAGGTATTTCGTCAGATATACGTTCGGAAAGCACGTGTTACGCCAAGGGGGTACTCTCGTTTTTTTTTTCATACGTAGGCTGGGGACCAGCATTTACCATTCACCCCCAAAAAATATCAGGAATTTCAAGACCCCCCAAAAATATTTGAAATTTTAGCAACCCCAAAAAATATCTCCCATTCTGTACCTTGACCTAAAGAAAAGACCCTAAAATAGATAGAAATGACCCCTAAATATGGCCCAATGTTGCGATGACCCCAAAAAATATCCACAAAATCTTCATACCCCCCAAAAAATCATTTTTCTGACCCCCCCCCCCCAAAAAAAAAAAAAAAAAAAAAATGAAATACAAAGTTTTGAACCCCAAAAATGACCCGAGCCTACGTATGTATGAAATATCAGAGTACCCCCCCCCCCCTCCCCCCCCTTGGTTGTCACGGCTCCAATGTGGCGTTGCCATAAAACGTCAAAATATAAAATGTATTATGCAGTATCCTAGTATAATATTCAGATACTTCTGGGCCATATTTGAAAATTCAAATGCGCAATTTAACTATGAGAAGTATAAACATTACTTTAATTGTGTATAGAGGAGACAAACGCAATTGTCCCTCTGAAGATTGTTATCACTTTGAGCCTCCTGATGCCAAAGGTTGACCCCTCAGGACCGATCTTGACTACCCCAAATTTACACTTGGGATATCATCTTATACTTTAGCTTTTCATTTTTAACACTCGGGTACACTGCAAAGAAGGTTTTCCAAATGATTGGTATTATTGGCAAACATCATGATGCCAAATGATGATCCTCAGGACTGGTTTCCCCCATGCTTAACCCATAAAGCTCCACCTATAATTTTCAATAGAAAACAATTCATTCTGCTATTGTCGTATTTGTTTTTTTCTTCCAAAAACAAATAAGGCATGCATTTTATGAGAATATTCTGCTGGCAGACGATTCTCTTGAAACATTATACCTTAATTTTTTTTCGAAAGATATCGCAAAATTTATCATCTGCTGCATGGCGTGATTGACGCTTTAAGGATGAATGCTTGTTCATATTCTAGCCACATTTGCTTACAATTGTAGCTCGACACTATATCCTAAAATTGGTATAAAAAACATGACCCCGCCCCAATGAAAAAAAATCCCTTGACAATCCTATTGTATTATTGACCAAAGCGGTGGGACCATGTGCGGATCCAGACATTTTAGAAGAGGGGCGGATCCTGACAACTTTTTTTAATTTTGAGGGGGTATGCGTGGATCCAAAAAGTCTTGACACCCTGACAATGCTTCTTTTTTTCTTCCTCTGGCGGGTCGCTGAAGGCCAACATTAAATTCTGTCTCAATAGCATTATAGGGAATACGAACCATTATTGGTAAGAAGAACTTTAGTTTTTGTAATTTTCAGAGGGGTTAGTCCCCCCTGTCACCCCAATTTTTGATCCGCGCATTAGGGAAGAGAAACGGAGGGAAGCACTTACCACAGCCTTTATTACATATTTCGTTTGGACGTGTACACTCGCCATTATTGTCGCACACTTCTGCAAATAATAGAGGATACAGCAAAACCTGTGTTAAACGGCCACTCTCAAAAAGACCAACATTGTTTTTCAAGACCAATTATTGCTTAATGCTGGCTAATAATATTGCAGAATGCTCCAAGGGGAGCATTATGCTATACTTTCGACCTTCATTAAGCTACCATTTGCCATTAAGCTCTTTGTTGTGTCTATTTTTCAGCGACCGTTTATACAGGTTTTCTCTATTCATTTTTGAACAAAATATTACATTTATTTTCTCCTGTGAAACGAAAAAATAGAGGATCTTACAATGATGCTCATGTTTCATTCAATTAATATATGAGTTTATGAGAAATGATAAATGCGAGGCTTTTTGAGCATTTTATCGCTTCATCACAGCGATTAAGATAAATTTAATAAAACAGGGGTAGGATTGTAGAATTCTATTTATCACATAGCATTGAAATTATTTTTGAAATCTCATCTTTGGCATAAAAACGTTATGGTTTTGCCAAATGCCTGACGTTTCTGGTTCATTAAATTGAACTGAAAAATTAAGCTTCTATTATTCAATAACTGTTTGGGTGTTGCTACTTGTAGCAATACATCAGTATCTGTTATATCTTGTATGGGCATTGATATGTCCCAATATAAGTATACAATTTTATTAAATGCACAGTAATGAAACACAGGAAAAATATTGATTACATATACATGTAATGCATATTTTAAAAAAGCTGTATTCCACAGCCGTGAAAATATAAAAAAAGTTTGCATTTCACAGCCATGAAAATATAAGTTGTATTTCACGGGTGAAATTGGATGCCCTCTGTTTTTCCGTTGACTTCCTTCAGCCCACTTCCGAATTTCAAATGCCTGTAACTTTCTTATTAGTGGACAAAAACACAAAGTGTAGGTATTCATTTTCTTAGTTAGATCGCAAGGACAAATATGGTAATAAGATTGTCGGGATTTACTGAAATTTTCACTTTTTCTACTCCTGCTTCTATGGTTTCAGCTTTGGCCGACACTGCACATTATGCAACGTCATCATTTATATGACGTAATGTGCGAACGTGTATGACGCCATTTAGTGCAAATATCTGTCACGCTTAAAATTATATATAATGAAAATAAAATTCAAAGTTTTGAATGAATATGCCATTTATTTCATCTCATGAAGCGAGAAAATGTATATTTCATTCGTGGCTTCGCCACTCATGAAATGGGCATTTTATCGCTTCACTCGATGTAATAAATGGCATATTCATTCCCAAAATTTGAATATCCTCTATGTATTACCTCACATCTATGTTAAACACTTACAGAGTGCTTTGAAACTTTCACAAAAAATATACATACTACTATTACAGTAATTAGTACCCTTGTTGCAAAATGAAAACCGTCCACAGCAGCTGTTGTTAACACAGTCTGAAAGAAAAGAGTTTACTAGATTTTTAACCCATTTTAAAGAGGAAGTGTCTGAGAGCACCATGTGGTCATTCCCCTCCTTCTGCTGAATCACTGAAGAAGGATTGTTGTCAGATACAAGCGAAAGTTTGTGCACGAAGAACTGGTTAACTGCATGTTCAAGCTTGCCTAGGAAAAAAGTGTGGTTAGGTGAACTGACCGTCCCGCCATGACCATAGCTGTTGACTTTGGACGTAAAGCAACAAAACAAACAAAGGAACTCCAAATTAACTTGGACATATAAAAGAAATAGACTCCTAAATTTTGTCATTTGTTTTTTGCTTTTGTCCAGAGATGATCAAAAATGCATATATATTTCAACTTTTCACTTCTGCTTTAATGGCAACCGTGATTTGTTTACGTCTAGCAAATTTCAGCTATTTTTTAGTTAAAAAATACTACGAGGGATGATCAATAAGTTCGAGCCTGACGTGATATCTCTGTTATCAGCAATACAACATGCCTGAAAATTGCACCAAGTGATAATATACTCTTTTTATATACACTGTACTTACCCGTCTTATGTTACTTGAAGGAGCAACCGGAAATCTTACCCAAATTAGCCATACACTGACGCTCGCGTATTTGTCCTGCGATTTCGCGTTTGGTGTGCTTTTTCAATGCGTTGTGCGCAGGTACGATTTAAAGTGCGTTGAAATCGCGAATAAACTCCTATCAACGCAAGGCAAGATTAATGAATATTTATATGTGCTTGGAAGCGTTAGTGCGTTAACCAATCAAAATTGCCTATTTAGAAAAATCGATATTGAAGTGTGTTGACTTTCTTATCGGTAAATCTAATCTAAACGTTGAAATTTGCTATATTATTATGCTTAACACAATATTATTTCTTACATCAATGATATTATTTGCTATTTAATCCTTTTAAACGTCTTATCCTTCTTATAATGAATGGCTGAGCAGCAATGCTATACAATGCGGAACTGCGTTGCTACGCAGTGATACACGTTTATTTGCGTTGATAAATCAGCTGTATCGATTGGTAGATAGGTAGATGCGTTTCACTGCAGTTCAACGCATTATCGGTAACGAGCGGCGATTGGCTATTTGGAATTTGCGTTGAAAACACAGTGCTTATTACCTGCGTTTTCAACGCGAATTTGAAAAGGACAAATAGGCAGGCGGTAGTGTACCCTCAATGCCATGATTTGTCAAGCAGACTGAGCATATTATATCCCTCACAATTTATACAAGAGCAGTCTCAGCTATTTGTTTTTATTTGGCTACTCAATGTTCATCCATAGGCCAATATGTCCTGTAAAATGGTGAAATTTCTATATGATCTGGGTTTCCTAGGCCCTTGAAGGCATGGCTATGCAATTGTCAGCTATAATCAAAATGTGGACAACTTGAAGTCTTCACCAGCCCATACTACCGTAACAATAGCTTAGAAAAAAACTTAGATGAACGTTTTTTAGTCTGAGGCAATTATGAATAGCCAGTATCGTCAGATTGATAGTAACCCACATAAGAAATTTAAAACAAGTCCACAAATTACGTCAATAATTGGGGGTTCACAAATGTCCATGTGTATATCTGAAAAAAAGACCCAATCAATTGTCCAAAGTGCATTTTATGATATCGTTAAAAAGTGCAATATGGGATTTTATCAGTTACCTCTCGTATCAACTGCATTGTTGCATATGGCCTGATAAACGTTGTCACGTTGTCTATCTCACGGCATGTTGCCTTTATCAGGTCATGATGACGTTGCACTTTTTGAATGACGTCGCTAATGACGCTGAATCATTATACAATTCGAAAATGACGTCATAATTGCTAGTTTAAAGAGTGAAACAATGGGTAAACTGATAAATAGAATACCAGGTTTGCGTCTTTTGATAACAAGTTTACCAGGCTCGGCTTTGAGAACGCTTGTTGAATCGCTCGGCAAGCCTCGCGATGTCAACAAGCGTTCTCAAAGCCTTGCCTGGTAAACTTGATATCAAAAGACACTCACCTAGTATTCTCTATAAATTGAGCACAAAGCATCAATCTGAAATGAATAACAATTTGAAAATTCTTATCTAATAATCACTCATTTTTGGGTAAAAATAAAACTTTTTACAATATTCCAATTAAGATTAAGATATTTTGCAATCAGAATAATATTGGTCTTGACTATTTTGTCAATATTAGGTTTGGCTTGTATTAAGTCCAAATTGATAGACAAAAAATTAAAAATTCTTGGAAATGAAAATTCTGTAATGTATATAAAATGACGTAGCTGTCAATTTCAATGACGTCATAAGAATGACGCATTGTGCTTTAAATATTGAATCATCACAACCTGTCACCATCTTAAGATTTAAATGGATATTATAAGTAACAAAAAGTAAAATTTCAATGAAGTTTTATGTTGTGGTTTTAAAGATATCAGGCTTGAAAGATTTTGATTCAACTATCATAATGATTTATACTTTGTGACATGAAAACAGGCCAGTATTATGAACTGGGTCATATGAAATGTGCTGTAAATATTAAACGAAACAATGCAGCGAGAAAATAATTATTAGGATCATTATAAAGGTAAAAGGTATTTCTTGTGAATGGTGCGCATTATGCCTCTCAAACATGTATCTGAACAAAGCTTCAAGGTACAGATCAGAACTTTTGGATGCTCTTTGTAGTAACCTAATACTAATTTAGTAGCGTTTCTGCTTCCGTGACAACGCATGCTATCAAAGACTTTTAAATGTGTTTATGAAGATTTCAATGCCCTGATAATAATTTTCAAAACCAGTTTTCTAAAAATTCTCTTTTTCTTTTTAGCTCACCTGAGCCAAAGGTTCATGGGTGAGGTATTAGTATACTAGCCACTCTGGTCTATCCATCGTCTGTCTATCGTCTGTCCATCCATCAACATTCTCAAACATCTTTTTTCTCTGAAATCACTTGGCCAATTAAACTCAAATTTTATATGGAGACTCATTGAGACTTGGGAATGGAAACTTTGTTTAAACAGATCTGGTCACATAACCATGTATGGTAAAAATCCTTTTACAATCCTCTTCTCAAGAACCAAAGGTCCGATGGCCTTTAAATTTCATATCTAGCATATAGGATGTGAGGCTTACCAAGTTTGTTCAAACTTCAATAAACCTGTACTAAATTTTATAGACGATACGATGACTTCATGGTTAAGTTCCAAGTTTGACTTAAATCTCTCTTGTCGCAATGACTTTCATAACCTGAATTCTATGGGTGAGGTTGGCGCTGTGAAACCAGTTTAAGCCCTCCAGTAAAATATTCTTACTGACCGTTCCAAAGCGGTACTTCTTTTGTGGATCATTTATGTTGTTTCTGTCTTGTGTTTGTAATGCTTTTGTGCGCTTTTGTTTATTGATGCCTTGTTGTCACCTGCTGAGAAAGGGCTGACATCTTGGCTCTCGTTTGAGATGCATATGTGTAAGTTTGTTACTTTCCCATTGGTATCCTGGATCAGGTGTGGTACTAGATTTAATCGATTCCTGAATATTTGCCCTATTTCTTATTTTGATTGACCTTGACCTACTTAACGTCAATGTCTATTTTGCTTCCTTATATATTTGGTTTAGTTTTTGAAAAGTTGACTATTTTGAAAGCTGTGGAAGTCTAAGCAATTTATCTCACTTTATGTGTTTAATCTGATAAGAAAATGACTCTAAATTAATTCCAGAGGTCAAGATTGACCTTCATTCGTTTAGCTTATAAGGATTCCATTGAACATTTTAAAACAGTTTCTGTTCAGAAACCATTGGCCAATTTCAACTCAAATTTCATGTGAAGACCCCTTATGACAAGTTAGCCGCCAAAATTTATACAAAAAATGTTTGCTCATACGACCAAGATGTCTGCCATGTATATATATATATATATATATATATATGGTAAAACCATTTAAAACCCGTCTTCTCTAAAACCAGAATGCCTATGAAAATTGGATTTAGTATGTAGCAAGTGAGCCTAACAAGTTTGTTCAGATAATGATCTTAGGTTGTCCTTGACCTACTTAAGGTCAAGTTTAAATTTGTTTCCTAATGCAATTAAATGGGAGAACATTGATAAAGTTTGTTTTTTAACTTTTGAAGCCAAAGTCTGTCCTACTTGATATGTTAATGTTATTGGGACAATGACAATAAGTAAGTTCCAGTTGTGTTTGACCTTTCAGCCAAGGTTGTTCATACTGGAGTCCAATCAATATATTAAAATATAGTTTTCTCAGAAACTACCAGGCCAATGGAATTCAATTTCATTTCGAGACTCTCTAAGATGAGGGGAGTAAATTTATAACAAACCTTACAGCCACATGACCAAAATGCCACTATAATATAGTGGCCATCTTGGTCATGTGACTATAAGGTTTGTTAGTCTTTAAGTAAAAAACCCTTTAAATTTATTATTATCTTGAACCAAAAGGCCAATGGCCTTAGGACTGGTATGTGCATTGGGGATGTGGAGCCTACCAGGTTTGAATAAATGATGAATCTGGGGTTACCTTGACCTTTTTATAGCAAGGCCGAATTTAATTCCTAATACATTTATATTGGAAAATTCTTGAAGTGTTCATTTTATATAACTGTTCAAGCAGAAATCATAATACTTGGTGAGAAATGTTAAAATCTAATGAGACACTGTTTTTTAAATAAGCACCAAAGATCAAGCTGACCTTTGGCTTTTCACCCAAGGCCAATCATATTGGAATGCCACATATGTAAATAAACGTATATTTCTCAGAAATCACTGAGCTGTTTGAACTCAAACATTATAGGGAAAAAAATATCATTAAATAAAACAATATAGAACCAATATTTGTTTAAGGTCACCCGGCCACAATGACCAATAAACCCATATATAGTAAAATAAAATAACGTAATATTATTAAATAATAAACCTAAGTAGAATAATATAAAGATAAAACCATATTAATTTAGATAAAACAGTAGTTTAAACAATGCCTTTGTTTGCAATCACTACTTGGGTGTGATGAACGTTTATAAAACGTTTACAGAACCACATCAAGCGCTGTTTTCTAAATTTATATTTCCTTTGAAAATGGTTTATATATTTACTGGTAATTATCTAGATTTATATTAGAATTTGATTATTTTTCAATAAAAACTTTTTGTGGCTGTTCGTGGCAGTAACCAGTACCTGTGTGAAAAGTTAATATAACGTTTCTAAAAGGTTACATTTGAACAAACCTATGTGAAACGTTTATATAACGTTTCTAAATGGTAACATTTAAATAAACCTCGATACAACCAAATACAAACGATTCAGTAACATTTCCTGTTGCCTGGGAACAAATATCTTGACCCTCGAAGGAAACGTTTGTAACAGCAATTATTCATGTGTAACACAAAGATAAGAAGCCAATACATACTTTCAATCTTATTAGAATTCCATACATGAAGGCAAGTAAATAAACAGTCATTAAAATGTAAATAATAATACTCTAAAATTTCCAATTGTATCATTTTAAACCATTTTAATAGTGGTATACGGTACCTAACTGTTACTCCCATTAACTGCAACTGCAAAAACGCTAAGGTCTGTTATTTTGAGCCCTGTAAAGAGCAGTTTTAAAAAAAAACTATAGTGCACAAAGTTGCCCTTTGCGGGAGGAGGTCTATACAGCCAATCTAAGGACCAATCATATTAATTGTATGCTCTACAAGTTTTCATTTATATGGTATTTTCATGTATTGTTTTTCTTGGTCAGATAGATCCAGTAATTAGTTTGTAAAATACTTATTTTTGGTAATTTGTATGTATATATAGACTGGCGTAATTGGTGTATAATTCGTGCATAATCCCTTGTAAAATAAGTAATTTTTATTTGCAAAAAAGCATTACTGGCAACAACACACATGCTTCAGTATACTAGCATCCCAATAAGAAGACAAGAGCAGAACAATTAAATCTCATTTCTAAATGGTCAAATTATTCAAGACCTTATTTTGTCAGATAGAGTAATCTAGGACGTATGTTTCAGTATTTTTTTCAGTGCCATTCATTCTTGTAATGTAGCAAAATATTATATATGGTACCACTTTACTAATTTCATGGAAATGGAAATAATGTGTGGTGATCAACAATGACTTTGACATGCATTGCGACAATAATTCATGTTTTTAAGCAATTTTAAGCGAATACTCATAATCCACCACCTACTTTAAGATAATGGTTGCTATGGAAACGAAATTTTGTACAGGTATCAATTAAATGGACAGTCAGTACAGACAGATAACACCATACAGTTAACATCATCTGTTACTGTTTTAACTAAATTCCAAAGAATTGTATTTGCTTTAATGTCATTTTTCTTACTTTCCAAACACTTTTTTGGCATATTTTGCATTTATTTCAATGCAAACAATGTCTGAATAAATTTTGGCATTTCAAGTTGAAGACATGTAATTTTGGAGTGTGATATATTCAACTTTGAATAAATAAATCATCAACTATTTAGATATTCTCCTTCGTTTTAATAAATGCTCGTCACAATATTTGATTGCTTGTTACCATACCAACCATATCCAATAAATAGGTAAGTGATTTTAACTAGTATTCTTTGGTTGCCTGGCAGCCAGATATGCAATTCATGTCAGTATATATGAGATCTAATTCTGCTCAATAGTGGCTCTCTCTAGCTCAGTATATGTTACTTTACTTAAATGGGGTCATATTAATTTTGTAATAGTCACTAAAATGTAGAGTGTATGTTTATTTTTTGCTTATACTTTCATTTGATGAAATATATATATGGCCACTGACTGTACATGTACAGTATCAAGTCTACGAACTTACAGTCCCTGCATGAGCCATCTAGATCTCGTATATAACACTCATCACATACACATTCACCGTCGTCATTACATTCCTCATCACCTCCATTGCAACGCTCCGTATCGTTGAAACATACTGAAACAAAACACCAGGCATCGGGGTTATAAAAATGCCATGCTCAACCCAACTCATCACGTAATTTAAATGTTAACATTTCAACAATAGTAGGCAATTTACATTTTCAAGCATGATAATTGCAACATATGAGAGACTTAAAGTGGTAAACGTTGTTTATTTGTCAATATTTTAGCTTTATGGGCAGTTAAAATTGCATGCTCAGTTGAGTTGAGAATGAAAAAAAAAAGCTTAATAAACACGAGGTCAGGCGTCAGGGCTACAAATCTATTTTAATTATTTGATTAATTTAAATGAGAATGAAGTTTCAATTAATTTGATGAAAAATAAAGATATTTCTTGTGTTGAAATTCTCAAATGATTTGTTTACCAACATAGGCTGACATTTTAATATCCTAAGGCAAGAAACTTCTATATATGTTGATATTATAGCTTTATGAGCAGATGAAATTGCGCGCTCGGTGATTTGAAATTGAGTTTATTGATTTGCATAGAATGATTAAATATAGATCAGTGGTTTACTCTGTTCCAATTTATAAAATAATAAGGAAACTCCTATTATTTGTTATAAATTTAACAAAGCTGTTTTTAATTGTGTTGTGATGTCTGATTTCTGTGTCTCGATGTTCTCCTCTAGAGGAAATTCCAGATCGACCCCCTCCAAATCTTTGATCCGTCAATTCACACCTTGTATTTCTAAAGTACATTTGAGTTCAGTCATATTTGCGGAAATACAACTACATACGAGTAGTCCAACAGTACATTCGAGACCACCTGTGCCGAAAAGGCTGTGGATTGAGGATTGATTATGGATCCTCAAGGTGCCTGCTGGGGATTGGTCTGCAGTCTGTGATATTGTGGCATTTCCTAGTCCTACTCACCTTACAGACACGTTCTTTTAGATCCCTGAATGAATCACATTAAATCTTTTAGTCAGGGCCCTTAGGGACAAAAAATACGTCCCGTGCGATTTGTGTGCCGATTTATGGTGACCTATATCAAAACCTTCAATGGAGTCTAACCTTTGATTTAAAGGTAGTCACCCATCTCAAATCCGCGTCTGAGGCTAATAATGACGTCATAAATATGGCGACCATAATGAGAAATTGCTCGTTAATAAAAGCTATGGTTTGTGTTGGTATGGTCGTATTATCCAACACGAACGCTTTTTAAACATAATATCAATTATTTTAGTCACATGATGGTTACATCAATGCTTTACCTGACTTTGACAATGAATTATTTCTCGATAACAATATTTTGCATGCAAAATAACGAAGATTTCCTATAAATACCCAGCTTATAGGGCCATCTTTAGACTGATGGCTGAGAATGTTATTGCTCCCCCTCCGGAATTTCGCAAACGTATCCTATCTAAAAGAGGATTTCAAGCTGCGTCTTTTAATAGATGTTTGCACTATGTTTGCCGGGGCGTAAGTCTCTGACAGCCTGTTACATATGTTACCTTATTAAATTTAGAAAAAAAAGAAAATTAAACGTTTGAGCTACAGAAAGAAGGCTAATTATTTTAGCTACATATAAATTCTTTTGGAGCCAAATTACAGCTTCCTGTGGTGTTATGTGCGTTACTTTAATTAGATTACCCTTTAAACATGAAAACTGTGACCAATATCATTTACCTTTTAGCTGAATTGTGCATTTTCCAAAATGTTTTGATGATTTTACACTAACAAACTCATTTGGGGTAGAGAAGATCCAAAGTTTGCTGTTATACTTTAAATAAAGTGTCTTATACGAGCAATTATAAAAACAACCCAATGCTACACTAAATTTTAAGGAGCCGAATTTGGTAGGCATCATTTAAGTAAAAATATATGAAAACACTTGCTGCTGTTGGATATCTTGCATTTTTTGGGATTGTCTTGCTTATATTATGAAGAATTATAGAATTTGCAGGTTAAACAACAAGATTGAAGCACTTGTTAAAGGCTGTAACATATGTTACATGACATAATAAATGAGCAAGGACATTGACTTGATGTTAGAAATGATGTTTCAGGAAAAAATGAATATATTTCGCATGTTTTTCTAGCAAAAATCTCTAGCCTCTGGTGCCTAAATCTTAGGTATTGATGATTATTAAGCCCCTGTACCTTTGTTACAGATGTTATGAATATTTGTTTTCAATATTTCTTAATATGAATAATTCTAAAATAAAGATACACCCTAGAGGAACATAGGAAATAATCTTTTCACATTTAAACAGTACAATTTGGTAAATTTCCCTGTCTAATGATAATATTCTAAACTAATCCTTATTCAAGTCATATACATGTACAATATCGTTTATTATTTCAGCACCTCTGGTAAAATAATTGTCCTCCTCACATCATAAAAAACAGAATAATCATCAAACAAGATTTTGACTGCAAGCTAGAGTAATGAACTGCTCCATCCCAAACCCTTTTAGACATATTCTATCGTATGTACGGATTCAAGGCGCATCGAATAGGAGATGTTTGCACACTGTAGGCATGGGTGTTAGCCTGTATCAGCTTGTTACATATGGCATTTTATCAATTTGAGAAAAAGAAAATTGAAAGTTTGAGGAACAGAAAGCAGACATTAAAACTAGCTTATCAATGAACACTCTGATAGTCTGCATATTACTGGATGTCTTTACTACATATGACAGCTGTTTAACATTAATACAGCTACATTTTGTATTATGTGCGTTACATGAACTAAATTATAATTTAAAAGTGGTAATTTTGGCTATCGTCATTTAGTTTAACGTCTGCTCTGAATTGGTTTCAAACTGTTTTAGATTAGGTTTAACAAACATATACTCAATTGACGAATACAAACCAAAAGTTTGCTTTTCTATCTTAAATATTTTGTCCTATATGAACTAATGCACAACCCTACCCCCAGTTTTGCAGAGGAGCAAATTTTGTTTTCGCCGCTTAAGGTAGTACCGGACTCACCGGCATATGTCCAAAAGTGTTTTATCTTTTAATATATTATAATATAGACTTATACTTATAATCTAAGACAAAAAAAACAATACCTCACCGTTCTTTTTAAAAAGTTATTTGATGTCAAAAACTGCAAAATCGCAGGTTTTTGAAATAAACAAACACAGATTTTGATAACAAATTAACAAGAAATGCAATACAGTTTTTTTCAGAACATATACTACTCACACCAGAGATATAAATAAAAACAAAAAATAGTGAAATAACATGTATTTACACAATTTATTAAGCAAAATCCTAATTAAGTCAAACGAATAAATGCCATAAAAAACATTAATATTCAAAATAAACATATCAGAGAATGTAACTGGAACAACAAAAAACATATTTTTACAAAGATATTTTCACGAAGAATCTAATGATTGAATAAAAATATGTGTCACCGCGCTCGTTTTTTTTGTTTTGGTGACTTTTCTGAAAAATCCTGAAAAAAAATAAAGACTATAATAAGTGTTGTCTCCCCTTTCGACCAATTTTTTTGTTTGTCTACGCCCTATTGTATATCACTGGGCGGAGACATAGCTATTATTGATTAAGCACTGACAAATGGGCGTAGAAAATGACAATAAAGATTTTGACCTAGCATATGTTACCCATCTTCACCAGCGGAGGTTTCGTCGTATCTACCTTTCGACAAACCCTTCACCTCACGACCCTCAAAATTTATTATTAGCGCAGACTAATCGACCAATGAAAATGCCAGGAAGGATTTTTTCGATAATCCCTTCCTGCCAATCAGATTAAACGTAACAGTTTATCGGCATCTAATATACACCACCTGTTAAGTCTCCGAAAGTCCAGATAAGCAAAGATTTTGGTCGTAAAATTATTTATTTTTATTTTATCCTTCAGTATAAAATTATTTTATGGGTACTCAAAATAACCATCTTAATGTGACAGTTCTTTTGAGCACATTAAACGTTTACTTTAGTTGTTAAATAAGAAAACTGAATGTAATTAAATAACGCCGTCTTATCTGGAGGCTTGGTTTTTATCGATTTTTGCACCGCTTTGTGATTGATAATATCAATTGTTACTATTTTTATCTTATGACGTACTCAATCGGAAGAAAGTATCATTGTGAGGCCAAGGGTTAAGATAGCGAATCGAAACTCTTGGTATGACAAGATGATGTTACCCAGCACATTACATTATGATTCTCATTAAAGCATGGCTATAGCATGTCTTGATACTTTGATGCTTTCTTACACGTAGGATTTATGTAGATAAAAGCTAAAAATTATAGCTTTATTCCTGATGCATAGATCTAAATGTCATTTAAAGAATAAACTTACAAATGTGCAATAAGAGGATAAAACATTCTTTGCCTTGTATTAATGTTTGGCAAGCCTGAATAATGTGTTGCAACCAGAACCACACAGCGGTGAGGCCTGCAACACATTATCGCACAAGGGCTTGACAAACGTTAATACACAGAAAGGAATGTTATATTGCCATTGTATAGGCCAGGAACTTTAACTTTTAAGGTCAAGATAATTCCTTGAGAAATTATTTTAGAACCAAAGTACAGGGTTGTGTAGTGTAAATAACCATAAAAAAGTCCTCAAAAAATATCAGTGCCAAATTCGAGAAAATTAATAATTTAAGATTTTATCATTAGTGGGTGGGGTACCTGAAAATGGAAATAATGATTTTTGACAAAATATGCTTACAAATTTCACATTCTTTATAAGCAAATGCTTAATAAATCAGGTGTGGATGGTTTTCGGGTTATAAATGTTTAAACTGAGTGGTCAGCAGATAACATATTAGTTTCCATGGCAACCCACAATCCTAAATAATGGGGGTGTGCAAACAAAAATATGGATATCTCGGCTGCAATTCATCCTAAAATACTAAATTTGGTACCAAATTATTTCTCAGTTATCTAACATGTTCCTGACTGTTCGATATGCAAATTATCAAATTTGTATATACATGATTATTTATAAGAATGTGAGAAATTAGATAAAATTGCAGGAAATTGTTCAACGTCATGCAAACGTCAGTAAACAAGCAGCGTTATTGGATGGACTTGACGTCAGCCTGCTCAAATGGCGTGTATGTGGGTGGGGCTTAAATTGATTTGTTCATGAAGGTATGAACCACATCTCAAATGTAAAGGTTCATTTAAAGACTCGCAGTGCAAATGTAAATATAAATTTTTTGGCTATTCCAAACCCTCCGATACTTCTGATTTCATTCAAAATATTCGGAAAACCAGCCAAGTTAGGTGAAATTGAAAATTGATACTTGACAGATAATATAAAATGTAAATATAAGTAATAAATTTAGTTTTGGAAGGTTCATGGAACCATGACTACTTCGGGTCTCTTGAAAAGTTAACGTGAAGCCCTTTGGGCTTCACTTACTTTGCAAGAGACCCCAAGTATTCATGTTTCCATGAACCTTCCAAAAATCGAATTCATTTCTTAAATAAAATTAGATCATATGCATATTGAACCACATGGTATGAGGACTATGTCTAAGCATCAATTAAGAGCCGAGTTTGGTTAATTTAGGGCATCTAGCAGCTGCAATATGAGTGATTATGAAAACACACCCACTTATTTTTTTTCTGAGATTTGTCTATTATTCTCAATATTTCATTAATATCAGTGACAATATAAATTAGGTCATTAGAATGTTGAACAAGCCGGTAAAAGAATTCGGAGATGTGAGTTTATCACACCTTTTTTCCCTGGTTTTTCCTTTTTACAATTTTCTCTTACTTCTACAATTTTCATTAATATTGATCGATATGACAATTAGGTAATTTACATATTTAACCAGAGTAGAAGAGCTTTGTCTCAGCATTAATTTGGTACCAGTTTTGTATACTAGTGCAATAAATAGCTGAGTTGTATACCCCATTTTTCCTGAGTTTTCTCTCAATTTCTCAGGTTTTCGTAAATATTCATGAATACTCAAATGAGAAAATTGCATACCGGACAGTCCAGAATAAAAATTCTATGACTAAGAATTAGTTTGATACCAAATTAAGTATTCTTGGGTGAGTTGCTGCTGAGATATGAGTATTTCTGTAGGTACATTCCATTCTTAAGAATTGTTCTATATGTTGTCATGGAAACCGTTCAATTTCACATAACTCAAATGGGTTAAATTTTGAGGACAATACATTGTACTTTTGCATTTTGGTGGTCCAAATGAACAATTTGGCATCCAGTAGAAATTGTCATTGGAGTGTCAGGTAGGTCTATCACAGGGTCCAAATTTCTTGTCATTGGATTCAGTAGAAATTGTCATAAGGGCGTTAGGTAGGTCTACAATCACAGGGTCCAAATTTCTAATCGTTGCTTCCTGTTTTTCTCTCCGATGATCTTCCTATCATTTTTCAAGTTTTCATAAATATTCATGAATATGCAAATGGGATAGTTTACATCTAGAACCAGCAGATGAAATACCTTGCCAAATTGTATAACTTATGATATAACAACATACAATGTACATCAGTGATGTTTTTGGGCAGAAATCAGTTAATCTACAGGTATTTTTTTCCAATTTTCTTGTATTTTAAAGCTTTCTTTAATATTCATGAATATTTAAATTAGAAAATTTGCATAATCTGACCATGTAATGAAAGGTCTATGCCTAGCCTTTAATTTGGTACCAAGGTTGGTAGTCTAGACTGAGAAACAGCTGAGATATTGCTGTTTTTGTAGGTATACCCCCATTTAGGAGAAAGGGTTGCTATGGAAACCATGCATTTAGACATAGCTAAAATAAGTTTTTTGGGGGTACAAATTTTTGGGGCATGACTGGGGTTCCAATGAGCAATTCAACACCCATGGAAACTTGTCCTGGAGTAGAAAGGCAGGTCAAATTAGATCCTATGGCACCAGTAACATGACATTAATTGCCTGTTTTCAGGGATTTTTCTTCATTTTTCGTATTTTTTTTCACCCCCAAAAATACCATTTCCCCTCGGATTTTTTTGAGGACTTTTTTTTCTCTAAAACAGGACACCTTCCTGATACTAAAACTGTTGATAACATTTCTCAAGGAATTAGTTGTGGGTTAAGGGTCATTTTCGGCTAAATGTACTGGCCTATGTAATATATTATAGGACTTTTTGGGTACTGTAAAGGTGACAACTTTAATTTTCATATTTGGGCGTGGTTTGGTTATTTCAACTGCTCAAGAATGGAAATCAGGTTCTATCCATTGGTTAAGCGTTTAAAAGTTGCTTGAGCCGCGCAGGTCTGCGTGCATTTCATGAAAGTCCTGTCCGTTAATGCACTGAACCCACATTTATTAACCCTTAAAGCGTATATTACAACACAATCGTATGTTTTTATCGTCTATTGAAATATTATGAAGCCTCTTAAACAAACAGTGTAGATCTAGAGCAGACTGCTCGTCCGGTCCCATACTTTCGTGGAGATTGATCATGAAATGATTTCTACGATCATTCTCCTCCCTTCCGCTGATTCATTCAAGAAGGGTTGTTGTCAGTTACAAGCGAATTTCAAAGTATGTGCACGAATCACTGGTTAACCGCTTGTTCAAGCCTGCCCAGGAAAAAGTGTGGTTAGGTGAACTGACCGTCCCGCAATGACCATTGCTGTTGACTTGGGACGTAAAGCAACAAAACAAACAAAACCTAGAGCAGTCTGATCTGGGTCCACACTGTTTGCCTCTATACTAATGTTAGACAATAAACAAACACTTTCGAATGTAGTTATAACGCCTCATTTTCAGATTTTACCTATGTCTAAAGTAGACTATTAAGGCAGTCATGAGGTGCCGCCTACAGTATCCAAAAAGTTCTAGAATACTTGTAAAAATGTCCACTGTAACATCGTGAAGCATACAACAAAACCACACCTTATAGGCGCAATCGAAAGCATCAATACTATCGACGATTATAGACCAAAAATAGTTAGAATCATATTTTTTTTATTACCATCACTCATCGAACAGGCGACACTTTGCAATCAAAACACTGTTTCTAGCGAGTTTTGATCCACGTTCGTCAATGGTTAAGAGTGTTTTCGATTGCTCACTACCCGGTGTGGAAACAAACTTTTTTTCAACAGAAACATGACTGGAAAATGTAGATAACTCCTAACTCTTGTTTCAGATTGTTTTGGTTACGTAATTATTGTATCAATACACATACCGGATAGGTGGCAATCGAAAACGTTGATGCTATCGACGAACGTAGATCAAATACCGTCAGAAACAGACTTTTTGGATTGCAGTTTGTTTGCCTGACTGGCGACAAATGGAAAATTCTAGCGATTTGCGATCCCTTACATCGATTGTTCAGAGCCTTCTCGATTGTCGCCTATCCGATGTAATAAAGTAGCGTATCTTATGATAATTGAATATTTTGGTCATTTCTCAATAAAGCATAAGCGACGGTATCTTAACTCGCAGAGGATATCCGTGAGCAGGTTGAAATGGCAATTAAGCTCTGTGCAGTCATGTTTTATCCGAAATAAAGCCCGCGGTCAGTGATTGGTCAACGATCAACCAAAATATGACACATTATTAAATAAAATGTACAATTGTCAGCGATTGAAACACCTCAAGTTTCTATAGTAAACACTTATTATAAGGTATATAACAATTAAAGGATGATACATTCTTCAGTCCATTAACGTTTGCCAAGCCCAAACGAGATAATGTATAGTAGCCTTAACCATGAAGCTGTGAGGGCTGCACCAAGTGCGGATCCAGAGGGGGGGGGGGGCAGGGGGTTTCTTTGAATTTGACCATTTGACTTCTGTAAAATAAGCTGAGGACTGGAAAAATCGTTGTCAGAGCTTTTTTGTCAGACTGACCTGGACCCTCCCCCCCCCCCCCCCCCACTGATGAAAATTCGTGGATCCGCGCATCTGTACTATGCTTGCGAACCGTTAATATACAGAACAGAATGTTATATTGTCATATATCTTCCTTTCAGGCACATGCATTTCCAATTAATTTTATTAAAAAGTATGCAGAAACGTCCATTTTATCATCATGAAACATGCAACGAAACAAAATAATTTTTTCAACAGAAACATGAAATAACTCCTAGCCCTTGTATCAGATTGTTTTGGCTACGTCTTCAGTATATCAAAAACACACTAGATGGAAACAAACTTTTTTTCAACAGAAACATGACTGGAAAATGTAGATAACTCCTAACTCTTGTTTCAGATTGTTTTGGTTACGTAATTATTGTATCAATACACATACCGGATAGGTGGCAATCGAAAACGTTAATGCTATCGACGAACGTAGTTAAATAATGTAAGTAACAGAATTTTGGATTTGTTGTTTGAAGTCGGGGCCGATAGGCAACAAATGGCAATCACAAACACTGTTTCTAGCAATTTGTTATCAGCATTCATGGTTGTTTAGACTGTTTTTTATTGCTGCCTAACCGGTGTGATAAGGTAATTGAAATAGTTACGTCATTTCTCCATAAAACATTAGTGACCATGAACCTCCATGGGACCTAAAACATGAGAATGTCACATACAAGGCATGTGCACGTCTACAACCCCCCCCCCCCTTTTTGGGTTGGGGTTGGGTCTTAGGTTAGTGGCAGCATGCAGAAATAGCAACCGAGACATGTATATACTATGTTTATTTATACGGTGCGCAACTTTTAACCATCAAAATACTGAATGACTTCATACTTTGGGTGATGTTTTTAAAAGCTAATACTTGCATTCCTTCTTTTTGTGAAAGCAAAATACTTACAGAATTACGTTTCAAGTATCAAAGAGTTGGCAGGGGAGAGTAATATCTACCGTCTTAGAAAATAAGTATTCTCTTTTAAAAACAAAATTCAGTAACGATAACTCTTACACTCTTACTTTTAAGTAAAAGTAAGGTTATCTTTTGACATGGGTCCCACACTACCTTAAATAAAACACATATAAAAACAATTGCAGAGTGTTGATATTTTTCATTTTCTTAAACAGTCTTGCTCATATATCATCAAGTTCTAAGATCAGGACACTTATTAAAGATGTCAATGTGCCATGATGCCACAACCAGGGCTCTGATCGAATTCTATAAACTTTCAGGTGCTGGTACTAATAGTTCAATGTCAGGACAGAGCAAGAAATCATATTGGCAGGCATTTGGCTATGCTGGAGACTCTATCCACGAAGCATTCTTTCACCTCGGCTCAGTGCCCTTAGAAAGCACTGTGGCGGATGCACTAGAGTAATATATGTGTAAATTGTCCTGACCTCTTGGCTCTCGTTTGTGATGTCTAACTGTGTGTTTGTTACTTTTCCATTGGTATCCTGGGCCAGGTGTGGTACTTGATTGTATCGATTCCTGATATTTGCCGTCTTTCTTACTTTGCATTAGCCAGTCACTGATATTGTTCGACTCAAAGCGTTGAGGTGGTGGATGTTTTGGAGAAAAAAAGCTGACTTGCAAGAACTACCCCCCCACCCCCCCCCCCCCCGGAAAATAATGGACCGCCTCTGGATCCTTTGTAAAGTATAAGTATAGTTTTCTCAGCAATAAAACCATTGAAACCCCTCTTTAAACTGTAAAATAAGCTGAGGACTAAATAAAACTGACAAAATTCCTGGATCCGCGCATGTTGCCTCCTGCCACCCCCCCCCCCCCCCGAAACCCCTCTGCATCTGATTAAATGTGGTTGCAGCATGTCTGTATGCGAAACATCTCGGTGTAAGTACAAAGCAAACCATTTATATTGTACTGATTTGTGTTGCTGTGGAGCAGAAGAGGACTCATGTAAACTATGCCAGTGATCAATATGCTTATGACTTTTGAACAACTATTTTCATGTGGATTCAGATATTTCTTTAGCCGTATCAACAAGAATGCCTTATTGTCCGATTTTGACCTTTGTAGACGATTCTACCTAGTAGCATGTGAAAGATAAATCAGATTGTAACAGTTTTCTATTGCCCGTGCTGTCGCAGTACAATGGGTAACTTGTAGAGGGGTTTATCCTTATTTCCATATCATGAACTACTAAGTAGACACTTCTAACTTTTGATCTTTCAGTGGTCAAAATCGGACTATAATGAGTTTGGTTGATTGTGTATGCAAATGATTATTACTACTATCTTTTATTTGGGTGTAGAATAAGCAGCTACAGTTAAACCAAAAGCTTTGAAGCGTGACTCTATTTACAATATTGATATGTTGTTCTAGAAAAAAGTGTTTCAGGCATTTATTTACATTTACTATAAAAGCTTTGACATTCACATATGTTCTAGCTGGACTGGCTCATTTTACGTGTTCTGCATCAATCGTTTGAAACAGAAAGACCCAAAGGTCATTGGTCAGAGGACATATTACATCTATACATACATATATATATATATATATATATATATATATATATATATATATATATATATATATATATATATATATATATATATATATATATATATATATATATATATATATATATATATATATATATATATATATATATATACTAGAAAAGAGCCCACGCAAGCGCGGAAATATTTCATGATTGTCAATTTACCTTTATTTTGCATTTAAAAAAGCTGAAACTTGTATCCCCCTTTCATGTGTGTTAATTTTTCACAGCTTTATGAAATCTGAAACTTGTATTGGCGATTCTAGTCGCCGAAATGACCATGGGCCCAAATAGGTATGGGCCGAAATGACCCGAAACCGGCGAGTTTTAATTTTTTTTACAAAAGCTGATACTTGTAAACATGATTATGCTTATATCTTCTCATCTTGAAAATCACTAAAAATCTTCAGCGAGGTGACTTTTACTATATTTGTTTTCCTCCAAACAATGCCAAAAATCGCTCAAATCCAGGTTCTTATTTCTGAACAATGCACTTTTTTAAACAGATTTTATTGATAGCGTCATTGCCTACTGCGTCAAGTGGTACGACCAAGCCTATCAATGTAAGCTGTTTAGCGACCTTGAAACTTAGGATTATTGAGCGTGAGTCAGAGAAATGTGTCTTGAACTTTCATAACTCTAGTTGCCATCAATGGTAGTAATTAACTATTTTATAGAAGTTCTGTTTGTTTTGTTACTGTTTTGTGAGTCCCCCCCCCCCCCCAAAAGTCTGTACTTGTTTAAAGCTAGTGTCAATTTAAGTTTATACTAAGGTCTGCTGATTATTATAGTTTAGTGTTGTGTTGGTTACTGGTACTGTCCAAAAATTGGGACAATGTCGGAAAAATTAGTCTGCAATTTTTTAAGTGGTAGCTGCCCAAACCAATAAATGAGTGGTTTTCACACTCAAAATGCAAAGAAATACAATATTTAAGGAAATTTTTGTATACCAAATTATCTTCTTCAAAGGCAAACCTGGAAATGTCGTTACTTATCGTGGTTAAAAAACAAACTTTTTCTCCTTATTTTTCTTCCAACTTCTGATTTGGAATTTTACTGTGCCAATTGGGAAAAAGGAGGTGTTTCGCCTTTGGGAGTGGGGCCGAATTTCGCCCCCCAAAATGGCCTGAAAAGGAACACTGATGCCGAAATGGTTTGGATTGATTGGTGTTTTACGTCCCGGTAAACAATTTTTCAGTCATGTTGAGACGGAGCCACTTCTTCCTGGGTATTATTAGTACTTTGGGAAGGTGAAAGTGCCTTTCTCAAGGACACTACACAGCGGTCGTGGGGTTCGAACTCGGGGCCTCTAGGTCCCGAGTCCGACGCTCTACCACTGAGCCACCGCGCCTCCATATGCCGAAATACACTTCCCTTTTTACGACCATTATAGGCGAAACGGAGCGGTCTGGGGCGAAGTATTTCGCCGATTTGCCCTCAAACTGGAACCCTGCTTGTACCTGAAAGCTAACATATAAAATTTGGGTTTGATTGGCCCATCAATTTCCGAGAAAAGCCAGTTTTAATTTTCATATACGTAAATGACCTTTAGCCAAGGTCAAGAAATGACCTCGGCCTTCAATACTCACAATTCTTCATTATTTCAGTTGGTTTCAGGTCAGAGGCTGAAATATTTGTGAAAAAATCAACAGCTTTCACTTTTTCCTGTAGAAAAGCCTAAGTTAACAAATTTGACCTTGTTGTAAAATTGGTCAAGGTCAACCGTAGGTCATCATTTGAACAAAGTATGATGGGCAGAGTCACCACTGCTACATACCAAGTTTCGTGGAAATTGGTTCACCGGTTCCGGGGAAGAAGATTTTTGAAGGGTTTTTACCATATATGGGCGTGGCGGCCATCTTGGTCATGTGACCCAGATGCAACAAACAAACTTTCGTTCCCCCTACCCAAAGAGGCTCCACATAAAATTTGTCTTTGATTGGTCAAATGGTTTCCGAGAAGAAGATGTTTGAAATTGTTGACGACAACGGACCATGGGCATCCTACCTATAAGCTGACATATGCTGCTAAGGTGAGCTAAAAACAAATTCAACCTCAAGCCCTCACCAGTAGCTTGCACCTGACCGTTCTAAGGTGGTGATTTTGGTGTAGTTCTTACTTCGTTATTTGCATACCTGTCAACTTTTTGAAATCTTAAAGAGTGAGATTGCGCGCGACGCCCTTAAAATGGTTATTTTCTGCTCGCATTTACCGCGCGGACCAATTTTACCAAATTTTTTAGGAGTGAGATTTATTTTTTTCTAAGAACCAAAAAGGGATTATTGGCCCGAAATGACCATGGGCCGAAATGACCCGGAACCGACGATTTTTTTTTTATTTTCTTTTTACAAAAGCTGATACTTGTAAATGCGGTTATGTTTATTTCTTCTCGTCAAGAAAATCACAGAAAAACTTCAGCGAGGCGCCTTTTACTAATAATATTTGATAGCGTCATTGCCTACCGTGATATAAGTGGTACGACCAAGCCAATCGATGTAAACAGTACATTATGCGCAGCGACCTTGACACTTAGGATTATTAAGTGCGTGTCGAAGAAAGGTGTGATGATTACCGCGACTAATAATCAGTTTTGATAAGGGATTATTTAAAATTACAGCCATATCTTTTTTTCTTTGGCGAGTTTGGCGGCGTTTTCCCCATTGTTGTTTATAATATGGCCGACTTGACACAGCATAATACACATATACATATGACATATACACAAAAATTCGGAACGCTTCGGTCATCTCCATTCAGTTTGTATTGGAAACCCAATCGATCTAAAAATAGTGACGCGTGACCATGAACGTGACATACACTAAATATAGAAACATTCGCCAGAGGGCGCAGTTCTTTTAGAAAACACACTTAATTCCAAAATTCTCTAAATCTATGCTAAATGAAAACTCATCCTAACCGAGATTATCAATGAAAGCAATATCTTAAAGTAACAGTAAAGAAATCAAGCATGAAAATGACCTCGATTTTTCAGTTTATGCGGTAATTCGTTTATTTAGTATTATAGATATATAAGCATAAGAGATTATATTTACTCCGTTTAACATCAAAAACACTGTTTGTTTTTTATTCACTCCACTGTCTTTTTATTCGTAAATCGTGACGGCATTAACGTCCCACCCTCGAGCTGACTTCACCATATCTGAATATATTTTGTATGTTACGATTAAAAAGAGTTTGCATTCAGTCATGCTAAGGTTACCAGTTCATTAAAGGAATATTTCCAAGCGTTGGAAATGGACAAAATACATATATATGTGGTATTTATATATTAGGCGTCATTTCAATGACGTCATCTTTTTGCTCTGATGCGAAGACAATATGGGTGACATGTTAATTTTAATTATTTACCCCCTAAGATTAAATTTGGTGCATTTCGACTGAAATTGGCATACACAATGCAAGAAAGTCCCTATCCCCATATACTACAATGGACATACCGTTTAAATTGCACTGACACAATATACGCTATTTTGATGACGTCATAATGACGCCCAGACGTGAAACCCAGATGGGTGACCAGGTGATTTTCATTAGTTATCCCTTTAAGTTTGATTTGGTATAGGTCACCATAAATCGGCATCAAATTCGCACGGGATTCCAGAGCGCCCCTGACTATTTCACGTATATAAATGTGCGCCTGAACTCGTATCAGATGGTCCGCGTCAGTGAAAAAAGTTTGATATTTGTAACTACTCGCATTTTCTAACTCGTCTCTGCTTGTACCTGATTGTGAGATATTCATGAGAGGCACTGGGCAACAGGGCCCCGAAAGAACGTCACAGATCGTAGCAGATTGTACGAGAACGCAACACATCTCAAAATAGCGTGGGTTTTGTCTTGTCCAAGACCAACTCGATCACCATGATTTGGAAGCAAAATTAGATGCGCTCTGTGGCGTTTTTCCATGATGAGATACAATTCTATGCGATGATTAAGAGTGAAAGTCATTCATGCTGCTCGTAGACAATTTTTAGACTGATCAAAAATGTTCTACGATCAACATGACTGCCACGACTGACAACAAAGATTTGATACGATCGGATATGGGTGCCACGAATAGTCTACGATTAAATCTTTGATTCTAATCGTGGTGTTAATCGTGATAGTGGCAACGCAGCATTAGATATATACACAAGGGTCTCTATTAGCCGATACCTCAGTAATCATCTATTTTTAAGCCTGGACGTATAATACAAGATTTCAATTACAACAAGGAACTAGATAGCGATTTACATAAATCATGTTTTTTTGCTGTTTCTTGCCCGTTAAATCAGTCAGCATTTTTGTGCAGCTTCTCCAGACCTATACGGAACAAAAGTGAAAACGCTACACTACAATTATCTATATTTTGCAAGAAAGTGTTGGACAAAATGTGTTGACTGAAGCTTAAAGGGAATATTCCGGCCCTATTAATATTTATCTTGATCAAAAATAAATTCCTCATTAATTACTAATTTATTTTAACCATCTGCTTCTTCATCAGCTAAGGTGATTAAAAGCCTATTTATTGCCCATAAAACCAATAACTGGCTGCTGACATGTTTTCCCTCAGGGTTGCCAAATAGCTTGTATTCAAGCGTCTAGTCACCTCCGCTGTGAGTTAATGGCACCACATCTCGGTGGAGAGAGCTTATAATTAGGCTGTGCTTCCATTCAATTATTTCATTGAGTAATAATGGCTTCAAGTGATAAGAATGAGAATTACTTTAGACAGGGACTACCTTACATGTTTGCACTACAGAAATAAGCAGACTGGTTCAGGGCCCCTAAGTAAGTAATAGTTAATAGCATTAATTAAAATTGTAACATTTAGCTCTGTGCATGATATCTTCTGCATTGCAAACATTTTGAACCCAGATCAGGCCCACCAAAATAAGGGACCTGATCAGGATCCAAACTGTTTGGTGCTCTGATCGCATTCCTGAAAAAAGTTTTTTTGAAAAGTGATTTCTTAAAGAAAAAGGCAGACACTTAAAACAATCAAAATAATCCTGTATTTGCAAAGAGTACATGTATTTGCATTGTTTAAGGTCATAATTTTTTATCATTCCTATTATCATTTCTATAAATCTGAGCAAATTCTCGAAAATTCAATCCAAGTCCAGTTGATTAGGTCCAATCCAACAAAATGGCTTGGAAGCCTAACAGACTCAGTTCAGCCTGCGCATTGATCCATGCAGACAGCAAAGACTCTGACCATAAAGTGTCTATATCCAGGCTGATCTGAGTCTCGCCTGTTTGTTCATGAATCTGCCAATTCTAGCCAGAGTCTTTGAAGCTTGGATACTTAAAGCCTCGGTCACACGAGATCGCGCGATCACCGAATCGCGCGATTGGTCACGAATCTCGGAGATGTAAGACTTGTCGCGACTACTAAGGACCAGTCTTTGGGATTTATCGACGGCCTACCGTTAATGTTATTTCGAAAATGCATTTTATGATTGGTTGTGATAAAATCAGAACAGTCATGTGACCCAGCTCATGAATTTATAATCTTTATCGCAAAGGCGAGCCGCGAAGGATTGAACCTCCACATATGTGAGACTTCACTTCTCTCATACACACATTATGAAAATAGATAAAAGGACCGATTTTGGGGGATAACTGCCTAGCAATTTTTTTTTTCGAAAAATAATTGATGAACCATTTATACTGATTGGACATAAATGTGTCCCGTCTGCCAAGCCGTGAGTGAAGACCTAGACGAAATGACGCATTTCATCAGGGTCTACACTGTTTGCTACAAGTATGAAAAATGGATGCACAGAGAAAGAAATGTAATTTAATTTGGCAATTCTAAGCTGTGACCCCTCTATATATATAATGGACCATCCAAAGTTAAATGCATCTTATCGGAAGGAAGAATCCATTAAGTGCATACATGGTTAAAGCAAATAGAATGCCTCAAAAATGAAGAACATCTGCTAGTGTCAACCAAAAGCAGTTTTGGATCGAGATCAGGCTTGACGTTTCTCGCAAACAGGGCCCAAAACACATTGGACCTGATCTGGATCCAAACTGTTTGATACTGAATGTATTCCTGATTTTTTTGTTATTTTTCTGAAAATGTCACTTTGAAGAAAATTCAGAAGGCAACACTTTTGAAAAGTCATACAAATTTACCCAGCATGTAAAGATTTATTTTTCTTGAGTTGATTCTTGACTTTTGTAATCTTGTGCTTTAACATGTGGTCTCAGTGATAATTTACACTTTAAGATCATCAACACTCCAAAGGCTTTGTGATTTTGGCTCTCCTTCAGTTCAGATATTTTATATACGTATAGATGTTAATGGAGGATGGCCTCGACCCCTATTGTCCTATTACTCTCCCTACACAAAGTAGATGATATGTTGTTGTTCCTTTTTTCTGAATATGATATAATGTTTTATAAACCACACCACGAAAGCCGCTTTATTGTTATCTATGCTCCCAGCGATCAACTATCCAGTGGGACTGCATGATCTATGCCTTGATCTGATTCTACAGCTGCGTCATACTTCAAACCGAGTCACGAAAGCTCTGGTGCGGCTGATCTTAGCCTTTGGCGCTCGCCTTTGTGGTAAGAAAAAAATGTGTGTTTTTTTTTTCAGGACATTTTGTCATCTCGAGGTGTTTTAAACAATCTTTCAACAATAACGAAATTTAAGTGCCAAACAGTTTGGATCGAGACCAGATCAGACATTTTTGTCTCAAAAGTGCAAGCTTGTCTGAGCCTTACTTGTAGCTGTTCACGATTGTGAAATACTAAAATCTCTTTTCTAGCTGCATTTAGTATGACAGTTTCAATTGTGTATGTACACCATATGTCATGGAACACTACCATCATATAAGTCTGGTTTCAAGACTTCTAACTACATGTAGTAAACACATAAAATAGTTGGTACGGTATTACTGCCCCTTTGTCTACAATAAAGTATATTAGACATTTTTGAAGATAATGGTACATTTGTAGTGGAGATTTGCATAGTTGTGTCGGTATATGTTTGATATTACTTTATTTACTGGGCTGATACCAGTCTACTATCATACATTTGTATCTCAAAGATCTGGTCGTATACACCACGCAGGACCGTTATAAATACTGTTTGGAGACGACACGTGATCTTGAATCGCGGTCGCAGGTTTTTGGACATGTTCAAAACTCTCCGCCCCGCCCATTTGCATGCTTTTTGCTCGCACGATCACTCCCGATCAATAAAAACCAACGTGCGACAGTCTTCCACCTTATTTTTGCATTTTTATCCTGTCTAATTGTGAAAGCACCAAAAAGCTTTTAAAGACATGTATACATCTTCTGCTGTCATCTACTGCAGAGCCAGGTTCATGAAAATGATCAAAGACCTCTCTGGAGCCTATTTTGTTAATTTTGCTGTTCCCAATCACTAAGACCTGTCGCGCGCTCGTATGAGATCTACTTGCGATTTTACCACGTGACTGGTCTTACACAGGTCGCAGCATGATCGTAAGCCCTCGTGTGACCGAGGCTTTAGCTACCCATTATGTTGCTGTGAAGACACTGTTCAGACTATAATCAAACGCAGATGCGGTGCTTGATGCTCATACCATTTTACTTTAAATCTGTTTGTGTCGTCTGCTGATAAGCTATACAAAAAAATTGATAAGAGGTATGACATGTTGTCGGGCCTGATCTGGATCCAAACTGTTTGACACTCTTTGATAATCTTTCCAAACAGTCTAGAAATAGATCAGACCGAACATTATACAATGACTGTAATTAACCTGCTTGACCTGATAACTGCACCTTGTGTAGTGCTGCCTGAGGAATTCTTCTTGGAGTATTCAAGTGATTAATGGCAATCCCCTGTGGCATGTGAGTGCAATTAAATTATGGGCTAATTGGAGCAGTTTCAACAAAATAAATGGTCATATGGTTCTAAGTATACTGTTAACTCATAAATAAATGCATATTGAAAAAAGTCGGAATTATCACTTTAATAATGTTTCCCAGACATCCAGCAAACGATTCATCGAAACTCCACCAATTTGTCTCGTTAGATGTTAGAGTTATGCTCCTTTAAGTGATTAAAGCTTTTTCACTGACTTTTGCTATTGCGCATGAGCAAATCAAAATGTTATGCTTATCAAAATTGGCCATAATTGTGTTACATAAAAACACAAGAAAACTGATTAATCACTTGAAACAAGCTCAGAAATCAATTTCGAATTCATCGTAAAAAAATGAAAATTGTCTCCCTTTGACAAAAACAGTTAGGGAATATTGAATGTTTGGTAATCTTCGATTTACCACGAGTTTCGATAACTTCCTATTGCCAAATCAGGTAGACTGTTCCTACCAGTTCTCGACTAGTAATGTCCTCATACTAAGATGCAACAACACATTGATTTTCCTATGGAGATTTCAGTGTTAAAATTCCAAACCTGGCAATTTGATGAAAACCCCGCTTTTTAAGATAGCTTTTCTAAACGATCAAAACACATTTGAGATAAGTCCTTCACATTTCTGGTTGTCACATGTCTAGACTACCATTTTGTGCAGTCGGATCTCGTCCGTAGTAGATTTCTAAAGGCCTAAATTGTGTGAGATTTCAGTTCCAATTTGCAACCTGAAAACTTGGATCCCTGGCAAATTGAAATGGCTTTCATGTGTTCCCTAGTGACAACGTCCGTAAAACTTTTACTGTTATGCATTACCCAGTATTTGAACATTAAGATACACTTTCATTTGCATTCTTGGGTTGCATAATTTTGTATATAGATGGCAAACAATTCAGATGTAGCGTTTTCACTTTTGTTCAGTATATATTAGCCTGATCTCTTCCTATTTGGAGAAATAATGATTGTAACGCACCTACACGTACGTATTTTTCGTACGCAGTTGCGTACGTTTATGAATCATTCAAGAGTGCTCAGGCTGCTAATACGAGGGTCAGACAAAAATAACTGAGAGTTAATTCATATACACTAGTGAAATTTGGCACATGCATGCAATGAACTGTCATGCGTCAGAATATGCAATTTACAAGACCATGCAAAGTTCAGATTGCTGTTGCTTAGCAACCAAAGAATGTGAAACAACGTCGTGCGTTCACGCTGGAATAGAGCGTTGCCATGGAAACACTAATCAAAATTTAAGTTACATCAACTTGTGCATTAGTTGCAAATAAAGTATGTGTATGTATTTTGTGATATGCAACAACTGAGATTAATGTGTTGGAATTTTATTACATAAATAGAAGGAAAATTAACTAAATTTTCTAAAAATTTCACCCCAAAATATACCCCATCCACCAGTTACGGTTCATTTTAGAGCAATATTATCAACTAAGTATTATATCATATGACATTTCATTGTATTTAGTAATTGGCTTTGACATCCGAATGCATATCTTGAATATTCCCAGGAATAAACGGTTGCCATAGCAACAAAATCTGGTCTTTTAGTTAAAATTGGAATTTTCATCGATTTTGGTTGCTAGGCAACGAACAGTGCATGTATTGTATTTACTATCTATTACACTTCTTCAAAACATTGCTAACACATTGTTTGATACAATTGGAGAGATGAAAGGTCCGTTATTATACTGTTTTAGATTTAAAATTATTTTAAATTCATGGCTGCTTAGTCAGCGCGAACGCACATCGCTGAGAGACGGTCTTCGGTTGCCTAGCAACAGCGCATTGGAGATGATGAGACCTTAACTTCTATATGTAATGAAGCCCGAAGGTGCATCCTATATGTGCATTAAATTTCAGCCAAAACTGCCGACCCAGTAAAAAGTTATTTACCAACTCTCAGTTATTTTGACTGACCCTCGTATATAGCTGGCTGGATAGACCTGGATCATTAGATTTGTCATATCTAATCAATGAGTTCAGTGCTACGCTAGGAGTGATTTGCCAGGCCTGCACTAACATAAAAAAGGCATAATGTGTGGTACTAGTAATCGTTTTGGACTCCTAAAGAACTACTGACTTTCCGGACTGATCATTGATTTATCATATGACGTCGCGTCTGGGAGTGAAATAACGCCATGCAATAAAATCTGTAAACCACTAGTGGTTTATCGATTTTCGGGAAACGTTATGACGTCCATAACAACGTTGCGCACTAAATGACAAAATTATAACGTTTTTACGCCAGAAATGAGATTTCAAAGTATTCGTCATATGATAAATAGAATCTAACATTCGTGCTCTTGTATTATTGAATTTATTAAAATCGTTGAGAAAAAGAGATAAAATGCTCGACAAGCCTCGCATTTTATCTCTTTCCCCCAACTCGTTTAATAAATTCAATAAAACATGAGCACTCATGTAAGATCCTCTATGTCTAACAACTTTACTGGGCTGATATATGCAGGGAACAGTTTCGGTACCTCTATTGATTAAAAGGTCCCACGAGGGGAATTACCTGAGTGTGTTAAAACTACTTTCTCTTACTGAGATAAAGTTCAATATTTTATCACAAAATACCTTAACCCTTCATGGAACTGTTTAATACCCCTATAAGTAGGTCATAATCATCTAACAAAGTTTAGTCTTTACTCTACATGAATTAGCTCTTGGGCAATGGTACTACTTTAATTGTCTGAAAATATAGGCCATTAGAATATATATTGAAGTTGATAGTTACCACAAACGCCATCTTCGCAAATTTCGTTTATATAACAGTCGGCTTCTACCTCGCACTGGACTGAAATAAATAGAACATCTTAAATGAGTCATCAAGTCGCATTCAATGTTTATATACTGAACGAAACTTCCAAACCGCCACTCGATATTTTCATATATATTTTAACATATACGATACATACATGGCTACAATTTATACTCAATATGGAAAAAAACAATTAAACAGAACCTGTCAAAATTTCATTTTCATAAATTAAAATTAACATGCTCAATTGATAGACTGTATAAAGGCACCATCGCATTTCATTTTCACACACTAATTCGTCGTTTAAAAGCGTGTATTCCAGGGACCTAAAGTGAAAACACCAACTTTATGGTGTTATAAATGGACATTATTGAACATTTTTTGGGTTTCGCTTTTATTAAGTAGGAATTTTTAGATAATCCACAATGTTTCAATGGAAGCTCATATGACATAAAACAACACAAGAATGCTTTATGGAGATGACATGTTTTTTGTGTATAATATTTTTGAAACTTTCTGCTGCTAAAAATATATTTTTTTATTGAACACTATCGTGTTTATTGTGTGATAAAGGAGCAATTTTCATGCAATTCAGTGCTCCTATGGAAGCGCATATGGCCTATACGAACACAGAAATGTGTTTATGGTGATGAAATGCTTTTGTCTACGATATTATGGAAAGATCCGTCAGCTATTAACCGTGTACTGCACATCAATTTCAACACTTCCGACGTTCCAATGCAGCATTTGTGCATCACCGCAAAAAAGTATGGTGGACTATGCAGGACGTTTTAGGACATACGTAATACTCAGTTTTTGTCGATGTTTTCTCGTCATACTAGTGCAAAAATGAAGAATGGCCAACAGGTTGTGGTGTAAACTTTCGGCTCTATCAAAACGTGTCAAACTTTTATGATAAATTATGAATCGGTCTCAGAGAGGCCCCGTTTTCTATTGAACCCAGGGCCCGACCACTCTACTTTATACTCATAAAACCCAAATGTTGGCATTTTTGTGATAAAATAAAATTGCTGGATAGTTGTCGATGAAAATACGAGTATGCACAAGGCGAAAAACATTTAGCACCGTGTTCCACGTGCAAAACCGGTATTAGTACTCTATCGTTACGCATAAATGAACATCCTTATTGAATCAAACTTTGTTATGTTCAATCGACGGATACATGTGCCCAAATATACTGTAAGCCCAATGTTTACTGTCGTCGCCCTGGGCCCTGTCAGCTGTTAAACTAACGGTACCGGGAGCCAACTCACGACGGTAAACATTGAAGGCATAATACTGTGTAAAATATCAATTCTTACAGTTAAATAATAAATGAACTATATTGAAAAAATATGTTTTGTTAACTGGCGGTTTAGAAGTTTCATTCAGTATATTAAAGACATATGCAGCTAATTTTAATGCTCATCATTCTCGCGTCAAGAAACAGGTAAAGTTGTCTGGGTCCTGTCTTTCGACCATTTACGGACTCGGATCAACACAGCTTTCAGAAACTCTTCTGTCATATCAACGTGCAAAATAAAGTAATCAAAGTTTGTCCGAAATATATATTGTTCTTTTAATCAGAACAGATTATCTCAGAAATGTAGGCTCAGGCGAAATCAAACAATGTACACAATTACCCTGGTTACAAATACGAAAGTGGCTGAGTCTCTTCTATAAGTACGGTTATTTTAAGCGGCGTACGACTTGTCCTCGTGGCCTAGTGGTTAGCGTGTCTGGATAAGAAATCAGAGAATCTGGATCGATTCCCGTGTGCACACCTGTTTTCAGTATGTGTTTTTGTCTTTCTTTTTTTAGTATTTTGATGTTAAATTGCTTCAAACTAATAAAATGGCATCATCAAAACGACCGTATGGTAATTTTGGAACATTTCATATTGAATTATGCATGAAACCTATGGGGTGGGGTTAAATTTGGCCCTCCTGAAAGAGAATTAGTTCGGCGACCCCAGATTTTTAATTTTTTTCTGAAAGGTAATCTTAAGATTTTCAACATCAGATTTTTTAATACATGTATATGATTTATTCTAAAAAATCCAATTTTCGACCAATTGCCAAAATATATCATGCAGTATCTTGTCAAAACTTGGGATAACAAACACATTTGCACATTTTCTAAAAGGTTTGAGGTCATGGGCAATAATTTAAGTTAACAGAAAGAAGCTGGCTGAAGATTACAACAAATTTTAGGACTAGCGTTATTCTTTCATCTATTTAGAAAGTTAGTCAAATGCTGAAAACTTCCAGATGAGATTATGAACAAATGAGCACAGTGACAAATCCTTTTTTATTTCAAAAATGGATAGCCCGAGCATAAAACAAACTGTATACAAAGTATTAAACGGATTTCAACATGGGAATATATACTAAAACCAAGTTCTAAATAGTCACTTTTCAAACTCATTCTTTCTGACCAAACGCTAATAAAATTGAAATGATTTTTTGCCTATATATTTGTATTTTAATGGGCAAACGTTTAGCAATGTTTTTGAGCAGTTTTCTTTTGCTTCAAAGTTTTTTGGTTAAAAATGCAAAAATCGACTTTTTTAAGAAAAAAATGGTTTTGAGAGTAATTTCTATAAAATTGACGTTTAGATGGTTACAAACTGGTCTGTCCGACTTGAAAAACACCAAACAATTGAAATTTTGCTTATGGTAGATTTTGTACACATTTTTAAAATGTTGCATTTTTCATAATTTTCGAAATTTTTGAAATTCACCAGTATGTCCTCGTAAAATTGTTAAATGCACTTAATTTTATATGAACACTTTCGGCCAAACAGAGTAGAACTTGATAAGTCCATTTTTGGTGATTATTGTTTTACGACTACTGTACACTTCCGGTTTCAATGTGAGAATTTAAAAATCGATTTGGTAACATTATTTTTTTCCAATTATCAAAAAAGGACGGTGACGTCTGGTGATAATGAATAATCGCTGAAAATTTCAATGTTGTATCGCTGATAATAAAGCGTATAGAGCAGTGCAAAGTCTCCATGTAAATTGCAAGCTTAAAGCTTAATTTCAATGATTAACCTGCTAAAAGTGTTAGTCTTATGTTTTTGAGTAGCAAAAACGACGAGTCTGATGGAATCAAAACATTTGAGGTTTATCCTCCTTATATCACGCTAGCCAGTAACATCTTCAAACAAACAAAAGCGTTAATTTGTGTTATGGTTTATATCGTAGATAAAGGGTGACTTTTTGAAATGAGAGTATCTTTTCTCTAACTTCGTCCATGCAAGAAGTGCACGTCATTTTTAATTGAAATAACTTGCAGTGTCTCCGCAAAATATTGCTTCACATAAAAACATGAAACATGAAATATCCTAAGTTTCACCTTCTGAACTAGCGTAAAATGTAAGGTGACCAATTAGCAGTTGGTTTTAGTATATTTAGTAGCATACGTCCTTAAATTAGTTTAGGTAAAGCGAAGAAAGCCCCGCATCTTTTCATTTTACCTCTACTCATTTAACAAATAATTTAATACAAGAGCACGAATATCTTTATTTATCATATGGCAATAAGATTAATTTGAAAGCTCATTTTTGGCGTAAAAATATAAGATTCAGTCATTATGAATGCAAATGTAACATAACGTTTCCAGATATTAACTTAGAAACCACTTGTGATTTTGGTTAAATTATAATTTATTTTGGCATATGACGTCGCGCCTGGGATTGAAATAACGTCATGCAATAAATTGATTAACCACTAGTGGTTTACAGATTTTCGTGAAACGTTATGACGTCCAGAACAACATTGCGTACATAATCAATTAATAGAACGTCTTTACAGCAGAAATGAGATTTCAAAGTAATCGTATTGTCATATGATAAATAGGACCTTACATTCACGCTCCTGTATTATTGAATTTATTAAACTTGGTGAGAAAAAAAGATAAAATGCTCGTCAAGCCTCACATTTTATATCTTTTCCACGACTCATTTAATAAATTCAATAAAATGTGAGCACTCTCGAAAGAATCTCTATAGACTGCTTTAAATATCAGCGTTTGTGATCAAAAGAAATGCCTCTTTTGAATAGCCAATCTGACGTATCCAGCAGGACCAAAGGAGCCGCGACGAGATTTCCAACAATGTGGTATGTGCGACAAACAAAGGCTCAGACCAGCCTGTTCATACGCACAGACTGATCAGAGCATTTGCCAGTCGCTGAAATATTATTTGACTGTTAAGCTACAGGCTCGTCTGAGTCTTCGCTTGTCAAAATGCCACATTGATAGAAATCACATGTTGCGGCTCAAATGTCTATTTTTTGTCTGCATTTATCTTTGTATCGTGTCTGCAAGCAGCAAAGGCAATTTTAGTCTTTTTCTTACTACTAGTACTTGTTTGTGTTTTACATAGAGGATCTGACATGAGTGCCCATGTTTATTGAATTAAACGAGTTGGGGAAAAGAGATAAGATACAAGGCTTGCCGAACATTTCATCTCTTTATCGCAACGAGTTTAATAAATTCAATAATACAATAGCACCAATGTCAGACTCTTTTTATCACATGACATTAAGATACTTTTTGAAATCTCATTTCTGCCGTAAAAACGTTACATCTTTCATTATGTACGCAGTGTTGTTATGGACGTCATAACTATTCCTGTAAATCTGTAAACCACTAGTGGTTTATCGATTTTATTGCATGGTGTTATTTCACCCCTAGACGCGACGTCATATGATATACTAAAACGAAGTTCTAATCGTTCACCTTACCATTTTACGCTAGTTAAGAATGTGACACATAGGATATACAAAATTCATATTATTTTAAATGAAGCAATACTTTGCCAAGACTCTGCAAGTTATTTCATTCAACAATGACATGTACTTCTTGCACGGACGAAGTTAGAGAAAAAGAACCCTCATTTCAAAAAGTCACCCTTTTTCTACGCTATAAACCATAACACAGAGCCCCTATCAATTAACGTTTTGCTTGTTTAAAGATGTTACTGGCTACAGTGATATAAGAAGAATAAACCTCAACAGTTTTGCTTCCATCGGACACGTTGTTTTTGCTACTCAACAACATAAGACAAACACTTTTACCAGATTAATAATTGAAATTCAGCTTTAAGCTTGCAATTTAAATAGAGAATTTACACTACCCTGTAAGCTTTATTATCAGCGACACGGCATTGGAATTTTCAGCGATTATTCATTATAACTAGACGTCACCGTTCTTCTTTGAGAATTGAAAAAACGAAAAATTAATGCTACCAAATCGATTTGTTAAACTCCCACATTGAAACCGGAAGTGTACAGTAGCCGTAGAATTTTAAGCCCCCAAAATGGATTAATCAAGTTCTATTTTGTTTGGCCTATAGTGTTCAAATAAAATTTAGTGCATTTATCAATTCTATCAGGAGCTACTGGTGGAATTCAAAAATCTCGAAAAAATTGAAAAATGCAACATTTTTAAAAAATCGTATAAATCTAACCAAAGCAAAATTTCAATTGTTTGGTGATTTTCAAGTCAGACAGACCAGTCAGTTTTATAAAATCTACTCACAAGACCATTTTTTTGTTTAAAAAAAGTCGATTTTTTGCATTTTTAAACCCCATTACTTTGAAGTAAAAGAAAACTGTTCAAAAACATCGCTAAATGTTTGCCCATTAAATTGCACATATGTAGGCAAAAATTCATTTCAATTTTATTTAGGTTTGGTCAGACATATGGGGTTTGAAAAGTGACTGATTAGAAATTGGTTTAAGTATAATTATATTCTGTAGGCACATCCCGCCCTTTGTCTGACTACTTATTTGTATTTTACTTATTTTTATGTATGTGAGTATCAGTGAAGCCCCTCCAGCCTTTTGTTTGACTTATTATTTTTTATTTTTTAAAATGTATGTCCTCCAGCAGCAATGAACCCTCCAGCCTTTTGTCTAAATACTTATTTGTATTTTACTCATATTTTTGTCCTTAACCAGCCTTTTAACTGACTACTAATTTGTGTTTAATTCTTATATTATATGCAAGCAAAATTGACACCTTTAACTTTTTGTCCCTCTACTTATTTTTTTTTTATATTTTACTCATATTTGTATAAGGGAGCAGCAATGATACCTCTTATGTTTGTCTGACTACTTATTTTTATTTTACTCATATTTTTGTATTCGACCAGAAATGACACATCTAGCATTTTGACTGGCTACTTATTTGTTTTTAACCCATATTTGTAATGCGAGCAGGAATGTCTTCTCTAGCCTTTTTTGTATTAAATCATATTTATGTATGCGAGCAGAAATGACACATCCCGCTCTTTGTCTGCCTACTTATTTGTATTTTATGAAAAAAATTGCCTGCGAGCAGCACTGACTTTTTTAGCCTTTTGTCTGACTTCTTAATTGTATTTTACTCATTTTATGTATGCTATTATCACTGAGTGCTCTAGCCTTTTTCTGACTACTTATTTGTATTGTACTAATTTTTTTTCTATGAGGACAGCAATTCCTCCTCTAGTCTGACTATTTATTTGTACTTCACTAACACGTGTCTGCGAGCAGCAATGGATAGTCCAGCATTTTGTCTGAATACGTATTTGTATTTTATTCACTTTTTTCTATGGGGACAGCAATGCCTCCTCTAGTCCTCTAGTCTGACTATTTATTTGTAATTTATTCATTTTATGTATGCGAACATCACTGAGTGCTCTAGCCTTTTGTCTGACTACTTATTTGTATTTTACTCAGTATTTTTCTATAAGGACAACAATGCCTCCTCTAGTCCTCTAGTCTGACTATTTATTTGTAATATACTCCTTTTATGTATGCGAACATCACTGAGTGTTCTAGCCTTTTTTCTGACTACTTATTTGTATTTTACTCAGTATTTTTCTATGAGGACAGCAATGCCTCCTCTAGTCCTCTAGTCTGACTATTTATTTGTACTTCACTAACACTTGTATGCGAGCAGCAATAGATAGTCCAGCACTTTGTCTGAATACGTATTTGTATTTTATTCACTTTCTTCTATGAGGACAGCAATGCCTTCTCTAGTCCTCTAGTCTGACTATTTATTTGTAATTTACTCATTTTATGTATGCGAACATCACTTAGTGCTCTTGCTTTTTTTCTGACTACTTGTTTGTATTTTACTCAGTATTTTTCTATAAGGACAGTGATGCCTCCTCTAGTCCTCTTGTCTGACTATTTATTTTTATTTTACTAGTACTTCTGTGAGAGCAGCAATGGAACATCTAGCCTGTTGTCTGACAACGTATTTGTATTTTACTAATATTGTTCATGCATGAAACAGTGACAGCCCTAGCCTTTTATCTGACAAGTGAACTTATTTGCTATTTACTCATATTTTCGTATGCGTGCAACACAGGTTTAGATAAACAAAACATTTCAGCGTAAAATTGGTAATATTTTCTTACCTATCAGTTTTAACATATGTTTTGGGTGCTCAAAAGAACCGTCTCATTGAGACGGTTCTTTTGACTACCCACAACATATGTTTTGAAGGAGAAAGATGAAAATTAAATTTTCGTTACACACTCTTAACTAAAGTCCTGGGCCTGGAATTACAATGCCTCCTTAGAGTTAAAGGCAGGAATCATGTACCCCCGGCAGGGGAGTGGCTTTAATATAAGACAATAAGTAGGTGGAGCTTATCTAATGTCTGATTAAATTGGACCAATGGCTTGCTTAGGCTGATAAACAGCATGGTCACTGAGATGATAAGACCTGTCAACTATAATCCAGGTAGAAGCCAGAAGCTAATCAAATTAGAGATAAGCTCCTGTAAATGTTCACAGCTTGAGTGCAATGAGAAAAGTGATGACACTGTAGGTTGTTCTGCCTTATATACCCCACTCCTGCCTTTAAGGAAGACTTAAGTTAAGTATTGATTTTTCAGGATGCAAATAATAACGTTTCAAACTGATTAAAATCAAAATGGTTTCATTTATTCTGTAGATCACAATGATATCTTTGACCACAAGTACTGCATCGATCCTGGCAATTTATTAAGCATTTAATGTATTATGTTGAAATATCAATACTTAACTTAAGTCTTCCTTAACTTTAAGGAGGCATTGTAATTCTGGGCCCTGGTGCAGCAATGACACCTCTAGCCTTTTGTCTGACAACTTTTTTTACTGATATTTTTTTGTTTACGAGTAGCAGTGGCCCTTGCTAGTCTGAGCATGAGTGTGTGTGGTGTGTGTGGAGGAGGGGTGGGGGGCAAAATTCACTAATGTATATACATAATAAAACATAAATGGACCCCAATGCAGAAAACCCTGACTGCGTTGCTTTGAACAAAAAAGCGCATACCAACCATTCTATCTACGCAGTCTTATAAGCATCTTAGTTATTACATTTCTGACTTGATTATGGGCCTTCATGTAAAAAAAATCCTGAAGTTGTTGCTTGCAAACAACAAAGGCGCAGACCAGCCTGCGCATCCGCGCAGTCTGATCATCGCCTTTGCTATTCAATGGCTGAAGAGTAAAGTAACTTAAACTGGTCAAAATAAGTTAAGCGAAATGATATTTTTTCCATAAACATAATGTTAACTTACAAAAATTGTTTATTTCCAAAAAATCAAAGGTAGTCGAAAATGTTAATTTTACCCAATTTAGACAACAATATCTTAGGTGTAATTACAATACGATTCAATAATACCGATTTTCTTTGGGTATGTGCTATAGTTTCCAAGAGAATCGATTTTGCCATGTTTTCTATAGGAATGATAGAGAAAGCAACGGAAGATTTTTTGGAATGGCTGTAGCTCTAAGGAGAAATGTCAATACAAGTTAAACCTATCATATGTAGAGAGGTAACACTGATGCTACGTAATGTTTAAAATTTTACAGTAAAGTGTTATAATAAATCAAACAAAATGTATTTACCTTTAGTCTATGGGAAAGTTTCCTGCTGGGCTTAATTGATTTTGACATAAGTGGGTCAGATATATTTTAATTATACATTGTTTTTGGTGGGCGTCAATATAATGCTCATTCTTACTACAAAGCAGAGATTAGTATGCTCAATCAGATTCAAGGTAGATATGTCCTTCACGTTGGAGATGTGCAACCAGCAAAGACTCTGGTCAGTTTTATGCAATATTTGTCGTTAAACATTATTGTGTTAAATGATTGCTTTGACAAAAACGGCTTATAACATGATAGAATTTCGCCAAATTTGGTTTATGCATTCATATATATGTATTATATTTATTCCCTGGTGTAATTATCGAGCTCGATCGAGCCAGAAACAAGAGACAGAATAAGATATATTGAGAATATCTAGATTGGGATTGTTTCTCATCAGTGTTCGCACATTTTACCAGAGTTTTAGTCCTTGATTTACTTCAATATTTTGTTTCCGCTCAACATCTGGAGAACAAAGTTACAGCATTTAACCATTTCATAAATGCATTCATATTGACAAGATCTAGCTTCAGATGTTACACGTTATTTTTCGCATATTTGTACCGCAGTTAAGGCTTTTGATGTATGCCAAAACTTCTTATCTGCTCAATATCTTGAGAACAAATACACAGAATTTCATCAATTTTGAGCCGCACCATGGCATTTCCAACAATGTGGCATTTGACATGAGCATTTGCAGCCTCCTTTTCAGCTAAGAAACTCCAAATGGTGTCCACTCAGTAGCTTAACAATTATAAAACACTCAAGCGACTAGCAAAGGCTCTGTTCAGACTGTTCGTATGCGCAGGCTTATCTGAGGCTTTGCTGGTCGCACATAAAACGTTGTTGGAAACCTCATGCACTGGCTCATTTGATATATGCATTTCAAGTGACGATATCTAGCTTGAGATTGATAAACGTCATTTTTCGCTCATTTACACCAGAGTTATACCCCTTGATTTATGCCAGAATGTGTATCTGCTCTTTATCTTGAGAACAAATGCACAGATTTCCATCAAGTTTTATATATACATTTCTATTGACAAGATAATTCTTGGGATTGTTACACGTCATTTTTTGCTTATTGATACCAGAGTTATACCCCTTAATTTACGCCAAAATTTCGTTTACCTTTAATATCTTGATAACTCATTGACAGAATTTAACCAAATTCAATATATGCATCCATACCATATTGATTAGATGTAACATAGTTGATTGCGGTTTTAATGCAAACCGTTTCGCCTCTAACATACTGCATAAAAAGCGCTGAGACGCTAGATTCTCTGACTATTTTAGTTCTGTTTACTGCACATTGTCTAAGACATTTGGACACTAAAATGTTGAATTCAAAGTTTAAAAGAATTGACAAGTCCAAATGAAATGATTCAAATAAGTATGTATTATGGGTATTATACTACCTTGAATATGCTCCCCTGTTTCATCTGATTGACTGGGAAAAAGCAAAAATTGGATGTTCATGTGCTAAGTGTGCATATTGAATATGTACATACCAGTTGGTGTACACGTTTCACCATCACGCCCGCATATCTGCCCTTCTGGACAACACTCGTTGTTCTCAAAACAATCTGCAAAGATAATGAATTTTTTGTCAAAAAAAAATACCATTTACCATATGGGCTTCACGCAAGAAAACCTGTTTTCGGAGGCTTGCGAACAACACAGCCGCAGACCAGCCTGCGCATCCGCGCAGTCTGATCAGCATCTTTGCTATTCGCTATTTGGAAAGTATCATATGTAAACTTGCTATAGATGAAATTTCAATTATCTAGCTAGTCTCTGTAGCTGAGGAGACTGGTTTGAAACTCGCTTTGACAGAAAATTAAAGTAGCAACTATTTTGCCCGCAGCCCGCCAACTCCTATCTGACGCAAGGGATCAAAAGGTCAAAATTCAACTTTTTCAGGACATGGTCATGTTGCATAACAAATTAAAGGGAATGGCGCATAGAGCACCATGCAAGTTCTTTTTCTCTCTTTACACACACCCTCACTCTGTGGGTTGGATTAAAAGTTACGAACAATCTAAATGTGGTCAGGAATCGACACAATCAAGTATAACACCAAACCCAGGATACCAATGAGAAAGTGACATACTCACAGTTATACAACACAAACGAGAGTCAAGAGGTCAGCCTATTCCCAGCAGGTGACCACATGGCATCATCAACAAACAGACACGCACAAAAGCATAACAAAAACAAGACAGAAATAATATAAATGATCCACAAAAGAGGTCAAATTTTGACCTATTGACCCCATCCCCAGGGTCGGGGTGGGTGTTGGGGGTATTATTAGGGGGTCTGCGGGCAAAACATTTGGTACCATGTTGCTTCATTCGTGATTCTCTTTTATTTGATATGCAACATGACCATGTTCTGAAAAAGTTCATTTTGACTTATTGACCCATAAGGTCAGGGGGGCTGTCGGGGGGGGGGGGGGGGGGAGGGGGGGGGGCAAAATATTTGCTACCATGTTGCTACATTATTTTGTGATAGCATTTAGTCTGATATGCAACATGACATTGTTCTGAAAAAAATGAACTTTGACCTGTTGACCCCTAGGGTCAGGGGTGCCGGCTAAATATTTGCTAAAATGTTGCAACATTTCGTGATTGCATTTAACTTGATATGCAACATGACCATGTGCTGAAAAAATGAAATCTGACATCTCGACCCTTTCCCCCTATGGCCTAGGTGAATGGGGGTCCGTGGGCAAAATATTTGCTACCATGTTACTGCATTTCGTGATTTCATTTAATTTGATATGCAACATGAACATTATCTGAAAATTTTGAATTTTTACCCATTGACCCATTCCTCATGGTGGGGGGTAGGGGGTGCGCAAGCAAAATATTTGATACCATGTTGCTGCATTCGTGATTCTCTATAATTTGATATGCAACATAACCATGTTCTGAAAAAAGTAAGAAAGAGGGCAAAGATTAAGAATCGATACAATCAAGCACCACACCTGACCCAGAATATCAATGGGAAAGTAACAACTTCACAATTAGACTTCACAAACGAGAGCCAAGAGGTCAGCCTTTTCCCAACAGGTGACCACAAGGTATCAATAAACAGACCCACATGAAAGCATAACAAAAAGAAGACAGAAATGACATAAATGATCCACAAAAGTAGTCAAATTTTGACTAATTGACCTCATCTCAAGGGTCAGGAGTGGGGTTTGTGGTAAGTGGGACTGCGGGCAAAATATTTGGTACCATATGACTGCATTTGTGATTCGCTTTAAATTGATATGCAACATAACCATGTTCTGAAAAAGTTGATTTTTAACTTATTGACCCATTGGGTCAGTGGGAGTCGAAGGGAGTCGGAGGGGGGGGGGAGGGAGTGCGGGCAAAGTATTTCCTACCATGTTGCTACATTTTGTAACAGCATTTAATTTGATATGCAACATGGCATTGTTCTGAAAAAGTTGACTTTCGACATTTTGACCCGTAGGGTATTTGCTATCATGTTGGTACATTTCGTGATCCCATTTCATTTGATATGCAACATGACCATGTTCTGAAAGTCGAATTTTGACCTTTTGGCCCCATCCTAAGGGTCTGGATGGGGAATGGGGGGGGGGGGGGGGCTTCGGGCAAAATAGTTGCTACCATGTTGCTGAATTCGTGATTACCTTTTAGTTTTATATGCAACGTGACCATGTTCTGAAAAATTTGAATTTTGACCCTTTGACCCCATCCCCCTAATGTCGTATGGGGAGGGAGATGTATGCGGCCAAAATAATTTGCTACCATGTTGCTGAATTTCGTGATCCCATTTAATTTGATATGCAATATGACCATGCTCTGAAAAAGTTGACATTTTATCTATTGACCCCATCTCTACGGTCGGTGGGGGGTGGGTCTGCAGGCAAAAAATATTTGCTCCCGTGTTTCTTCATTCCTGACCGCCTTTAATTTGATATGTAACATGAGCATAATCTGACAAATATGAAATATGAACCCTTTGACCTCAACCCAAGTGTCGGGGGGGGGGGGGGGTGGGGGTTGGCTCTGCAGGCAAAATATTTGGTACCATCTTGCTACATTTAGTGATACCCTTTAAATTGATATATAACATGACATTGTTCTGAAAGGGTTAAATTTTGACCTGTTTACCCCTAGGATCGGAGGGGGGGGGGGGGGGTGCAGGCTAAATATTTGCAGAAATGTTGCTGCATTTCTTGATTGCATTTAGTTTTATATTATGCAATATGACAAAATTTAATTTAGATTTTTTTCCCCATCCCCCTAGGGGCATGGGGGAGGGCGGTCTGTGAGCAAAATATTTGCCACCGTATATTTGCTACCATGTTACTGCATTTCGGGATTTCACTTAATTTGATATGTAACATGACCATATTCTGAAAAAAAAGCTTTTTGACCTATTTACCTCATCCCCAGGGTAGGGGTATGGGGGTCAGCAAGCATAATATTTTCTACGGATATTCCACACAAAAAAGCCAATATAACTTTTTCATTAGCCTAAACCTAAGTCAAAAAAGGCCATAACTCAGTCAAAAGTTCCAAGGCGGTACTTCTTTTGTGGATCTTTTATGTTTATGTTCTGTCTTGTGTTTGCTATGTTTTGTGCGCGTCTGTTTATATGTGCTTCGCGGTCACCTGCTGGGAAAGGGCTGACCTCTTGGCTCTCGTTTGTGGTGTCTTCTGTGAGTTTGTCACTTTCCCATTGGTATCCTGGGTCAGGTGTGGTACTTGATTGTATCGATTCCTGATCTTTGCAACCTTACTTACTTTGCAAATGACCTCTAAATTCAAACTTGACCTGTATTTAATAATGCTTTACCCTTCTGTAAAATTTGAAAGAAATTGCTGCATCCCATTAAAAGTAATTGATCGCAAACCACAAATTCACAATTTAGCCAAAATCTATGTTAAAAAGGGACATATCTCATTTAAAAAATTGCGGATTACCCTTTTTTTTCGAACTTGACCTGCATTTAATGATGCTTGACCCTTCTGTAAAGCTTATATGAATTTGATGCATCCCTTTAAGAGTTATCGATCGAAAAACAATAGTGTGACGCCGCAGACGACTATGACGCCAACGATGACGACGCCGCTGCAGAAACATGATCTCTATGTGTCGTCCTTGCATCACAGGCAACACAATAAAGGCCTATGTAAAACACATGACCCCGAGGCGGGGCTACTTAGGGCGGTGCCATTTTTGGACCCAGGGGCATAATTTGAAAAAAATGATAGAGATCTACTATATATTGATGCTACATATCAAGTACCAAGGCTCTAGTACATGTGGTTTCAGATAAGAATGTTTGTTCATGTTTCCCTATATCAGCCGATTTAAAACATGTTAACCCCAGGACAGGTCCATTTTTGGCCCCAGGGGGGCATGATTTGTACAAATTTGGTAGAGATCCACCAGTTAATGCTACATACCAATATCATGGCTCTAGGCATTGTGGTTTCAGACAAGAAGATTTTTTTCGGTTTTCATCTCGAAAATCTATTATTACCCTGTGTGACCTAGATGTGCAACGGACCAAAACCATTTGAACAGTTATTGAAGAACGTTTTATAAGAATAATTCCTGCCAAGTTTGGTCAATATCCATCTATATAGTAGTTAAGGAGGAATATTCCTTTGAAGCAATTGTTGACGAGAGACTACAACGACAGATGCTGGACCTCCAACAATCACAATAGATCACCATAAGCCAAACGCTCAGGTGAGTTAAAAGGCATTAACTTCATAATCTGGTGATTAAGTGGCTGGTACTGTTTCCTTCTTTAGTTTTAGGTGTGCGATACAAATGTCAGTCTCATTTTAATAAAGCCATTGACTGCATGACTACATGGTCAAGTGGTGAGTTCAATTTCTTTCATTTGTTACTTCATATTATTACAAACATTGTTAATAATAATAATAATAATAATTATTATAATAATAATAATAATTACATAAAAAGCAAATGTTAGTTTCATTAAAAAAGCCATTAAATAGACGTACTGATAGTTTAGTAATGAGTTTATTTTTAGTTCATATAACATCACGCATTCCTGAACCATTCGTCCCGCTGTGACCTATATTGTAAAATCGGGATGCACCGAGTGGTTAAAACAGAAAATTCAGAAATCTCTACGATGTCTCACGACGTTCATACGGTATCTCTACGAAACTTCTACGATTCATGACGTGCTACTAAGATGCTAGTACGCTGCTAATACTGTGCTACTGCGGCAGCGTCATGACATAACCGTAGGACAGTCGTACTGTATTCGTGGTGAATCGGGGTGAGGCTGGACGAGGCGGGGGTGAATCATGATGACAGATGATACCCTGATTAACCCCGAGCTCCCAAGAATGACGACCATGGTGCCACTAGGAATGATCCTGATCCCACTACGGTAGAGCTACGATCTATGCCACACCCACAATCCAACACGATTCACCCCTACAAGTTTAAACGGTTTAAACTCGTCGTAGCGTTGTCCTCGAGGTTCCCGAATCAACATAATTCTTCAAGAATCATTACAGTACCGTGGCCCAAAATCGTGAGTGTGTAACTGAGGCTTAAAGCTGCATACTCTGTAACTATGAACATTTTTCGAAAAAAAATCTTTTCTTTTTAAATCATTTGTAAAAGTAGAATTAAGCTGTGTTTCCACAATAAAAATGTTCAGTACAGCTGAAAACTTCATGGAAAAGTGAATTATCCCATCAAATAGGTGTGTTTTTTACTTGTTAGTAATTATTTGCGTCCCTCCAATAATTCTAGACCGTTGAATTTTAACATAAATGCAGTTGTTTTGATAGTGATTACTTGTTAAGATTTACGAAAATGGTAAAATGTTTACCTGAATTTGAGTATTTTTACTGTATTCTTGAAAAATAAAAACATTATTTTTAAAATTAGAAGATCAAAAGTTACAGACTATGCAGCTTTAAGGTGTAAATGTAAGTCTCACTTTTGATAAAGCCATTGATTACATACATTGATGGCTTAATGATTAGTTCCATTTCAGTCTTTTGTTACTTTGTGCAACTTGTAAGTCTCATTTTTGGTAAAATCAATAATTGCATATATAATATAAATAAGGCTGATTGTTTACTAGTGAGTCATTCTTTTGTTTCTTCATATAAAACCATTATCTACATGTTATGATGGTTTGGTGGTGAGGTCCATTTTATCTTTTGTCACAATATGTAAGGTGCAAATGTATAATCTCATGTTTGGAACAAAAACGTAAGCACGCTTGACAGGGCAGTGCCAGAATAGCATATACTTAAAGCAATTAACCCTTTGTAGACTTATCGCTTCTGCCTTCCGCTATTCTCCTCTCCTCCCTTAGGCAAAAATGGATAAAATGCGGCAATGACATCAATGACTTACTTGGTTCACATTCTCCGGTGATCCCGTTGAACTTGAAACATTCGTCACATTTGCAACTGCCGTTGTAACAGCTTTCGTTATGTCTTCGGCAACGCATCATGTCAGAGGGGCAAACTGTAATACAATAAAAGATTTACTTGTATAATAGAACTTTTTGGTTACTGTAAAGGCGGTAACTTTAATATTCATATCTGGGCGTGGTTCGGCTATTTTATCTGCTAAAGAAGGGAAATCAGGTTTTATCTCTAATTTGGTAAAGAGTTAATAAGCTTTTTTGAGCCGCGCAAACGTGCGTGCACTTCTTGAAAATCCTAATCGTATACACACTGAACTCATATTTATTTACCCTAAAACGCATATAACGAAAAGTTGTATGTTTTGTCGACTCATATTTAAAGCCTCTTAGACAAACAGTGTGGACCTAGATCAGACTGCTCCTGTAGGAGCAGTCTGATCTAGGTCCACACTGTTTGCCTCTATGCTTTTGTTAAATAGACATTTCCAGATGCAGTTATTTTGCTGGCGTTTTAAGGTTTAAATATGTTTTGCGTCTTTACTGAGGTATGGTATGACTCAAGATAATACAGTTACATTTCCCATTTTCAGCTTTCACCTTTGTCTAAGGTAGACCAGTCCTAATTATGCATTCATAAGGTAACGCCTGTACAGTAACCAAAAATTTCAAAACTATGCTTAAATATTTTCATTTTTAAAGGAAAAGTAAACTAGTAGGGTCAGGCTCAACTACAACCCCACTGCAGACAAACCAACAACACTTTAAGGAAGAGACACAGAACACAGAAAGGAGTTCTAGCAATAAGGCGTACATTTTCCCTAGTTGGCATGATTTCAAACACCAAATTTTCAAATTGCTCTATTTTTTATTTTGTTTTTTAAATTGGTGGGGTTAGGGAGTAAAATATGCCTAGTAAGCATCAAAATACGTTTCAACGCCACTTATTATTAACAAGATCGTGAAAACCTGTGCTTTCATCTCCCACCCCTTATTTTACGTCTTTATACTGGGCGCCGTTTAGACCAGACATTGATTAAATGCATTGCTAGTTTTCAAAAAAGTAAAGTGCTAAAATATGAGGATAGAAGAGTTCTTCATTTCTAAAACTTCTTCTGCGCATGCGTACAAAATATGCTTAAAATCTTGATGTTTGTCATTGGAAAGATGAAACTGGCGTCTTATTGTTTGTTTTTAGATGCTTTCCCCCCTAGACCCTAGACACCTTTAGACAATGGAAAGTTTCTTTATACATATATATATATAACATATGCAAAGGGCGTCTTGGATCTAGGGGGAGGGGTTGTATAAGCCAAAAAAGACATCAGACATCTGACAAAAATAGACTACTTTGCAAGATGGTTGTTTTTATTGTACATCAACTGTATAAATATAATATATTACACTATCGTGATATGACGATTGTTTATCTTAGTTCAACGGTCTATTTCCCGTACCCGTCACTGAAATAACAAGCACAGTTGAAGATCAAAATAATTTCTCATTCAAAACGAAGTAGTGTTATTACATGCATTAAGTAAAAAATGAAACTACCTTTCGTTTTACATATACGGACTGGTGTATAGACGGCTGGTCTATATGTATTTGTTGAATGTGCCTAGTGTTTCCAGTCGTTATTATAACAAAATAAAACGAACGTCACATTTACTTACCCAAATTCAAAATAACTTCACAGAATTGTTCCTCATAATACCCTCAATACAAAATTGCACAATAGTGACGATCCGCTGAACAACAGGGCTGCCAGAGTTCCAGATAAGAAATACCTTTAAATGGCATTTCCACCGGAACGATTGGTTCAAATTCAAAATAATTTCACAGGAGTGTTCCTCATGATGCCTTCTTCCAAAAATTGCACAAATGGTTCCAGTCCACAGAACAAAGAGGCTGACAGAGCTCTTGATAAGAATTTTCTTTAAATGACATCTCCTCCTGAACCACTAATCCAAATTTTTTATAACTTCACTTGAAAGTTCCTCATGATGTCCTCTTTCAAAATTGCATAAATGGTTCCGCTCCATCCACAGGAGGGCCGTTAGAGCTCCTAATAAGAAACCTTTTAAATGACATCTCTTCCTTAACCACTGACCCAAATTCAAAATAATTTCACAGAATTGATCCTCATTATACCCTCTACCCCAAAAAATACACTCCGCCAAACAAAATGGCTGCCAGAGCTCCAGATAAGAAAACCTTTAAACATCATTTCCTTCTTGAACCACTGGTCCAAATTCAAAATAATTTCACAGAATCATTTCCTCCTGATACCTTCCACGAAAATTGAACAAATGGATCTGGCCTGCTGAACAAAGAGGCTGCCAGAGCTCTAGATAAGAAGTGTCTTTTAACAACATCATCTAAACCACTTGTCCAAAATCTATATAACTTCACATGAATGTTCCCTATAATGACCTCGTTCAAAATTGCATAAATGGTTCTTCTACACTAAACAGGAGGACTGCCAGAGCTTTAGATAAGAAATCTTTTAAAAGACATCTCCTGAACCACTGACCCAAAATCAATATAATTACACAGAATTGTTCCTCATGATGCATCCTATCAGAATTTGGCAAATGGTTCCACTCCACTGATCAGCCATTCTCAGGTGAGCGACCAAGGGCCCAAGGGCCCTCTTGCTTTAAGGATGCTCTAAATAGTGGATAAAGAATTAAACTGTTTATAGTACTTTTTGAAATGCATTTCAATCGCAGAATGTACACATAAAAAAATACAAAAAGTTGATCTTACTCACAGAGAAACAGCCAGGTGGGTCAACCTAATTTGTGTGCCCTTATTTTGCTTGGTAATTAATGTACTAAACTCCTCCAATATTTTATCATACACAAGATTCCAGTAAATAGCACATGCTTATATAAAATTTGTAGAATGGAGAAGTGGTTTGAATCAAATTGTTGAACCAAATCAGGTGGACTCTCAAAACCAGAAGATCTGTTGTTAAAAATCGTAAAAAGTCAATTTTTTAAAGTTTACCCTTTCTCTTTCAGTCAAAAGTTTTTGGATGTAAAGCCCTGAGTCACGCAAGCAGAGAGCGCATAAAATAAATGGCGGATGAATGGCGGTTCAATCCCAGTGTGCACCGAGCGAACGGTGAAAGGGTTAATACGTGCTAGAGTGCTTCCTGTCTGAGAAAATGCAGAAGATCCAGATCATTTGCATTGTTTAAATAGCTTTTGTGTCACCTGCGAAGCAAGGTCGACACGTAGGGATCATGACTCTGGCGTCTGCCGGCAAAATATTTGCTACCATGCTGTTGCTTATGTCATTTCCTTTAATTTGATATGCAACATGACCATGTTCTGAAAAGATTGAATCATGACCTATTGAGCCCATCCCAAGGGCAGTAGTGGGTATGCGGGCAGGATATTGGCTACCATGTTGCTGCGTTCGTAATTCTCTTTAATTTGATATGCAGCATGACCATGTCCTAAAAAGCTGAATTTTGACCTATTAACCCCAGGGTTGGGGGATGGGTAGGGGTCTGCGGGCAAAATATTTGCTACCATGCTGCTGCTGCTTTAAAAAAAATCCAATTACCTTTTATTTGACATGCAACATGACCATGTTGTGAAAAAGTTGAATTATGACCTATTTACCCCATCGCCAGGGTCCGGGGCTGGGGTTATGCGCGCAAAATGTTGGCTACCATGTTGCTGCATTCGTGATTCTCTTAAATTTGATATGCAACATGACCATGTTCTGAAAGTTGAATTATGACCTATTGACCTATGACCTTGTCACTTTCCCATTGGTATCCTGGGTGAAGTGTGGTATTTGATTGTATCGATTCCTGATATTTGCATCCTTACTTACTATTGATCCCATCCCCAGGGTTGCGCGGGGGGGGGGGGGGAGGCTATGGGCAAAATATTTGCTACCATTTCGCTGCATTCGTGGGTCTCTTTAAAATGATATGCAACATGACCCTGTTCTGAAAAAGTTTAATTGTTTCCTACATAATAGCAAACACATGCCATATGCCTAAAGGACTAAAGAATAAGATAATTTTTAAGTATTTGGCATGCACATGGCGATTTATGTAAGCATTTAGGAATAGATTCGAGTACAAATCTGGTCCTTTAGGCATATGACATGTTTTTCTATATAGTATTAACACCAATATCTACCACTTCCGGTCTATGAAGTACCAGCAATACGCGTAAATACCACCAAATCGACGTATACATTTACCAGTGTGATATTGGTGGGCTAAAATGACCCCACCTATCTATTAGCTGTAAAACTATGGCTGCACCAACCTAGGCACACTACTCATTAAGGCAGTATCAACTGTCTTGTGATATGTGATAAACCCGAGCCCACGTCCCTAAATGAAACAGGGGTTGTGTCTTTTGTTTCATTGTTTTAGCTCACCTGAGCCATTGGCTCCGTTGTGTGTCGTCCCACGTCAACAATTGCTTTAAAGGACATCTCCTAAACTGCTGGATTGATTTTTGCCAAACTTGGCAGGAATAATTGTTATATGGCCCTCTCCAATAAATGCTCAATGGTTATGGTACATTGCATATTTAGGTCACACAGGCTAAAATATATGAAAAGGTTAAAACGCTTCTTGTCTGAAACCACAAGGCCTAGTGCTGTGGTGTTTGGTATGTAGCATCACCTAGTGAACCTCTACCAAAACTGTCAAAATTATGCCCCAAGGGCCAAAATATTACCCATACCGCGGGCCACATGTTTTACATAGGCTTATATGGGGGAAGCATAAAAAATCATCTTGTATGATACCAAAAAGCCTAAAGCCTTGATATTTGGTATGTAGCATCACCAGGTGTAATTCTACCAAGTTTGTTCAAATTATGCCCTTGGGGCTAATAATGGTTCCGCAAGACATTGGCTTATGTATAAAGGGAAAACATGAAAAAATCTTCTTGTCTGAAACTTCAAGGCCTAGAGCCTTGCTATTTGGTTTGTAGCATTACCATGTTTGTTGAGATTATGCTTTGGGACCAAAAATTGACCAGCCCTGGGGATCAAATGTTTAACATATAGGTTATAGATCATATATTACAATTATAAAGGAATAAAGTGGGAACGATCGCAAACCTATCTATTATCTATGACCTATTGATAGTTTTTCCTCCCCTCCCATTCAAAATAGCCACATTGGCCACCTCACGGATTTACTTTATGATTTTACTTAATAGATATTACACATATTGACAAGATATGTGATTAAGTTAGCCAAAATTTTAAATTTCCATGCAAACGGATTTGTTGTAAAGCACTGGAAGGGGCAGAGTAAACTATTAACAGGCTTATAGTTGGAAATCATGGACACATCCTCAATGCCTAGAGTATTAATATTTGGTATATTGCATCATCAAGTAGACCTCTACCACCTTGTTCAAATTATGCCCCTGGGGCCAAAAATTGTTCCCCCGGGATCACATATTTTACACAGGATATTAGGAAAACATGACAAAAATCTTCTTGTCTGAAACCACAATGCCTGTGCAAGAACCATAACTCTCTTTTGCATAATTTAAGAGCAATTGTCCTTTGTTATTTTTCATACTTAAATTTTTTGTTTTGTGCATGACATAAAAACAAAAAATTATCAACTTGAAACTTCATTGGTAGCTAGATCTTGGTATGGAAAGGTGTAGTTTATAAGAATCATAACTATCTATTGCAAAATTTAGGAGTTATTGCCCATTGTTATACTTGAATTTTGTCCAGACCATAACGTTAACACAAATATATCCACTTGTAGTGTATAAGAACCATAACTGTCTATTGCAAAATTTAGGAGTCCTTGCTCATTGTTATACTTGAATTTTGTCCAGACCATAACGTTAACACAGATATATCCACTTGCAGCCCGTTTAGAACATACACTTATTTGGGGAGCATCCTATACAATACATCTGCCTTATACTCAAATTTAAATCTGCTTTTACTCACAAAAGAAGAGTATACTGACTGACTTTCCATTGCTTAGGAAAATCAAACATTTTAATGCCTTGTGCTACCCTCTCACAACAAATTGGTTGGCTGCCCATTAGGCATGCCTATTTTATATTATAAATATTATTTTGAATTCTTATTTGAAATTTTGTCATTGCACACGCGAAGTTATTATGGACGTCATAACGTTTCCTCTACGTCGAAATATACCCTACCGTCCATTTTTTTTAAATATCGGATACCCATATACATGTACATGTACTAAGAATGTGTGTCCATTTATTACTCAGTATTGTGTAGCTGAAATCGAAGCTGTATTTCGCGGTCTCATATTTTAGCGATTTTTATTTTTAACGCCAATCGCGCAAATTAAAAATATTCGCCAAATTTAAGTTTTTACAGTTAGTTTGTTAATATGAGGGAGGTTGGAGATTTTCTTAAGAATGTGTGTCAATAAAGTAAAGCCGCCGTGATGTAAGGGATAAACCTATGCCTAGTAAAACCAGGGGTCACAGGTTCGGTTTCCGGCTTCTCCATAAAACCACTTTCGGTTGAGCCTTCGGGAGTTCCTGTCATAAAGTACACACAAATCATAAATCCTCCCGGCCATGTACTGGATACTAACCATGGAAAAGCCACAAACATTTTTTATTTTAAAGAGCCAATCATATATTTTGGGAAAATCTGGAAGATTCAACTATGTGCCACGCTTCCTTCCAAAAGTGATTGTAATTTCACTACAAAATGATACAATGTTCCAAATGGCCTTTTCCCTGGTATTCTCGTTATGGGCCCAGACCTGTAATTATTGTTTTTCCATAGACCTTCATTAAAGCTTTTAAGTAAGCAGTGGTCCTCACAACTCTTCAAGCACAATTAGACTGTCATAGAATTACAGATTGGACTTAGTTAAACCGATAAACAAATATGAGATACCATGTTGACCACCATGTTTTACCACTTATTAGCCCCTGAAGGTTGGCACCCTACATGAATTGAAAATTTCATTGAAAAAATACCCAAATGCAAGGTTTTTTATTCTAAGCCACATCAGTAGACTTAATCAACAAATAAAGTGATATGCTGTTTCAAAAAGTGCAGCAAATATATACCCATCTAGTAAATATGAATACTTTCCCGTAATTTTGTTATTGACCAAATTACAAAACACTTTTCATCATAAATATTGTTACAGATTTGTGACCTATAGACATAACCCTTTTTTTGGATAAAAGAGCAGCACAATCATTTAATTTAAACCATTTAACATTTAAAAATACATTTATATTGTTTGTTTGCATTATTTACCCCAAAGCTATTCTTGGGAACCCTTTAAACAGCCCTACCCCCTACATTTATTACTGGCAAAATCATTTTATAGCAAAATAATGAAAAAGGAAAAGTAAACATATTAATTTTCTTATATCTCTTTTATTACATATCAGAAATACCTCAAACTTCTCTCATAGAAGTTTATAACACCACTTTACAATATACTATACCAAGAAGATGCATATGCTTTACTATCATTAGTCTAATGTGGAGTTACCCCACCCACCCCTATTGACAAGGCAAAAAGTACATGCTCCTGGCTATGGGGCAAAGAATCCTTTCTTTACACATAAAATTAACTTCTTATCACATAAAAACTCATTTGTACAAAAATAGAACAATTTCTTCTTATTAAGGTGAAAAGAGCTATTATTAATTAACAGTCTAGTGGGGAAGAGCAAAGTTTTCTTCCATGCAGAGGTACTTTGCTCACCAGCATGGCATTTTGACTACTTACATTTTCCCCCAGGCCTAGTGGGAGAATAGAACTACTTCGGCCAGAATGCTGCAAGGTCAAGGTCAGTGAAAGGGAGATTTCAAGGTCATAGAGTTCAAAGGTCAATGTCAATTTGCAATTTTATTGGCCAAAAAGGTACAAATTATACAATTTATGAACTATTTGTCTTAAAATAAGATAAAATGGTCAGAGAAAAGCTCCAAATTATTGACAAGATTTTAAAATTACTAGCCCAAATTACTCAATTTATAAATGACAGGCGTTATGTTTGCTAATTGTGAATTGGAATGTTGAAGCAGTTTCGTTATGCCATTTTTTTCAAAGTGTCATTTATACTGCGGGATCGAATAGTAAAGATTAAAACGGACTTTAGTTATACATATTTCCCTCTGGAATAGCTCTTCTTACAATGTTTTAGGTCATCAATAAGGACAAGGGACAATTTGGCACAGCAAATTAACCAAAAAGGGCCCAGGTGGATTAATTAACAAAGTGGATACTGCAATATCAGACATGTTTTCAAGTTGTTCTTCACTGTTGTTCAATTGAAAGGTCAAATTTTTAAAGGTCAAGGTCATATTGGGTCATATGACAGTCTCCTGTGCTATCTCTAAGTTCAACTAAGGCAAATGACAATACATGAGCATGCAAATGTGCATTTACGACATGTAATTACTTTTCAACAAAGTTGCATTTAACTCAATCAAATGACCACTACTGCCGCTTACGGAAACCTGCGAAAGGGCCTTTTTACCATATTTTGACAATTATAAGAAGAAATACTCAAACAATACTTCAGCATAACAATAAAAATACAAAAGTACGTGATATGGGAACCAGTAAGCTTTAGATACATGAAATGATGATTCCAGTCCTCATAGTGCAGCCGTGGAACTCACATGCTTCCCAGCCCAATATGTAGAGCAAAACTGAGCCAGCCATCACCCCTACCTACTAGTAACTAAGGCTCTTATTATGCAGTCTTAATGTTTTTTTTTTGTTTTTTGTTTTAGAAGGTGTACTTTTTGAAGCTGAAATCATAATACGATTCACTGAAACCAAACCAATGCATCGAAAACATATTACAGGTCACCTGCATAGCAGCCAAGGTATCCAACAAAACAGGCCTGATTTTCTTCTTAAGGGCCCTGACCTGTAATTGTTTTTCCATATACCTCCATTATAACTTTTAAGTAAGCTGTGATCCTCACAACTCTTCAAGCACAATGAGGCTGCCATAGAATTACAGACTGGACCTAGTTCAACGAATAAACAAATATGAGATACCATAGTGACCACCATGTTTTACCACCTATTAGCCTCTGAAGGTGGGCACCCTATATGAGAGGAAAATTTCAATAAAAAAATACCAAAATGCAAGGTCCTTTTTTCTAAGCCACATCAGTAAACTTAATTAACAAAAGCAGTGATATGCTGTTTCATAAAGTGCAGCAAATTTTACCCATCTAGTTAATATGAATACTTTCCCGTATTTTTATTATTGACCAATCACGAAACACTTTTCATCATAAATAATCTGCTGAGTATCAATACACATTTTCAGCCAATCAGTGCCCTTTTTACAATTACAGGTCTATGGCCTTATCGTTAAAAGTACACTCTGTTTATGACTCGTCGTGGGAAAACCTGTCTTTGTTGTACGCGAAAACAAAGGCACAGACCAGCTTGCACATTCGCACAATCTGGTCAGCGCCTTTGATATTCGCTCTCTGGATTATACGATAGCTACGTGTATACTTCACTTTTACTTGCTAGATGCAAAGTTTCAAGATTGGTGCAGTCTGATCGGCATCTTTGCTTTTCGCTCGCTGCAAAGTACACGTATAAAATCTATGCTTGCTTCATACAAATTTCATTATTCTAGTTAACACACCGGGTAGGCGGCAATCGAAAACACCAATACTATCAAGGAACGTAGATCAAAAATCGATAGAAACAGTGCTTTAGATTGTCATTTGTCGCCAGTGGGGCGACAAATGGCAATCGAAAACACTGTTTCTATCGAGTTTTGATCCGCGTTCGTCGATTGTTGATAACGTTTTCGATTGCCGCCTACCCAGTGTGGTTAATCTCAATCTAGCTGAATAGACTCTCGGTTGGATACTCCGAAGACAGGTTTTCTCGCGTCGTGGACCATATAACGTTTTGAGCTTACCACATGCGCCATCCTCACGACATATTTCATCTGGATTACAACCACCATTGTCTACACAGTCATCTGAATAGAAAGATACATAATAATAAATGTTCATAGGTATGAGGGCGGGTAGAAAAATCCGTTCCGAGGATTCCCGTTTGATATCACGAGTACATGACTTTTTGTATGCCTCGTGATAGACTAGCCTCGTGATGGTAAACGGCGATTTCAAGGGACGGATTGTTTAACCCATACTCATACCTTAACCTATATACAATAACGCAACTAGCAATTTAGCAATATACTCGCATGAAACATCTCAAGATAACGTCGCTTCAGTGCTATAGTGTTCTATCTACCATTGCACAAGTTTTGAGAAAAATGAGTTTGAAAATTTTAGCATCCTAATTTTTGATGCTTTATTTATCACAGACCTTTGAACTATACCAGAGGGTTACAATATATACATACAGTGTAAATGACCTTGGTTTGAAGACATTTGTACAGAAATATGGAATTTACGGGAATTTTGCAGTTTGCAGATAGAACATTATGCCCAAAAAATTGCCTTCTGCGTTCAGTGCTATAGTGTTCTATATTTTCCTACTGCTTGTTATTCTGTTTATGGAGTCAATTCATATACTAGTCTGAAAAGAAATGATTATTTGTACCTAAAAGTAGCAGATTTAGTCATTTATTTGGCATAGCAGTACAAAACCGCACGGATCATCGACAAACTACTTCAATTAAAGCAGTTTAAATATGTGTAAGGGAGGTAATCTTTTTCTACAGCTTATTATTCTGCCCATGAATCAATTTGCGTTATATTTTCCACTGAGCAGATTATTTGGACCCAAAAATAGCCGATATAGCCATTAGTTTGTCATAAGACCGATAAAACTCTTCAATTAAGGAAATTTAAATTTATGTAAGGGAGGTAACTGCAATTTTAGCAAGTTCTCCAAGGGAAGTGACTTTATGTAGATAGAACACTATGACACTGAACTCACCCAGTCACGTGACATAATCATCATTGGCCATTGGATGAACATCACTTAGAACACTATAGCACTGAACGAAATTGTCTTTTTGTAGATAGAACAGAAAAGCACAGCGATTTTAAGCTCACTGGGAGGAGATAGGCAAATGAAACCTTCACCAGTAGATAGAACATTTGATCTCCTTTCCAACGGTATGCATAACTCATTTTTGACCGAAATGTCACTTAGGACACTATAGCACTGAAGCGACGATAAGCTGCCAGAAGCCTAAAATAGACAGTCTATTATTGTCATCCATTTGCATGACAAACTTAGAAACAAGATTAGTTGTTCATTTCTTCATGCTCATTTTTGAACAAATGAAAGTGGTTGAGAATTTATTTTTAAAAAGCTATGGAGAAAACCTCATTTATTGAAGAGACTTAATTATGTTGTAGGTACACATTGGAATTGTCTCATAGAGTTGGAATTGCCTCATAGAGGCAATTCCAATGTATACCTACAACATATGTTACTAAAGAAATTTGTATTTGCCAAGTATCGTGTTTATTGTCTTTACCTCTTTTAAACATCCCGAAACTGCCAATCAGTATTAAAATTCCTCTTACTGTGCTTCATATTGTTTATATTTGCATGACAGCTATATCTCCAAGCTTCTCTTTGCTAATCTGCTAGCTGCATGGTTGTAAGCCTAGCTTTTTATGGAACATCGGTAAACAATGCGAACACAGTTGAGACGCCATAATGTGGCGTCTGATCAGGATCGTCAATCTTTGCCTTCAATGCAATTTGCTTAAAATTTGAAAAAAAGAGAAAGATACCACTCACTCCCCTAACCTTGAAAGACTCGTTCTTCTGACAAGCTCAGGGAATTTCATTCGGCTTCATTGGGTTTATTAGGTTTTAACATTCTGCTCGTTTCATCGAATAGTATACAGTTATTTCATGCCTGTTTGTAGTATAGTCCAAACTATTACCCGAGGTGCCGTGGACGACCTAATGCACTACTGCACGATGCCGAAGGCCGAGTGCAATAGTGCATCAGATCGTCCACGGTACCAAGGGGTAATAGTTTGACTATACTACAAACGGGCATGTAATAACTGTTTTATTACCCAAAGCCTTTGATGAAATACTGAGCAGCGCTTCTTGAATGGAGTTGCTGAAGACGATGCGGTTTTGTTGCAAAACAAAATGAGCCAGTGCATGAGATTTCCAACAATTTGGTATGTGCGACCAGCAAAGGCTCAGACCAGCCTGCGCATACGCGCAGACTGATCAGAGCCTTTGCTTGTCGCTTGAGTATTCTATGACTGTTGAGCTACTGACTGAACATTGTTTGGAGTTTCTAAGCTTAACAGGAGGCTGCACAGGCTCGTCTGAGTCTACACTTGTCAAAATGTCTAATTGTTGGAAATCTTGTGCCGCGGCTCAAATTTTTTACCACATCTTCTCAATTTTGGTCTCAAAATGTTCCGCTCGTACTGACTAAGAAAACGAGTACCCACACTTTATGTTTCTGACAATAAACAACGAAGTTATTGGAGTTTAGAGTTGCCAAACCATGGCTCATTTTCACCTTTGTTGCAATAAACGAACCGTATGCGCATCATTGTCGCGCATGTCGATAAGCGCCTGTGTGTTTTTAACAGCGAAGCGGGAAACCAGGCCAGGGTATAGTGCCAGTCAATGGTCAAAAATATTGACTGGGTAATAGTTCAGTGACCCACGACATAGCGAAAAATAGACAATTACTCCGTATATAGACGGTTGGGTAGTAAAGCCGAATATTTGTCTTGTCGGTGCTGGCATTACAAAGGTTGTGCAGTATATTATCGTCAATGCCTGAACACTTATCAGTTATATACACATGTGTGTCCGAAGTCTCACTCGAACTACTTATCAGCACTGTATACATGAACCTGTATTAATTAACTACTAATTATTTAACAGAAATGTATATATATGTGCCTGTCTGAACTATTTATCTGCATTATATGCACACGTGTTTGATTTACTTATAAGCACTGTATATATGAATAACTACATTACTTATCAGCACTGTATACATGGATGTCTGTGCTACATGTACTCACATGTATCAGCCCTCAGTCTGTTAGCATGGATGTCTGCATTACTAATAAACACTGTAGGATGTCTGTACCACTTATCAGCCCTGGATACATGAATGACAGCACTATTTATCAGTACTAAGTACACTTCACATTATCCTAGTTACTCGTTAGTACTGGTTCAACCAAGGGAGACCCGTCCCGAAATTACTTAAAATTGATGAATAGACGTTATAAATCAAACCAAACAAACAAACGAAAACTGTTTATATTTGTGTCTCAACGACATATGGGGCCGATCCGACAGAATTGGTATAACTTGACCTGTAGTTGTATCAATGCTCGTATGTCTGAAAGAGATATCAGCAGTTGTTTAATGTGTTATTAATTGTATAGGCGTGTGATGGTAATACACGTACAAGGGCGTGTACTAGACATGCATCTCCAATATTGCATATTACTTGGCCTCTAGCTTACTGTAAAGGCGGCGCCTCATGAATGCGTAATTAGGACTAGTCAACCTTAGGCATAGGTAGAAACTGAAAAGGAAGCGTGGTTTTATTCAAAAGTAACTGCATCATCTTACGCCACAACCTCAGTCATCATTTAGTCCTTAAAACGCCAGCAAAATAACTGCATCTGTAAATGTCTATTTAACATAAGCAGGGAGGCAAACATTGTGGACCCAGATCAGACTGCTTCTACAGGAGCAGTCTGGTGTGGGTTCTCACTGTTTATCTATGAGGCTTCAAATAGTTTAGTAGACGACAAAAACATACATTTTGTGATTTTTGCGATTTAAGGGTTAATTTATGTGAGTTCAGTGTGTATACGGTTAGGATTTTAATGAAATGCACGCATGTTTGCGCGGCTCAAAAAGTTATCAACCCTTTACCAACTTATAAATAAAACCTGATTTCCCTTCCTTAGCAGATGAAATAGCCGAACCACACCCAGATATGAATATTAAAGTTGCCGCCTTTACAGTAAGCGAAAAGTTAAGTGATACATTGTCAATTGATTTGGGCACTTACCGGCTACGCATTCATGAGGCGCCGCTTTTACAGTAAGCGAAAAGTCAAGTAATACTTACCAGCTACGCATTCATGAATGTCTGAGCAGTAATCACCAGGAACACAGTCCGTTGAGTTGCTGCATACTGTAATAAAGAAAGACATGCTGTAATTATGTAATCAGAACAGAACAGAACAGAAAGAACTTTATTTAGGAATATAGTTCCCAGGCCACTCGCAGTGGTATAAGAGAACAGACATTTGATAAAACAGTAAATACAATATAGTTGGTGACGCAAAAAAAATATAATAACACGCTCGGATCTTAAGGCTGGGTTTATGTCCTACCAACTTGCTCCTGGCATACTAACATAACATGCAGTGCACTTCAGGCGAATTGGTATCGCTGTACAAAATGGAGTTGCCTATAAGCTCAACTCAAAATCCCAGTGTGTTAGTAACGATCAATGTGGCATTGCCTATATGTAACTACTTTTAGTCTTTATCATGCCTGATTCTGCAGTATACACATGATGTATTTGAATAACTAAAATGAATTCTAAACCAATGTTGTTATAGACAGAATGTAGCTTCATTTTAATCACGTGGTCGTAACATTTGCCCAAGTCAGGCTGTGCAAATATGTAAAAAATACACATCTGCACAGTCCGATATGTGCCAGCAGAGAACAGGTCTGGTGTAATGTAACTCATTCATGGTCAAAAGCGCGACCCCGACGTGAAAAACCTGTAATAAGGTCCAGCGACTACTTCAACAGTATTTATGTTAAAATTAACTGTCTATAATTAATGGAGGGACACAAATAATTACCAACAAGAGAAAAACATTGTTGGAAATCACGTGTCATAGCTTGTATGTTTACATGTTAATTGATTGGCGAGACAATAATTACAAAACGTTTCTTTGTTTTTGTAAGACTTAATCCTGAAAAACTTGGGAGAAGTAGTCAGGAAAACAAATCAGAAAAGTTAACAAGTCAGGCATTTTGTGAAGAAAAGGTTTTGACGCCATAATTAGGGGTATTTGGGTTTGCTGAATCTAAAAGGCAATGTTGGCAAGCTGATAAATGGTGTCTTTATGACCTAATTTGTATATTTTCAAAATGGCCACCATAATCATGGAATTTGACATATAAATGAAATAATTTATTTTTTGACAATGTTTTTTTTTATCCAAAATCATACGTATTATGTCCTAAGATGGTTTTACTCTTTAGAGTAAATGGTTTTGGCAACAATAAACAAAACAATTTCAGGATATTACCGTATCCATGGTAAGGTAAAAAATGTCACTTAAGTCTATAAAACCATATACAAATTTGCCTTATTCAGCATCCTGCTATTTTAAAGATTTATTCATAGCACGATTTTGGACTGTTTACGTGCTTTTCAAGTAAATGAGGAAAAAACTTCGATAATAAACCAGTTGTTTTTAAGCCAAATATGTCATAACGTGCATGTCAAAATATACTAGAGGACTTTGAAAACGCATCACCATATTTTTGCACTTTTCTTGCAAACCGTATATGCGATTGAAAAGTTACTCGCAGGTTTCAATTTGTGCAACCCAGAATTGGTATGCATCAGTCGTTTATTTGACTGCACTATCACGCGACGCTGCTGATGACGTCACATGGGTACATACAGAATCCAGCACCTTTCTGCACAGTTAAATGAAGCTTTTGCGCGCTTTTATTACTGATATTGACTACATATACTGGCAGTCATGTCGGAAGACGTTTTGATGTAAATCATGGCAGGAGGTCTGCTGTCATGTGATTGAGAACGTCTTAGAAAATTACGTTAAAGTAACTTGCACAATACAAAAGACACGTGATAAAAACGTAATTTATGCATAATCTGTCATTTGTGTATGCCCTTAGCCCCTTCCAATAAAATCGGACGTAAAAAATCGAAACTTTGAAAGGCCCAAGACGTTGAATTTTATTCCTATTATTCTGCCAGCCAAGAGTAGAAGTGACGTCATGTTTTGTTTACAAAGTTATGGGACTTACCTGTACCTTTCATTGCAGGATTAATACACAATTGATCTATCGATTCGAGTTAGCTCAAGTGGTAGCGAGGAGGATTGCTAAACCACAATTTTTTTTTTAGGTTCGAATCTCACTGGCAGCTCTTTTTTTATTCAGTTTTTTTTTCTTTGGATGGGGGAGGGGTCTGATTTTATTATTCTCTTCGTGTCATTTTTTTTCTTTTTATTTATTTTTTTTATTTTTTCATCCCTTGCAAAATGGCGAAATCACTCTGTTGTTTTCTGATATATAGGTTAACCATGGCCTAGTCACGAATTTTGAGGTCGCAAATATGTCTTTCAACCCTATTCGCGTATACTTCTGAATTTACAGTAGTTTGTGTTGTTACAGATGTTTTATATATGTGCCTTATACATGTTAAAGGGATAAACAAATATAAATAAATAAATAAAAAAACAAAAAATGACATGAAAAGAATAATTAAATCAGACCCCCCACCCACCCTGGAAAAATTTAAAAAAAAATGAATAAAAAAAACAGCAGCCAGCACTACTGCATAAACTCCCATTAAAATCCCATTAATGGCCCCCATTAAAATTTCCCATTAAAAATGGTCCTATTAATGGTCAATTTTAATGGTAAAATGCACTTTCAAAACTGAAAATCTGTCAAAATACCATTAACTCAAACCATTAATTGAAAAAAAATAATGAGCATCATTTAAGCATTATTTTTAGTGTGTGAAAATTAATGGCCATTAAAACCTCCCATTAAAATTGTTGCTGGTTAATTTTAATGCCCATTAATATGGTCTATTTTTCATGGCCATGAAAATTTTGGCCATTATTAGAACCATTATTAATGGTTTTTTATTTTTAATGGCCATTATAACAGAAAATGTAACTACAAATTTATGGGCATTAATTACCCATTAGTATATTGGATAGAAAATAATGGGCATCATTCTTTTGAATCAACAGCATATTAATGGGCATTAATTGCATAAATTAATGGCCATTAGATAAGCAAGACAAATTTCTAATAAAAATATGTTAATGGTCATTAATTTTCTCTTATGCCCACTGCAATGTTTTCAAGATTCTATTTCTTGTGCTGCTTCCTGTTTCTCATTTAGAAGCAGGAAAGACAAGCAAGAATCTTGCTGGACTTTGGTTTAAGTCCCCTGTCATCTTAAGAGATAAACAGGCCAATTGACAAGTTAATGTTACCTTTTTATTTCTGAATCCTTCTATATATTGATGAAAATATAATTACCATTGGTGAATGCAACACATATACATTTTGATAAATTTAGGGCACAACCTTGCTGTATGTTAATAATAGAGATCAGAAATTCTGATAAATTTATAAATATAATATTTCAGAAAAAATATAAGTCTTAAATCATTTTTGTATATCATATTAATCTTTTGTGAAAAAATAAGATTTTTCAAGGGGAGCTACTCTAATTTGCAACTCATGTTTAAGTGATTTTAATGGCCATTAAATGTGTTTATTAGAATTATTGCATGTTTTGATCATTTTTCTCCGTCAGAAAGTAAAACAAAATTTTTTATTAAGATAATTGTAAAAATAATGTATGGTATTTTCACGATTTTAGAGACATCTTTAAACATTAAATTGTGTACTTCTCATTATAATTGTCAAATTCTATCCCATTGTTACATATAGCATTTACCTGTTGGTATGTTTGTTTTTTTTTTTGAAAACTTAAATCATCTGGGTATTCGGTTTTGTGAGATAAAAACATAGTTTGAAACGTTATGAAATTTGTTAAAGGGGATGATAATGATACAGCATATATCCAATAAGTAAAGTCTAAGACATGATCAAATGGCTTTACACATAAGGCACACCAACAGTCTTAATGAAGCCTCATCAAGAGCGTTTTTTTCTTTCTGATTCTATTGAGAAATGTTGCATTCTTTTACATGGTGTAAATGTTATTGGCCAAGTTGAATCCTTCTTAGGACACAGTCACATATAAAGAAAACCATATTAATTCAAAACTAATGGCCATACATAAATAGTTTGGATAAATAATTGGCATGAAATTAGATTAGATCCATTAGATGCAACTTTAATGGCCATTAAATCCTGCTCAAAACTCATTTAGGCTAAATTAATGGCTTTGGATTTTGTATTTTCTTCAAAAATACACTAACTCTTTTTATTACTTCTCTTCTTTGTTCAGACTTATAGGCATGGTGGTCGAAGCCTGCTAACCAATTAGTGCTTAAATGTATGAGACGCCTGACTGACAATTTCAATCGCCATACTACTCGCACCTCGCGGGTTCCCGCTTCCATGGTGATTGTGCTTGTACTCAGAAGCAGTAATACACATGTTGTTGATGGACAAGCAGGGTTTGGTAGCATACATAACTTAGAATTATAGAACTGTTTGGAATGTTAAATTATGCACAAAATTTCTACAAATGCAAGATCCATAGAATACATGTTTGTGCTACAAGTTTAAAATTGATTACCAATTGATTACCAGTGTACCTCATTAAAACTCCCCTCACTGTATCACGGATTTCATTATTTCAATAAAGCATGGTCATGGCTCCCAAATGCATATTTTCCTATATCCTATGTATTCTTGCAGTTGCTAAATCCTGTTTCCAGGCTCTAGCTATGCTTGGTAGGAGAGCAGATTGGTTTGTGTCTGAAAAGGTAACAAAGGCCCACAATCTCCTTGATAAGCTTTAAAATTTCCTGGATAAATGCTGGAGAAATTTCTCCAGCATTTCTCCAGGATATGTTATGATTTTCGATGAAATTAATAGAGTTTGCCTTTAAAACTCATTTTCCTACAGCATTTCTCGAGGTAATTTTCTTTGTCTTCCTGAAATTTCAGTTTAATCACACAGGCAATTTCTTCATGAAACAAGAAATGTGGCGATTTTAATTTACAAGCACTGAATGGTGGAGCTCTTCATTACACAAACATACCTATGGATGCAGTGTGCAGCAAGTTTTGAAGGCTGTAAAATGATAATGTTAAAAACTAACCTTTACATGAGTGTACAAATAATGGACAATATCAAATACTCTAATGATCTTTTTATTGATGGCCATTATTAAAAAATTAATGGGTTAAGATGTTCAGTCCCAAAAATTAATGGCCATGAAAATATTGATCTCCCAACTTCAGTAATTTAAAATTCATGAACACATCTTTCATGGCCATTATTAGACATGTAATGGGGTTTTCATGGCAATTAGTTTTTGTAATGGCCATTATTACTGCAAATTCATGGGCATTAAATCACCATAAAACAGAAAATAATGGCCCATTAAATTTTAATGGTCATCATTTCATACCAAGGGTAAAAATTAATGGTATTTTAATGATCATACTTGCTCTTGAATTAAATTAATGGCCATTACCACTTAAATAATGGCACATTGTTTCGTATAAATATTGGTTCCCGATATTTCACTGCTTTCTAATGCTAATGAATTGCATATTTATATATTTAATGGCCATTAAAATATCAAACATGCAAATTTACTACTTTTTAATGCCATCAATAGACACGAAAGGTTTTAATGGTCATTACTTTTTGTAATGGCCATTACAGAATGCAAATTCATGGGCATTAAAACATCACAAAACGAAAATTAATGGACCATTATTATTTCTTTTAATGGTCATTAATAATACAGAAGGTGTAAATTAATCAAAAATTAATGATTTTACTTGCTCTTTAATGGCCGTTACCGCTGAATTAATGGCCATTATGATGAATATTAATGACCGAACACACAAAACCGTTAATTTTAAGAAACGAAAAGTAGTGGATGATTTTAACAGGAATTTGATTGTTAATGGCATTTTTATGGACTTTTAACGGAATTTAATGGGTTTTATGTGCAGTAGTGCAGTGAGATTCGAACCTAAAAAAAAATTGTGGTTTTGTAATCTTCCTCGCAACCACTTGAGCTAATTCCGATCGATAGATCAATTGTGTATTAATCCTGTCATGAAAGGTAAGTCCCATAACTTTGTAAACAAAACATGACGTCACTTCTACTCTTGGCTGGCAGAATAATATACTATAGGAATCAGGGTGGGTGGGGTTTGTCGATTTTTTCAAAGAGGTGTAATTTTGAGCATACCGAACTGTCAATTCATTTCTAATCGTTCAATGATGAATGTGAAATCGTGAAAGAAGCAAAGGACGCAAATCTATTGAGTCAGGAATCAAAACTAACGCGTGTTAACTTTAATTTGGTAATCTGTTTGAAAGTAAATATATAATACTCGTAACTAGCAACTGACATATGGGTAATGTGCATAGGTACACCCACTTATTTTTTTCTACGAATTTTCTTTTATAGTGTTTCTATTTATTTCTATTAATATTCATAAATGTGCAAAAGCGGAAATCCGCATATCAGCACATTGAATAAAAGAACTATGTCTGGGCTTTAATTTAGTACCCAGTTTGGTGGTCTAGGTAGAGTTTCTGCTTTGATACGAATCATTATGTAGGTGCACCCCAATCTTTAGAATCGTATCATGAATTTTCACATAAATTAGAGGAGGGGGGGGGGGGGGTTAAATTGTTCTAGGCAAGCCTTCCTGAGCCTGTTTTTTTCGGCTTCTTAGCGATCGTTTTGTTTCGCCAGTAATTGACAATTTGCTTTTCTTGAGTAAGTGCAAGAGGGGGATATCCACAAAAGAATGTGTGGCGTGCAAGTGTCGACCTTGGGTCTGCTTGCAAATGACCCAGCTACAGTTGCCATGGACACTGTGCAATTTTAGGTAATCCAGGTTAAGGTGACTCCGGTGTCGTCGTCGTAGTCGTCGTAGTCGTCGTCGTCCGCGGCACCACACTTTTGGTTTCCGATAACTCCTGAAGAATACATCAATTTCATTTAAACTTTACAGAAGGGTCAAGCATCATAAAATACAAACCAAGTTTGACTAAGGTGGTATTCCGCAAATTTTTGACAGAGTTATTGCCCTTTTTGACTAAAGTTTAGGCTAATGCAAACCCTATATTGGCTTTTTGGTGGAATAAACTTCACATTTCTCCAAAACTATAATATCTGACAACCTTTCACCATAGGCCATGATAAGCTAGTGCCTATAGATAAGCATGACAGTGATGTAAATTTTACCCCACCCCCCTGACCCCTTATGTGAGGTCAGAGGTCAAAAATATAAATTTCGTATAACTCAGTCAGGTGTTAATGTTTTTTACTGAAATGTCGCATGCAGACAGAGGTTAAATAAATATGAAACATATCAAACGTGATTTTCGATCGAAAGCCTGTGTCCGACGCTCTGGGTAGAAATTCAACTTTTTTAGAACATAATCATGTCGCATATCAAATTAAAGGTAATCACAATGCAGCAGTATGGTAGCAAATATTTTGCCTGCAGACCCCCACCCCCCTTCGACCCTGTGGTCAGTTGTACGAATACGAATCGCTCGCGCTGCGCGCTCTTGATTTGATCTTCTATACAACTGATTTCCAAACAGCGAATTTATGATTCAACAATTTACTGCTAGAGCTGGTCTATTTCTTAATTATAACGTTACGAAATATTGATGTTTTCACGTCAAAAATGCAATTTTGAATTAATTTGAATGTCTTTTGATAAATGGAATTTAACATTCGTGCTTTTGTCTCAATGAATTTATTATCTCGTTAGAAATAAGATATTAAATGCTCGGTTAGCCTCGCATTCTATCTTTTTTCCAAACTCGTTAACACAGTATGTAAACTGAAATAAACATCCTGTACCGTACCTCCGCTAGCTCACGCCTTATAAACATGAATAACAGCACTCGTGCGTAACCAGTAGTCGGAAAATGCGTGTATTTAGGTACATGTACACGTTTCGATTTATATTGTTAGCGATACAGACAATACACATTCGAACAAGGTAAGAAAAGCCATTTTATCTATTTAATTCCGTTTTATTCCATGATTTTAACGGTTTCCTCCTTTGCATTTTGCTTTGTTAAAAAAATGACTTGCTCACAATCAGAGCCGTTCTGTGTCGAAAACGAGCTTAAATGCCAAATTGCACGGTTTTAGTGGAATTGGCAATCACATGTATACATGATTACATGGTTGTAACTGTAACAGTTACTTAGATCTATGGAAAAATGAATTTTAATAGGTGGGCCCTCTCAATTACAGCTGTACCAACAACTCTCACATCACGATTTCCGACAACTGGTTACGCACGAGTGCTGTAATTCATAATGTATAAGGCGTGAGCTAGGAGGAACGGGTACAGGATGTTTATTTCAGTTTACATACTGTGGTTAATGAATTCAAAAAAAAAACATTTTATGTAGCACTCATGTAAGATAATCTATAAGCTATTCTGTGAAAAGCGATGTATTAATTTTGTCAAGCTTCATACACCGCTTCTACAATTTGATTCCTACAAATCAGGTGATTGTCTAAAGTGTGTTAAAATTGTTTAACCATAATTCATGATTTCTTTAGAACAATGTTGTGACTTAAATAGATCCGTTTATGAAGCTTTGAACAACATCTTAAATGTAAAGGTTCATTTTAAAACAAGCATTGGAAATGTAAATAGTGTCAAAAATTTTCGATTTATTTCCTCGCCGCACGATCTGAACTCGTAGCCTAGTGGTTAGCGCGTCTGACTTTGGAACCAGCGGACCAGGGTCGATTGCTGGGTGGGCACCTAATATACATTTTATTCATCTTTTTTAGCTTTATAATGCTGAATTACTTCCTACAAGTAATATGAATTGATAAATGATACAAACGTTTTATATTGAATTATCCTCAAAATTGGTGGGGGTGCGGGTAAATTTTACTCTCCTAAAAAATTAGTCTGGTGACCCCCATTTTTATTTTTTTTTCCAAAAGGTAAAAGAATAGTCCATGAAATAAAAACAAAACCTTAAGATTTTCAATGTCAGACTTTTTAATATACAATTGACTAAAAACCGTCTTCCTATTTTGAAGGAATTACCAAAATATATCATTCAGTATCTTGTCACGGCTTAGGAAAACAAATAAATTTTCAAATTTTCCAAGAAGCTTGATGTCGTGAGTAGTAATTAAACACAAAATAAAGAAGCTGGATGGCAATACAAATACTTTAGCTCAATAATAAGGATATTCAGACAATTGGCCGATTTGTTTAGAATTAAGTGTCGAACATATTCCGACTGCATTTTCCTGTCCGGCATTATGTAACGACTCGGCCAATTGCATTTCCATGCCGACATTATGCACTTACATAAATAGTTTTTAATAACTCATTGATTTCTTGCCTAGAATCCTGAAATTGAAGGCAGATAAGGTTCCGGGGGTTATTAAACTGTTTTTCATGCTGAACTCACATACAGGATTTTGTTTAAATCCCAACACTTCTTGGCATTTTGATATAATGAAATTGCCCACTGTTCTGAAAAAAAAAATAATGTTTTATAAGAATTTGATAATTTTAACGTGAGTTGAGCTTCATTTTTTAAAACCTCGGGTCCAGTATAAAACTTGACCATACCGGCGTCAGCATATCCAAAAAGGAACAGGCACACGACTATACACGCTAAAAACTTCATCTCTGTATTGTGGCGTCGAACGGAAGCGAACACGTATAAATCAGAGATGTTGATGTAAATATATGTATAAAAAAACTTTATATCTACATATATATTAGATCGCGACATATATATTAGATCGCGGTTCGCCACAAGAAAACATACCTTAGCTATTTGACACAGTGACATTCTCAAAACGGTAGGCATAGCTACAGTCTCTCTGGCTAGAATCTTGCTTTGTTGGATGGCATGAAAATAAAGAAGAATGCAAAGATCATGAATTGATACAATCAAACACCACAACTGATCCAGGGCATCATATGGGGAAGGGTTAAAATATAAGAAACATCAGGCAAAAGAGAGCCAAGAGGCCAGCCCTTACCCAGAAAGTGACCGTACATGTAACACACAAGGCTGCAAGGAACAGGCAATACATTATGTATAGAGATATACTTTCTGGACGGCATATAGTAAACGTGCTGAATAGATTGTGCTTATACGCAGGATTGGCAGTAGATTGATATCAGTTGTAGATAATGATATTGTCCCTACGAATCCATGCAAACCACTACCATTGCAGCTAGCCTATCAATTATCAAAAAGACATGAAATTTCAGTTAATTGTTGACGAAGAAATACTTGATTCAAATCGGAACTGCATCGGCCAATTCCGCGAAATTCCGTGGAATCAGACCACGGATGTACATCGAGGATCTACTTTGATAACGCGGGTGATAACGTGACACTGACGTTATATAACGTGACGCTGACGTCAAAGAAACCATGTTAACACAATAGCAAGTAGGTATTTATTTACAAAAATATGTAATAAATGATATTTTTTACGTTTCAATCTGAAAGGGTGGGCTTTTAGAACGACACTAACACTTGTTGTATTCATAAATCTTCATATTAAGTTTGCATGGACGTGAATTTAAACGCGTTTCTCAAAATGCAACCTGAAATGTCCAAAATCGCCATTTATTTTTGGTTTTTTTTTTCTTATTTAATGCTGACACAAGACACAAGCTTTCGAGTTTTACAATAAGAGAAGGTACTATTCTTTCGCTTCTTTACAAATCTTGTATTACATGGCATACTAGGGAAAAGATATTTTAGCATTTGGATAATTATTGCTGGTGTAACCAAAAGTGACTGGACAAAAAAAACGTGTCCATGTATAAATTTGTATCGTTGATGAGTTATAGAAGTTCAAAAATGAAACCTGTTTGTGAGAGTTATGGGGCATATGACAGGGTTAGTTATATTTGCACATGCAATGCTATGATTATCTTGATACTATTCAGTCAAACTAATATTTGATCGTATAAAACAAGGAATCAATGTACTAACAGGCTAGCTATCATTTTGTTAGGACCAGCGATATTGCAAATAATTAAACATTGAAATCATCATCAGTTTGTGATTAAATGAAACAACATAGACCATGACATATCTTATGTGTAACTTCATCGAGTGTTTATCAAAACAAAAATTTGATTATCATATTTGCAAGTGGAAATACATGGTATTTAAAACACTTCATCTGGTGTTTCAAAATGGAAATCTTTGTGAGTTATTTTCATTGCACATTTGTTACGGAAAATAGATGCAATGTTTTTTTTCTTTAACCATCATTTAACAAGTGTCTTTTTGAAACATAGGTGTAATAAAACATCAACAGAAACTTGTATTTAAACTCTATGAACATTTAAAGCAAAAAATAATGACAAAAGACAAAAATTAGCATGCTTATTGGACGGAATCCCTTTCCCAATAACAATAATACACTCAACAATGCCAACATTTAAAGATACGGAATATAGAATTGCCTCAGTGTTATTTTATCTACATAAATCCTGCTTTACCAACATCAATTATTACCTAAAGGTACTCTCCTGCCAGCCAAGAGTGACAGTGATGTCATATTTTGTTTATTAAGTAATCAGGGGTTTATAATGGATATATCGCTTGAGTATTAATCCTATCCTCTGGATAGGATTAAAACACAAGTGATCTATCGATTCGCATTATCAGAAGTTAAGTGAACAAGTTAGTGTTTACTTAACATTCGTAAACAAAATATTGCGTCACTGTCACTCTTAGTTGGCACGATAGTATGTTTCACCAACAATTTTAGGTTTACTAAATTAAGCGGCCGGAGCGTGTCTTTGCTATAGAACATAGACACATGTGAAGACTCTGTACATGCTAAGTTAACACTTCAGCTTCATAACATGATTTTACTGTATATTCTGGGCATTTATAAAACTTTATATCAAAATGTTGGTTAATCAACATTTTAACTTTCTCTTCGAGCCTGTAACTTCCCATTGTTCAGCCTACTGCTATGAACTTTTTCCAAACCATATGGATTTAAGCCATAAAGCGCTTCAAAATGAATTCAAATATACTGAACGAAACTTCTAAACCGCCACTCAATATTTTCTCATATATCTTAACATATATGATACATACATGGCTACAATTTACACTCAATATGGAAAAATTAATTGAACTGAACCTGTCAAAATTTCATTTTCATCAATTGAAATTAACATGCTCAATTGATAGACTGCATAAAGGCACCATCGCATTTCATTTTCACACAAACGCTAAAATTTGAACTCATCGCTTAAATTAAAGTATTCCATGGACCTTATATGAAAACACCAATTTTATGGTGTTATAAATGGACCTTTTGAACATTTTTGGGTTTCGCTTTTATTAAGTAGGAATTTTCAGGTAATCCAAAATGTTCCTATGGAAGCCCATATGACATAAAACAACACAATAATGCTTTATGGAGATGAAATGTTTTTTGTCCACAATATTATTGGAACTTTCTGGTGCTGTAAATGGACATTGTTGAACACTATCGTGTTTATTTAGTAATAAAGTAGCAATTGTCATGCAATTCAGTGCTCCTATGGAAGCCCATTTGGCATAAAAGAACACAGAAATGTGTTTATGGTGATGAAATGTTTTTGTCTACAATATTATTGAAACATCCGTCACCCATTAAGCGCGTACTGCACATCAATCTCGACACTTCCGACGTTCCCATGCAGCATTTTTGCATCACCGCACCGAAGTATGGTGGACTATACAGGACATTTTATGACATACGTAATACTCAGTTTTTGCGATTTTTCTCGTCATACGAGTGCAGAAACGAAAAATGACCGACAGGTTGTGCTGTAAACTTTCGGCTCTATCAAAACATGCCAAACCTTATGATAAATTATGAATCAGTCTCAGCGAGGCCCCTATTTCGATTGAACCCACAGCCCCACGCCTCAACTTTATACTCATACAACCCACATGTTGTTATTTGAGTGATAAAATAAAGTTGTCCGATAGTTGTCGATGAAAATACGAGTATACACAAGGCGAAAAAACATTTAGCATCGTGTGCCACGTGCAAAACAGGTATTAGTACTATATCGTTACGCATAAATGAACATCCTTATTGAATCAAACTTTGTTATGTTCAATCGACGAACACGTGTGCCCAAATATACTGTGGTAAATATCATTTCAAAAAGTTTAATAATAAATGAGCTATACTGAAAAAATGTGTTGTGTTAACTGGCGGTTTAGAAGTTTCGTTCAGTATAGTATTATTAAGTTATTGCATAAGTCATTGGTGATTGAACATTTTCGCTGCAAATACATTTGCATTTTGATAACTTGTATATAATTTAATTAAACATCCATAAAAAAGAATGTTATCTGATGTCAATCGCGCTTTTGGAGTAAATTGACGAGAAAGGTGCTTGTTTGTTTGTTTTATTGCTTTACGTCCCAAGTCAACAGCTATGGTCATGGCGGGACTGTCAGTTCACCTAACCACACTTTTCCTGGGCAAGCTTGAACAGGCGGTAACCAGTACTTTGTGCACAGAGACGAGACAGGTGTATTAAAGTGCATATTTCAACTAAATTTCCACATTAATCATGCTTATTATATTGCAAGCAGACGTTTTTTAACGAAAACACAATTAACATGGTGCATCAAAGTATCATTATCATGAACTATACTCGTTTGTGTCCTTTCAATGAGCATTTGAAGCCTTGTTATGGAAAATATATGTTACTGAGGCAAAGCAACATGAGAGCATTTTACTTACTACAAGCTATACAAAATTTATTTTTATTGTTATTCATTTATATTTATTTCGAAGAAACCACCATACAAAGGTATATGGCCGTTATCTACATTCAGAGGTGCTTGTTTTCTAAAAAGCTTCACGGAAGCATATATTTTGAAACTTGACATTTTGGTTTTTTCCCTGTTTGTTTTGTTTTTTTGCGACAGTGGATACCAATCTATCTCCGTTTATTATATTGCTTATCTTTAATTATTTTCAAGTTCATTTGACAGGATCACGTACCTGTAAGTGAAATATATATTTTTTCAGTAACCCATTTAAAAATAGTTACGGCTGCATAGGCATATTTGGAGGCACATACATTGTTGATGATTCTAACTAATGTTAACCTAATGGCCCAATTATAAACCTGTTTCTGGAATTCATTTGAAAGGAACAAAAATGATTTTGGGGGAAATATGAGCTTCCCCTTTAGATTCATTAAATAAACATACCAAATGTCTTCAAAAATAGCTTGGCGACATTGCAATGTTGGCTATTTGCAGAACTTAAACATTGGCAAAAAAGCTACACAAACGCAGCACGCTGAATGGTATTATCAATCCATGCCTTGAGACTATGTTCAACAAAAACACTAGCCTCTTCATAGCACGGGTTGCCATCACATGGCTTTGAAACACGGTTCAAATGTGCATCCAAAAATGAATATGGATGACCGTTTAATTACACGACAATAACACAGCCAGCGAACCGACTCCTTGTGAATTCCACTAGGTCATTGTACGGGCAATGTGCGATTTATATGAGATGGTCGTGAAGATATCGCGATGACTGCACGATGACTGCACGATAACCTTGTGGTTGTCATACGATATCCGCAAGGTCTCTGTAAGGTTTTGTCCTAGTTTGTTTGTTTTGTTTAATTTGATTCTTTACGTCCCATCAACAATATTTCAGTTTTAAAGGGACGGGTCTTTCTGGGTAGCGTGGGTCCAGTCGTCAATACTTTTGCAATATTTTCTAATGCTAATATTCTAAAAAAATAAGAGAATAAAAAGATACCACATCAAAGGTGTCGGTTGTCCGTTGTTGACTTCGAATAATATTGTGTTTGACCAAGAAACGGAAAAATCAAAAAAAAAAAAGAAGAAAAGTGATCAGACTGGAACCCAGCCTATTTCCCGGGATGAACCGGTACTAAGCTAGGATTAATATTCTTGCTCGTTGTCCTAGTTTGCCGCTGAAATAAATCGCAATGTGATCGTAAGCAATGTAAACACATACTTCGTAGCCTTTAGCCGCGCACGATGCTGGAACATCGTAAAAAATCGTAAGGAAAATCGTAGACAAAAAATCGTATGACGACCGTGGCAAATGTAACCGAGGCATTACGGCTTTTTTAGATGAAAAAGTTGAAGATTTGGATTTAGCAGCTAGATTGGGTGATGACAGGTGGCACTTAGAAGGGGCTAGTAACTACCGTTCGTACCCACAGGGACATGATTCTTCCTGTTCAAGCTATATCCCTGTAGATCATTGGAGATAATTACCATGAAATCAAAATGCTATTAATGTCAGCAATGCTACATGTGGCAGGTTTATGGCCTTTCACCTTCACTAAACTAAATTAATTGCCAACAAATTTAGACCCAGTTCTCAGGGAAAGGGCAGCTCACCATCAATTTTGTAAACCGTGAAAATATAGATATGTACCCAGTATTTTTCGCATTTATTTGTTTCATGAGCAAATCTAATTAAAGTATTGAAGGATAAGATCGGCTAAAGCGCAACATCATGCAGGTATTATAAGACATTTTCTCTTGAGGTACCTTTCTTTTACCCTGCTGATCAGACAACAAATACAGTACCACAGAAAAGCCTTTCCAAATCGCAAGAAACATTTGAATTAATACAGTGGAATGCAGTAAATATATTTGAGCATCCTGGTATTACTTGACTGTTCGCTTACTGTAAAGGCGGCAACTTAAATATTCATATCTGGGTGTGGTTCGGCTATTTCATCTGCTAAGAAGGGAAATCAGGCTTTATCTATAATTTGGTAAAGAGTTAAATAGCTTTTTGAGCCGCGTAAACGTGCGTGCATTTCATGAAAATTCTATCCGTATACACACTGAACTCACATTTATTAACCCTTAAAGCGCATAATCACAAAATGTACGTTTTTTCGCACACTTAACTATTTGGAGCCTCATAGATAAACAGTGTGGACCCAGATCAGACTGCTCCTGCTTATGTTAAATAGACATTTTCAGATGCAGTTATTTTGCTGGCGTTTTAAGGACCAAATAATGACTGAGGTTGTGGCACAAGATGATACAGTTACTTTTGAAAAAAACACACGCCTCCTTTTCAGCTTTTACCTATGCCTAAGGTTGACCAGTCCTAATTACGCTTCATGAGGCGCCGTCTTTACAGTAAGCGAAAAGTCAAAGAATATGTAATACTTCAATTCCTGGTAATAATTAAGGGTCACACAGACACCAGTCCTGTATACCTACTTTTTTATAGTAAACTGCCAGATAGCAGTTTGCGTTCATTTTAATAACAGCATAATGTTGATTTTGTCGTGCCCCTACCAACTCCTTCTGCTTTAACAGTCATAGAATATTCAAGCTACAAGAAAAAGGCTCTGATCAGACTGTGCAATTGCGATTGCGCAGGCTGATCTGAGGCTTTGCTGGTCGCACATAATAACAGCATAATGTTGATTTTGTCGTGCTCCCACCAACTCCTGCTTTATTCCTACAGTGCAGTGTCAAATGTGTGGGGATTACAGGCAACATGTGGGTTGTGGATTTCATAAAACTCTGACAGAAAAAAAGGCATTTGGTGATAATTTACCCTTCTTATTCTGATGGACCATTCCTTACAAAGTGTGGAATAGCCCATTTATATTTTAAGGAGAGCTCAGTCATAATTTCAATAAAATGATGCATTTCTGTCCCTGAAATTTGTTAATGCCTTACCAACCAGTACATGCCCTGATGAAATGCCATAAGGTTACATTTGCATCAGGGTCTTTACTGCTTGTCCAAATACCTGTTTACCGTTAATGATTAAATCAAAATATGATTTAGTTCTTAATAAAAGCATATGCTTTCAGTAGTCATTACAATTATCTCGTCGAGTTGATTCTAATAGAGCCAGTGCATGAGATTTGCAACAATGTGGTATGTGCCACCAGCAAATCTTCAGATCAGCCTGCGCATACGCGCAGTCTGATCAGAGCCTTTTGCTTGTCGCTTGAATATTTTATGATTATTAATCTACTGACTGAACATCATTTGGAGTTTCTAACCTTCAAAGGAGGGTGCACAGGCTCATCTGAGTCCAGGGGGAATTTTGAACACTATGATTTTCTGAAACTACATCATATAAGACACAAAATAAAAGATGTTAGCCCTCTGAGAGTGGCAGCGTTAACGTGTAACAGCACGTTATATATGTTACCCCCCAAAATAGCATTAAACGTCCCTGATAATGTCTCAACCATGACATGTTCGTACATATTTGCATGCTGACACAGGTTTATGAACTTCTTATAACACAGTTACATATTTTTAGTATTAATTTTATAAATGTCTTGAGTTTTTACCGTTGTATACGTTACTTAGTGTATCCTGCGTTATTTCCGAGTATCAGTATGGTATACGTGTATTACATCAGTCACAGAATATAGCAAATCTATAAGGCTGCTACTAAAATGATTTAAAGTTCTTTATTATGGTTGCTTACACTATTTTTAAGGTCCATGTTATGTATGTTACCTTCAAAATAGAATTAAACATTTAAGTTAATGTCTTTAACAAGCCCTGTTTATACTTATTTGCATGCTTGCACAGGTTTATGTACTTCTTTTGGCAAGATTTACCTATTTTAAGTATTCATTTAATAAATGCCTTGAGCTTTAACTGTTATGTGTGTTACTAAATGATACATAAGTTATTCTGAGTATCTGTATAGAAGTTGTTGACTATACATGTATAAAGTCTGTCAGAGAATTTAGAAAAATTATAAGGCTGAAATAAATTGAAGTTCCTTATTAATTTATGGTGACTTAAACTAATAATATAATGTGATCTATCAACCTTCGCTGTTTGCTCACATAAACAGTATATATACCATGCATTCAAATCGGATGTTCTGAAAGACCGTCACTGTGAAACAGCCCAGTTCTGGGCAAGGTATATGGATATGATCCAGATGGTGTTGATACTGATTAGGGCTACAAGGAAAACAGCTTTGAATTGCATGTCATCTCTATATGCATGCCTTGTTCCCAATGTTCATTGCAAAGGATCACAACAACTACGCACAATATGTACCTGTGTAACTGATTACACTGATAAATTTGATACACATCGCAGATGCAAAGAACTTCTCGAACAAAATTGGTTTAGTGGGTCACAACCATTGGTTCTTTGCTTGAGAAATGCTTTTGACATAACTATCAGGCAAACAATAAAGAGGTATTATAGGCTTCAGCAACTAGAACTACGCTTCGAACTACAGATGGAATGGTGTATTACTCATCACATCAGAGCTCAATACATTGAAACAACTCTTCAATGCACTGAAATGAAATATTCAATCTGCTCAGATGCAAAGTAGAATGAGTACTAGAGGCATGCTTCACCAATCCTTTTAATTCTAGTTTTGAAGGCAATGAACTGTACTTTTTGTCTTTCGGTGTGCCTGCTAAGCCTGGCATAGCTAAGGATCTTATTGAGGCTGATGACATTGGCAGGGAGGCTGTTGCAGACTTCACTGACTCACTTTTAGTTAAAAAAATCTGCCTTTCACATCCCCAATAAAATGCTACAACCTAATAAAGTTTTGATGCTTGCGAGGTCAAGCAAGAAGAAATTGCCCAATTTACATAACGTAAACAGCCAGATGAGAGCTTAAAGAAGCGTCTTTGGTTAGCATGACCTTCTTTCTATTGGACATAATGTTGACCTTGAGTTGACACTGCCGTCCCTTCTGGAACCTGTACCATGGTCACTTTCAACTCCTGATAGAATTTCCACCAAAACTGACAAGTCCAAACTTCAGCATGGCTTGCAATCACACATTGAACCTACATTAGATTGGCCATGTAGTGCTGCACATGACGTTGATGTTAATGCCATAACTACAGAGCATAATAGCTTTTCCTGTCACCTTCATGGATCTGATGGCACCAGTATTCAACCAGGCACTAAAGGCAGGGCATGTTGGTTTTGTCACTGATACATATATACAATTTATAAGCAGCAGTCTATAAGTCTTACAAACATTCTCGCAGAGGATAACCTGGGTGTTTTGTTCACCAATGGTGTATGCAACAAAAGGTGCACCTTCTGAATGAGAACAGCATTGGCCAGAATATGGGGGAAGAGATCTACAGTAATACACTGTTTAACAGATTGTGACACTACCAATGTGCCGATGTGTTAGTACTACGGAAAGGTTTTTCCTATCAAACTGATAGAGAACTCCTCCCCCACTTACCGTATGGTTTGCACTTTTCAGAAGTCATGTCATTTACTAAAATTATCAAAGATGTTTATGGGTAATATATACAATTGGATGTTACAGGGTAATGGTGCCATAACTAGAGTGCTAGCATATTGCAAAATCCTTGCAAGATAAATCTGATGGAGTTGTAATAAGTTGTATAGGAAAATTCTTTAAAACCCTTGGATAATATATGAAGATTTGCTCTAGAACTTCTACCTGATGGGAATTCTTTGATCTTTTAAGTTGTTACTCGCACATTGCACTGAATGTTACAAACTTTCCATGAGTATCATGTCAACTATATTTGATGTCTCTATAAAAGAAAAGAGAGTTTATGGTAGTTTATGTTCTGAGTTACTTCCTCAGCAAATGAGCCAGAGTAAAAGAAGTATATGGACCTATGCAAGCATGCAAATAAGTACAAGCAGGTCGTGTTGGAGACCATATCTTGAATGTTTAATGGTATTCAGAGAGTAACGTGTGTAGCATGGGCTGTAAAATAGTGTAAGACACTATAATAAGGAACTTTAATTCATTTAAATTGCAGCCTTATAGATTTTCTATATTCACTGATGGATGTAATACATGTATAGTCAATAACTGCCATACTCATACTTGGAAATAACATATTAAACACTAAGTAACATATACAACGGCAAAAACTCAAGACATTTATAAAAAATGCTAACATTATGTAACTGTGCTATAACAAGTTCTTAAACCTGTGCCAGACTTCAAAAAAAGAGTGAATATGTCATGTTGGAGACATTATCAGGAACATTTGATGTTATTTTAGGGGGTAACGTACGTAACATAATGTTACCCGCTAACGCTGCCACTCTCAGAGGGCTAACATATTTCACTTTGTGGCTTATATACTGTAGTATTTGGAAATTATAATGTACGAAATTCCCTCTAGGGGGAAGTGGGGTCTATAGCCAGCGCGAGGCCAGGAGAATTACATTTTACATTTTTCTGTTATATGGGGGTACCATGTTCATCATCTAATAACTCAAAAAGTATATAAGATAGAAACGTAATGCTTGCAGTTTTGAAAAGGTAACTAAAGATTCTTTAATGTAATGCCAAATTCATGAACATAAACTGGTTTCATTGAAATTTAAGACAAACTATATTAGATGCATTTATCATTTAAAAGGGGGTTCAATGAAAAAATGTAACATACACTACATCGGGGCTGACTATATTTGTTTTCAAATGTAATTATCTGTGGCCCAGTAATAGCTTATTTAGAAAATATAACCAATTTGGAAATCTTACCTTATCTTTTGCACTTTTCTGAAGTCTTAAAAAGAATTTTAATTATCAAATATTTTGTAAGGTAACGTATGTAACAGGCTGTTACAGCTTAACGCTGCCATTGTCAGAGGGCTAACATGTTGCAAAATCCTTGCAAGACATTGGGCTTTAAGAAAAATATGGTCTACAAAATTCCCCTGGGGGGGGGGGAGGTAAACCATATCCAGCCAGTGGCCTATGAGCTGTAACATGAAAAAATGATCAAAATGAGTGTATGCTCAGCAAAGACTCAGATCAGCCTGAGCATCAGCCCAGTTTTATCAGAATCTTCATGATAAGCTTAATTGGTAACTAAGGACCAAAGCTACCTTCACAAAGACTGATCGGGCAAAGTAGATGCCCAGGCTGATCTAAGTCTTTGTTGGAGGTACCATACAGCCATTTTGCTGATTCTATCATGTCGCAACTCAAATGGCCTTCTTGCTTACATGTACAACTAGATTAATATGCTATGACTTTCGATACATCGAACAGAATATAGTTAACTGCATCTGAAAATGTTGTCTGCTCAAGTCGTCTGCTGCATATATTTGCTATCATTTTTGATTATGTAAGCATAGAAAATACAGGGTCGACCAAGATCAGACTGCTTCTATAGGAGCAGTCTGATCTGGGTCAACACTATTTGTTCAAGGCTTCCAAAACATTTCAGCAGATGACAAAGCAGATATCGTTTGTTTTGATTGGCTTTAAGGGTTAAATAAACCAATAAGATGGGTATTTAATAACGAGTTAAGTTTAATTTTCTATAAGGTAGAACCGGACTTATCAGCATGTGTCCAAAACGTTTCCATCTTTTGATATGTTAAAAAATAGCTCAAAACTCATCTATCTAGACAAAATTAATTGAACCTTGCCGTGTTTTTTTAAAAAAGATATTAAACTTTAAAAAATGTAAATTATGAGTTATTGATGCACCATCAGTACCCAGCTTAGTATCGAGCATCTTGCTCAGTCATATAAATTGCATCATGTATATAAATTGTAGTTGCTTTGTCTTTATTATATTTACAGTTGTACATATTGTTTATAAATGTTTTTTAAACTCACCGGATTGGAGGAAATAAAGACTATCTATCTAACTACAGAAACAAAAAAACTTATTACTTTGAAGGGAATTTTGCATAGAAACTTATAATTAATTAAAAAAGCATATGTCACCGTGCTTGTTTTTTCTTTTTTTTTGTGCTATTTTCTTTTTTTACCTTTGAAATAAAAAAACTTGCATGGAGTGCCATACCTGTTTCATTGTTTAATTAAGGTCCGTGTGCGTAGACAATCATGATTAAAGAGTGTATTTAGAAAGCAGCATTGTTTGAGTTGATGTTTTATGTCCCAGAAAGACAAAATCAGCCGTATCTGGATGTCTTGTGTGCTAGCCAGTACTGAGTACCTGGCGTGGGAACACAGAACGGTAACTGCGTGCTCAAATACAGATCTCCTAGGCTTCTCTTTTTAGTTTCCAGGGTTTAAGTGACCCTAGTTTGTGCCGTTTATTCTTTAGTGCTGATTTTAATTGAAAAATAAATTACAGACATGAATTTAGATATAGGCCGCGTATTTTTCCCCACTTAAATATGGTGTTTAATATAGGCTGGGACTAGATGGAATTTTGGCGTGTTTCTGATGACCCTCTTTGGATTAGTACCTAAGTGAACCTAACGATATAAACAAAGAATGGTTCGTACAGATCAGTGGTGCTTATTCGTGCATTAAAGCTGTATAGTCTGTAACTTTTGATCTTTTAATTTTAGAACTAATGTTTCTATTTTTCAAGAACACAGTAAAAAACTAGAATTCAGGTATAGATTTTACCAATTTCGTAAATCTTAACAAATTATCAGTATAGAAAAAAAGACACCTGTTTTATAAGATAATTCACTTTTCCGTGCGGTTTTCAGCTATAGTGAACAGATTTATTGTGAAAACATAACTTAATTCTACTTTTACAAATGATTTAAAAACAAAATAAAAACAAATCGAAAAATGTTTATAGTTGCAGACTTAAGCCTCGTTTATATGCACAATTTGCACTCTGGTGCAAATTTACTCCCGGGTGCAGATTTGCACCCAGGAGTAAATTTGCTACCCCTTATGTAGCGTTCATATGTCAATAAATTGTGTTCATATGTTATTGGATTTGCTCTTTAAACATATCACAAATGTTTCAGTTTTACTTTAAGGAGAAATTCGATTTGTTAAGACTGTTTCGATTATTAATCAGTTCAAGATACCGTCGTGTGAGAAAAATGCAACTCCATTTGGTTTTAATTGCTTTATTTATTTTTACAATATTTAAAGGGGATAATACACCAGTCATTTGTATCCACGGCTCCCACCTACGGGGATAGCCGTGGAATAGCAGAGGTAAGGTGCTGGACAATTACTTTTTGATTGTCCCCGCAGTGCTGGGGAAGTGTGGGGGTTATAACATTGGGACACTTACCCTGCTGGGATTTTCTGTTGCATAGGGTGGGGAAAAGAGCCGGGTTGTTAACATCAGCTTGTCCCCACAGGGCAGGGCTTATATCAGGGCTCTGGAAAGTGAAAATCATTATCCCCGCCCATCCCCGTAGGTAGGGGAGCAGTGGATACAAATGACTGGTGAATAAATGACACTTATAGAAGCTGTTGCAGCAGCACTAAGTAAATACATGACTATCCGGCCAGGAGAGGTGGACGGACGTAGTGCTTGAGACTTATACATACTGATGATCTATGGCTTCCGAATGTCACGGGCTCTGCGACAAACTGCGCAAATAGCTACAACGGAATGTGCGTTAAGTTGTTTCATTTGAACTGCTGGTGACAATTTGACTTAGTACTGCGCAGAGCTGGACAATTGAGAACCTCTTCGAAATAGCAAAATAAACGTCTTGTGAATGTGTGAAACGGGTTTGGTCTTCAATTGTTGACGTACCCTTCGAAATCTCTGTTAAGTTTCCGAAGGGAAATTGCTCAACTGAGGTTATCAATGGCTACAAGAGGTTTGGATTCCCAAATTGGGGGTGGAGGGTAAGATAAAGGGTAGACATATTTTAATTATTGCTCTGTCTGAATATCACGTTGATTACATGAATCGTAAAGGGTGGTCAATCCGTTAGTATGCAGGGGGGGGGGGGGCATTTTCACCGATGTGTACATCGGATAGCATGGACTCGTTCATGGCGCCAGAGTTCTGGCAAACTCTGATTTCCATTGCTGAGGTTAGGAAGAGATATATTCCGGAAATAGAATCGTGCAAATCGAAGCCCATAGACCAGATATTCCAGTTGTTCTGCGTGGCAACCCGGCATAGCCGATAAAGTTGTTTGTTTGTTTTGTGCTTAAGGACGCATCAACCCTTGTGGGTCATTAGCGTCATACGGTATTAAGTAAACATGATGGGGATGGAAAAAGTACAAATTTGTAATAAACAAAATGAAAGATGATGATGAGTTTGTATAATGATAATTAGTTGCAATACGATTGTTGACAGGAGAGACCACGTGCAATATCTGACAGTTTCAAAGAGCTATTGAGATAACTGTACATGTTCTTTAACTGAACAGAATACAAAATAATATAATCTGTATTATGGTCTGATACAAATGTAAAACAAAACATGATTTTAAAAATAGCAATTAGATTTTGTTAAAAAGATTTATTTGTCTTGAAAATGTCATAATACTATCAATATGTATATCTTAAAATAATTATTTCATGTTATCAACATGGAAGCAATTATTTCTTACTTGTGCAAAGTCGCGACATTCCAAAAGGAAGTGACGTACAGTGAATGGTGCGTCGCAACCAACACATTGTGGCTGCTCTTCACCTTGTAGTAAGTATGAATGAGTGACTCTTGTATGACCTAAGCGGAGTCGAGCTAAAACTACTTCTTCTTTTCTAATGTTTCGAACAACTGATTGATATTCACCAATAGTTGTTTTGATGTCAAGGAGTTTATTTCCAATGCTGTTATTCCATGAAGTTTGCCATTCTTCCAAGATATAGTTATTGATAGATGGCTTAAAATTAGAAAATGAAATCTTAAAAGAAGTTGGTTCTAATGAAAGCAATGTTTTTGCTTGCTTATCTACCATCTCATTGCCTTGGATACCTATATGACTAGGAATCCAACAGAGAACAATTTCTTTATAAGTTAAAAGCTCATGACATTTTTCAAAAAGTTTCTGAATCTGTGGATTCTTTGAACTGGTATGGTTCATTGCTTTCAATACAGAAAGCGAGTCAGAAAATATAATTAATTTATTGTTTGCATCACAAGTGCTTTGGCTTCAGCTGTGAAAATTGATCAGTCGTCAGGTATACGTTGCATATTACTATGGTTGTCTGATATAACAGCACAACCAACCTTTGAGTCCTCCTTTGACCCATCAGTATAAATTTGTTGGTAATTCTTATAACGACTTTGCTTTTTTCTGAAATCATCTTTAAATATGTGTGGATTTGATTCAGATTTTTTCCCGGAATGTAAATCAAAAAGAATTTCAGGTGGTTTCATACACCAAGCTGGAATATTTGGTGTAAAATGTTTTTCAATATTTTGTGGTTTGATATTGGCAGATTCTAAGAGTGGTGAAATTCTGATGCTATCAGCTTTAGGTTTTTGTTCATATAAATCAACATAATTTGGTGGAAATGTAACTTCATGAGCAGGATTTGATGGGTTAGCAGCAAGTCTTAAAGCATATTGCAAAGAGAGTTTCTCTCTTCGTGAGTATAATGATGGTTCATCTGCTTCCACATAGAGACAAGCAACAGGAGAAGTTCTAAAAACCCCTAGAGCTAATCTAAGTCCTTGGTTATGTATAGGATCAATCATTTGAAGATATGATTTTCGTGCAGAGCCATATATAATACAGCCATAGTCTAATTTTGACCGGACTAGAGACCAATACAGCTTGAGAAGTGTAGTTCGATCTGCACCCCAAGAAGTATGGGAAAGCACTTTTAAAAGATTCAATGCTTTTAAACATTTAGCTTTGAGATATTTAATATGGGGTATAAAACTGAGTTTTCTATCAAATAAAATGCCAAGGAATTTAGATTCCTCAACAACTGGAATAGGTGATCCATATGAATGTAAAACCGGATCATCATGTTGTTTGCGCAACTGACAGAAATGTACACACTGTGTTTTTGATTTGGGAAACTTAAAGCCATTGCTTGTTGCCCAATTTTCAATCTTATTCAAATTTTGTTGTAGTTTTTGAGCGATAACAGATACAGAAGTCGTCAACGTATAATGAGCAATCAGTAAGATTACCTAAACATTTCACAATATCATTAATTTTGATGCTAAAAAGTGTTGTAGATAGCACGCCCCCTTGAGGTACACCTTGCTCCTGGTCATAATAGTCAGACATAGAGGAGCCAACTCGTACTTGCATGGCGCGGTCTGCTTCTTAATCCTAGTTTGTGGATATCTTTTAAAATGCCATATCTCCACGTGGTATCATAAGCTTTTTCCAAATCAAAAAACACAGCAACTACATGTTCCTTTTTAATAAAGGCATCGCGCATGAAGTTTTCCAATCTAACTAAATTATCAGTTGTACTGCGATCAGATCTGAAACCAGACTGGAACCGTGATATATGATTATTAGATTCTAAAAACCAAGTAAGTCTTTTATTAATCATTCTTTCAAGTGTTTTACATAGACAACTTGTTAAAGCTATTGGTCTATAATTATTAGGTTCCGCAGGGTCTTTCCCAGGTTTGGGAATTGGGATTATGGTTGCACATGTCCAATCTTCTGGAAATTAACCAGTAGTCCAAATGTAATCATATATATATTCAAAAGGGTTTCAAGAGAATTCTCTGGGAGATGTTTAAGCATTTGATAGTGGATCTCGTCAGGACCCGTGGCAGAGTCATGTGATAGTTGAATAGCTTCAACTAATTCATCTAAATTAAAATCTTTGTTATAAATTTCATTTCTTTGTGTTTTAAAATTCAATTTAACTTTCTCTTGTTCGGTTTTAATCTTTCTGAAGGATTCAGAGTAATTGAATGATGATGAATTGTGACAAAAAGTTTCTCCTAAAGTGTCAGCAATGTCTCTTTTTGAAGTTGCTTTGCTGTCAAGACCCACCATGTTTAAATGTGTGTAACTGGGGGATTTGTTTTTTCCAGAGATTTTTCTTATCATATCCCAAACTTTTTTAATATGTGTTTAATGATTGATTTTCGAAACATAAGATTTCCATGACTTATGTTTCGAAAGTTTAATTGTTCTGCGGGCTTTAGCTCTGAATACTTTAACCTCATTCAAGTTGTTGGAATTTGGAGATTTTTTTAAATTTAGATAGAGCTTGTTTACGTTGTTTAATTGCTTCTTTACAGTCGTCGTTGTACCATGGCTTACTTTTAATTGGATTTGTCGAGGTTTGCGGAATACATTCTTTAGATATTTCTATAAGAGAAGAAGTAAAGTCAGCTATAGGATCAGAAGATTCTTTGAAGTTTTCTGGTATTAATTTACCAGTGCATAGAGTATTAAATAGATCCCAGTTGGCTTTATTTAATTTCCACTTTGGATTGTGGTCCTCAGTGGAAAAAGTATTCTGTTCAATGATGATAGGAAAGTGATCACTATTATGTTGGTCTTTACACACAGACCAATTATAATCAAGAAAGAGTGATGGGTGACAGAAGGAAAGATCAAAAGACGAAAAGAATTTTGCACTTGTAGAAAGATAAGTGTATGATTTATCATTCATAATACATATATCATTTTTTGTAAAGAAATTTTCGATAAGCTCACCTCTGGAATCATTGTTTTTACCACCCCAGAGGATATTGATATTGTGACCATTGAAGTCACCTAATATGATATACGGAGAAGGAAGTTGTTGCAGTAAACTGTCCAGGTGTTGAGAAGTAAGAGAAAATAATGGGGGAATATATACAGAACATATGATTATTTCTTTGTCAAGAGTGACAGATACCGCAGTTGCCTGCAGTTCTGTTTGTAAATCAATCTTTCTTTGTGGGAAAGATGATTTCACAAACACCAAGGCACCACCAGAGGGCCTAATACATTCAGTATGAACATAGTTATATATATTAAAACCTTTTAACGAGATGTTATCATCTGGTCTAAGAAATGTTTCTTGAAAACAAAATACAGATGGGTTGGGTTGTATTCAGATAAAGGGACTATTTTTATAGTTTATATTTTCATACACATGTACATGTTCATATAGAAAAGATGGGTAATTTATCAAAATCTAAACCGGTGCATTGAATGGCCTGCATTCAAAATTCATTCAAGTTAAAGCGTTGGCGGAACGTTATATGCTGGGTAATTTTATGTCAATGTTGCCCTCTACTGCTTGTTTTCGAGATAAATTGTTTTAAAAAAATTATCTTTCAGGAGTACGAGTAGAGTGTCAAACAGTATGAATCCAGATAATGCCTGACTTTTTAGTCTGATCTGGGTTCAGGCTGTTGCAAAGTTTAGCAGGCAAATATTCGATGTAGTCGGATCTAAATATGGCGTCTTTTTGCATTCAAGAAGAATTCAACAACGTTCAACTTGAGAATAGGTGTATTCCCCCAATTTGTAATCTTTAAATTTAATGTGGATCCATGATTCGCTCTATCTAATCGACTCCCCAATATATTTGGATTGTCCTCATAAACTCTTACCCTACTAGTGTCATCTGCTGATAACCTTTTAGCAAACACTTTTGACACAGATCAGGCCCGACAAAACATCCGACCTGATCTGGATCAAAATGTTTGATACTCTGGTGATGTTCCTGAAAGATGATTTTTTTTGGAAAACCCTAATTTTGAAAAAAAAAATAGCAGACGACAAAACATTATAAACATGATAAATTACTCATTAGGCAAAGCGTCAAAGCATTCATAGAAAAGCAACACATTTTGTTTCAATTAGCGATAGAGAAGTACTAAAAAATACATGTAGTTCAATGAAGAAAGGTGTAATTTTTCATGCAAAAAGCTTATTATTTGTCTACTCCTCATTTGGCACGTTCTAGGACCCCTAAAGACTTTTACAAGTGCATGCGTGCGTGCGTGTGTGTGCGCGCTTGTGTGTGTGCCAAAGTGAGGGTGAGTGTATGAGAGAATGAGAGAGGGGTAAGCGGTATAGATTTTCGCTGAATCCACAGTTATAGATATTCCCGTAGGTTAGTAAATATCGTGATGGCAAATGCAAACATATCACGTGTATCTGGGTATATTCACAGGGGAAAACAACTAAGTTATTCTTTTTACAGGTGATTAGTGCTTTAGCTAAAGATAAGGGCTTCCCCCAAAAATAAGTTTTAGTTACGCGTTCTGCATTTAAATCAGTACGTGCAAGTTCACTTTAAAGTTGTTTAAAAAAAAGAAAACGGGTGTCACTTTAAACCTGGAATCACAAAAGCTTGTCTGATAAGACTTTAAGCTGAAACGAAGTTTCTGTATGACCTTACCTGTTAGCAGGACGTTAAATAGAGGAACTTACATGATGGTCGATCATGTTATATAATTGAATAAAAAGCTGTATTGCACATTGGTGACATTCATGTTTATTTTAATCTGCGCAAACCATGTTTTAATCAGGCAATTTACGTGCTGTTAATTCACAGCATTCTGCTATTTCTTATTCAGACACTTTATTTTAGGGTGATTTAGTTTATATATTCGAAAGAGTTGTTGGGAAACATAATTTCAGTGATCAATTCAAAAATATTATCAAACGTTATAAAAAGGTGGGATATAACTTGGACGTCATGCGACAGTTTGCATGCCTGGTTTTAAATCCAATCACGGTTTATAGCTATATGGTGTTAAATAAGGAAATGCGATGGAAGATAGATAGATAGATAGATAGATAGATAGATAGATAGATAGATAGATAGATAGATAGATAGATACGTTTTGGATTTAATGCAACCAATTCTTTTACTGCTCTGTATTTATTATACGGTATAAATTCTCAGAATATTAAATGTTTGTAACTAAAATGGATTTAACTGCCAGGTATAGAATTGCCCTACAAATTATACATATAGCATGATCAAAATGATAGCTGCTGGTTTGCTTTTGAACACTGTGATAGTTACCAGCTGCATCAATTTCAAACGTAAAAAAACTAACATTACAACAGATGCATTAGAATACTTACGCCATTGTCTTTTCTGCTCTATTAGTTCCATCTTGGCTCTACCTCATGAAATGTGCCATTAAAATGATGCACAAAATCAAACACAAACACGCATATGTATGCAAATTCATATATGAGCCATTTTGTGAGAAAGCCTGCATATTGCAGTGATCTAACAAAAAGTCACTGATCATATGCATCCTCATATGCTGGTCAACATACTTTAAACGTAAAATATCTAACTTCAGAGTTATAGAAAGCATTTGTAGCTTGGAAGGTCAACTGGAGTCCAAAAGCATGTAAGTATGACCAGGAAATGCCACAATCACATACTACAGACCAACCCATGGCACAGCGCAGAAGAACGGAAGAATGATAACAGCGACATGACATTCAGAACACAACAAAAATAAAGCAATCAGCTCTCTCTTCCCCAGCGAGATGATCAAACCTATATAGCTGGAACATTTGAAAACGAATTTTCTCCATGGACGTGCAGCTGACCTGCGCCTTTGTTTTCTCTGGGTGTATAACAGGTTTTCATAATGTGACAAAGTGTTTATTGGACATTAAATCAGTTTATCTGATAAAAAAATATTTATACGTCTATAGTTAGTCCCTGTAGCTTCACAGCCAAGTTTGTGTTGGACCTGGTAGAGGACCTCGTAGAAATCCCTGAAGGCAGTTTGTTTCTATGTGATGATGCATTGTATAAATAAGGAAACTAAGTAAGGGTGCAAAGAAGCCTCAATGCGAGCTACGCTTTTTGTGTTTTAAAAACAGCAGAATCTAAGGATAATATTTGACGCTAGTAAAATGCATTTAAGCCCCCAGTGACTTTCAGCTGCTGTCCATTCTAAGGTGGTGGTTCTCTTGGTGGTGATTCATTGCTTATTGTTGCTCCTATTGTTTGCAGAATTTCAGTGTTTGAGTGCTGTTTTGTTATGCATTACTTAGTATTCTTTCTAGTTTTGTAATCATCTTGATAAGGAATAGAGTTGGATGCTTTACTTTAATTGCCATCCTGGTATGTAATGACTTAAAGTGTTCTAAGGTCCTTCATTATGGTACCGTGGGTTGGTCTGCAGTGTATGATTGCAGTATTTCCTTGTCATACTCACTCACTTTTTTAAGGTGTTGGTTCTGTTGTTTTGAGTTCACTGTTTATTATTGATTCCATTGTTTATGAAGTATTTGGTCATTATATATAATACAGTACTTTTTGTCTTTTTCGTTTTGAAATAATCATGCTTAGGAAGAGCGAGCTGGCTGCTTTACTTTTATGGCAATAATGCCGTTGTGTGACTGATAGTGTTTTGTCTTTCTACCTTGGGGATCTGTCTGTGGTTTGTGATTGTGGCATTTCCTGACCATACTCACCTGGCCCCGAGGTTATAACTTTTTTATACTCAACTCTGCTGAGCACAAAAGTTCAACTGCTCATGAAAACTTCAATATCGAAAAATGAAGACGCTTCTTACTTTAAGCCTCTCAGAAATTGTATTTGTAATGCTAATAAATGTTAAAATGTCATCAATTGTTGGCATTTTAACATTTATGAGGAGGATAAATGTCGTGCTCAGCTGAGTCTAGCATGAAAAAAAAAGTTTTATAACCTCGGGGCCTGATTTTTTCTCATAATGAGGTATATATGTCAAAGATTATCCTCTTCATCTATGCAAGATGGGAATGAAAACTACTGGTCATGACTCACATCTAACTTAAGAAAAATAATGTATGTACACGTAATTACTAAAGAAATCTAAACATTTTTGTGTGCCTGTAACTTGTAGAGAACAAATATGAACTAAACTCAAATGCTTATTTTGATAAAATAGCATCAACAATGACTTTCATAAAAGCAATTTTTATCAAATATATAAACACACCGTCACAAAGTCAAAATATGTTATTTTGTCATTTTTGTCTTAGATGGGTTTGTCTGAAAAAAATATACAGGCGAAACATTGCAACTCCACAAGTAAAGCCTGGGAAAGAGTTGCTATTTGTCACACAAGCTGGCATGGTGCGACATAGGAGTCTGCTTTTTGTCCATTGTTGCCTTTGTCAACCAACATTTATGTAAACAATCCCAATCTGGCAAATTATAATGCATATAGCCACCAAACATGGCGTAGACATCTCCTTAACATAATGAACTGTCTCGAACATTGAACAGATGGCATTGACCTACATTTCACATGCTTCAGTGACTGTCATCTTTACATTTATGTGTCGACCCCTGAAATGATTACATCCATCAAGCTTTGCATTAGACAAGGCATCTCCCTAATATCTTCATCGGGACACATCTTTATCAGATGACTTAGACTTATATTTTATGTCCCAGTGACAATGTCAATACTCATTTTATGTCCAATTTCAATATCTCGTAAATATAATGACTACAGCCACCAAACCGTGCTTATAACATCTTCTCAAAGTCCTTTCTTGATCAGTAGACCTTGGCCTAGCTTTTACGCTCCATTACCTTTGACAGGTTTACATCACCCCTTGAGATCCAATCAACATTACTTTCTAGAGTTTTCAAACCTATTAAGCATTTCTTTTTTATATGTTTACTAGTGCACTTGTCAACATGCTCAGTTAGTATGCACCTTGACCCATGGACAATGACTTATAGTTTATGTTCCAAAAAGAAATGCCCAATAACTTTGGTTCCCTTCCCCAATCAGATGCGACACCGCCCTCCATAGAATTCTTCGACAACGCACATCACATTTTAATGTACACTGATTACTTTGTTGTGGTTGTGTAGCCAAAGTACATTATGCCAGAGTCGAAATGCTCAACATCCCTGTCCATTTGCATTCATAACTGATATATACATTAAACGTTAGTGAACAGCGTAGGTTAATTGCAACTTAATCTTGTAAAACTCGCAAAACTACCATCAGTTTATCTTAAGCGAAGCTTTATTCAAATAGAGTCCTTTTACAATCATCCTGCTGTGGAAGAGAGGGCTGTTGCTTAACTTTTGTGGTATTCTGAACTGTCATGGTTCTGTTGCGTTCTTTGCCACCTTTCCATCGGCCCATGGGTTGGCCTGTAGTATGTGATTGAAGCACTTTCTGACCATACTCACTATTTAATTCAACATAATTCTAGTGTCATGGGTTGACATATAGTCTACGCTTGTGGCATTATCTAGTCATACTTATTGTGTTGGGTGGTTCTGTCTAGCTCTGCATATATGAGCCGCGACATGTGATTTCCATCAATGTGGTATTTTGACAGGTGATGACTCAGATGAGCTTGTGCAGCCTCCTTTTAAGCTTAGAAACTTCAAATGTAGTTCGGTCAGTAGCCTAAGACTCATGAATATTCATGCGACTAGCAAAGGCTCTGATCAGACTGCGCGTATGCGCAGTCTGGTCTAAGCCTTTGCTGGTCGCACATACAACATTGTTGCAGCTCAATTATGAGATCCATAAAACCGATATGGACACATTCAACATGAAAAGAGATATCATTAGTGTCTTGAAATACTCCTGTATCTCTCAAAGAAAGTAAGGGTGCAAAGATCAGGAGTCGATACAATCAAGTAGCACACCTGACCAAGGATACCAATGGGAAAGTTACAAACTCACAGTTAGACACCACAAACGAGAGCCAAGAGGTCAGCCCTTTCCCAGAAGATGACCACAAAGCACATATAAACAGTCGCACACAAAGACATAGCAAACATAAGACAGAACAAAAGCATAAAAGATCCACAAAAGAAGTACCGCCTTGGAATGGTCAGTAAAAAATTTACTGGAGGGCTTAAACCGGTTTAACGGCGCGCCAACCTCACCCTTAATTCAGATGTGGATCAAGAAACATAGATATTTGGTTTGCATGAAAGTCTTTAAAAGATATATACACCAATGTAATCCAAGGGGCCTCAACAGTCCCCTCCATAGCTCTTTTTGCTAATTGGAAACACTCTTTCCGTACATAAAGCTGTTCATTCCAGCAAGTGGGCCTGCAGCTGTATGTCTTAAAGGTTTCAGTAGCACAAAACTCTGTCCTTAAATCACCACACAGAATATATGGTGTCATCCTGAATCGTTCAAGATCTTCAAATTCGCTAGGAATATGAGCCTAATAATACTTCTAGCCATACAATATTTAGACTGTATCCATTGATTGCACTATGCATACCAAAACTGAACTGTTTAAGCTTACTTGATGGTCTGCGTCTTAAATATGATTCAGTCATCTAGTATAATACTTCCTTCGATAGAGTCTGTAAGCTTTGCGCAAAGCTATAACATCTTGATCATCTAGACGCATTATCCTTAATACTTTCGCACACGGCACAATGTACTCGTAGCTTGCGGTTACTGCAAAGTGCGGTAACTGATACATCGTCCACTGTATTCCAGTTCACCCTCCTATGTCTAACTAATTGCTTATATGACGAATGCTAGTCGTCATCTTTTGTTTTTTGAGGACACATATTACGTGTCTTCTATTTTGTTAAAGCAATTGCACACAGACAGTATCTCACTGTATGAAACACATTTGTCAAAATATGCCAGGCTGAGTATTGATTGTAATCTAGATAGTCCATTCATATGAAGATGAACTATGATGTAACCACAGCAACAACTCCATACAATAGCAAGATGACCACATCATGCAGAAACACGATTTAACCTAAAAATAAAATTTAAATGTTATGGGTTCTTTGACGGCTCTGGTGTAAAGCTTGAATCAGTGGGTTGGTGCCTGATGCATCCAGGTAGCTGGGCCCACCGTGGCTCAACTTGAGGTTTTCTTTAGCTCTGGCTATCTGTGAGTCGCGAGCCCTTGTCTTTATTTCATCATGGTGTGTTAATTTAATTAGAGTGTTTCTCCATGATGATACATTGCAATAGTTTGGAGGCTTTCATGCGAGCTGAACATTTCTTGTACTTCAACAAAAGCAGAATATAGGGCGAAGATTTGGTACCAGTAAAATGCATTTTAGCCCCCCCCCCCCCCCCCCCCCCGTTGGCTTAGGCTGCTGTCCGTTCTAAGGCGGTGGTTCTGTTGATGTTGAATGGTTGCTACTACCATTGTGGGAGTCTGTAATTAATTATTATTGTTCTATATTTTGTTGTAGGCTACTTTATGTCCATTCTAATTTTGCAATCATCTTGATGGGGAAGAGAGAGAGTTCGTTGCTTTGCTTAGTTTGTCTTCTTGGTGTCTCCTGATTGTTTTGTGGCTCTTCCTCGGGTGCCATGGATTTTCTGCAGTTTGTGATTGTGGTATTTTCTTAACATACTCACTATTTTTTAATCTTGATTTTTATTGATTTCATAAAATGCATTAATATAGCAAAGGATGCACGAATTTAATACGACCGTGTTATAAAAACTTGTTTAGACATTAAAATATAAAATGTGTTTTAACATATATGGAAATGGCATAGCTGCTCTCTTGATTACTTAATCTAAACCTTTTAAATAAACCAATTTTAAAATTATCAATTTTAAGCAGGACAATAAAATCACTATTTTAAATCATTTCGGATCTGCTGCCATCATGCCAAATTTTATCGGACAAATAACCTCACAGACTGCTTGTCTGGTATCCGACAAATAGCCACTGCCTTTGAACAGACATCCTCCCATTTCCTGAGAAGACGATTTCGACATGTGTGTAAGCAAGGTGGGCGGAGGTGTGACAGACAACGGATGCTTTGACCATGCTTCGCAGACTGTGACCTATGGCTCATGCGCGTAACTATTAAGTTAAAGCTGAAATACTGGTTATCTCATCAATATTGACAGTCGTTTCATAGTACAATTATGAAATTGTGGTCTGCATGAAATTAATATATAACTAATAAAGATTGTGTTTATGAATCACGATGCTCCAAAAATGTATTTTCCCCTTACGGTAGCCGTTAATGAAAAGAACAAAGGATTTTTTCTTAAATTAAAGGACCTCCGACACTTTGATAGGGTATCTGCCTATTTTTCAGACACTTTCCAAAACTTCCCTATGCATAATATATCACTGGTATCCTTTTGAATAGGACGCTTGATGTATTAGGAACGAATTAAGGTTATAATTAGACAGGCAGACGCCTACGACAAAACAGGACCCGCTACCAAATGGGGTAGTGGTTGAAAAATTTGATTTCACCAAAACATTTCGATTTCAATTATTTACACCTGTAAGGGTAATATATCATTAATACTCGGATTACAAATCACAATGAAAGTATTTTAAATTCCAAAATCATGAGCATTTTAATGAATATTTTTGTTGTTGTTTTTTCTATCTCACTTGTTAAGAAATATTTTGAAGTGCAACTGTAGTCTATATGCAACCTTGATGACAATGTATTTACCTGGTGCAATATTATGCAGCAATCTACTATAATCATTCATCCATGCGTAAAGTACACTTAGTCAAGGACCATGTAGTATATGTGTAAAATAATCTACCAACTGAATTTAGTAAAAGGACAGTTTTCATAATCTAAAGAAAAATATGCTAAAAACGTTGTAATATTTCATGACTAATGGGTTATGAAAAGAATGCTTACTTGTACTAATTATTTCATTGAACTGGAAAAGAGATTTTCAAGAGAGCACACCAAAAATCCAAACGCTAATGTTCTGGCTCGCCCAGACGTCATATTTTGGGCTGTGGGATATCACCCCCCCTCCGGAATCCCGACTAGCTTTTTATATATATTATGTAAAATATAAGCAAAACGATTAGTTGGAACCCCGGGGGGAATGAGGTTTTAAAAATAGTAATCTATTGCCTATATGTATACTATACACAATAAATTTAGCAGTTGTTTTGTATGGGTGAGCCCGTTCACATCACATCTAAAGTTTCATTTGCTGTGATGACGATACAAGTGCCGATCATCTGACAAGAGTTTGCATTAAAAAAAAATACAGAATTACCAAACGCAGCGGCCGTGCTAAAGTGACGTTTAATTTGAACACTAGCAGGTAACGTGGGTATTTCTGATCATTGCGGGAAGCCGAAACCATTTTCATGCGATTGTTTGGTCACTGAAAACCAAAAAAGCATAGCAAATGATGCGATTTTCTGAATTTTCTCAGAGAAATAAAGGACCAAGTTTTCACAATTTGACGTTTTTATTACTGCTTTAACGTGATCGCCTTTAAACAGTGTTTCCAGTCGGATTTTCTTGATCCACATTAACAAACAAAACCTCTTGATGCCTTCAAACAAATTCAGACAATTACCGTTGAATGAAACAGCTTCATGGCTACAGTGCACGAGCCGAAAGATAAAATCTAACGTAACCGTTATCTCGCAAATGCGTCGCACCGCTTTTCAGTAACTTAAAGTTTTAATCAACCATAAGATGAGTTACATTGTAAGCCTATGATATCTTTGTAAACTGATTCTCTGTTGGAATCGAAACACCATTAACATTAGAAGTTAAATCAAACGACGACTACGTTTTGACGTCATTGATGACAGCTGATTTTTTCGGCATGAAATCTCTATAAAATTTGTCACATAACCAACAGTTTATATAGGCGTATGATGCATGAAGAAGATGAAAGACCACCAAACGAAAAATCACATGCTTATCATTTTAGCATTACTTACAACGGATGTCATTTTTGCTTACTGACCCCTCTTGCAATTCTTGCTCTCCCCAAATGCATATTTAAAGGATGGCGTCTGTAAATCCGTCGTTTCATTTGCATGAGATCCTGTTCTCATCATTGCAATTGAACTTGTTCGATATTTCACAAAGATGAGCACAAAAAGATGCGAAACATAAGAAATTGCTAAACTTATTGTGCATAGTATATAATACAAAAATGACCAATTTAGCCCCAAAATAAAGCAATTCATTCATGAAAAAAGGAAATTGCGATGCAAACTCATTAAATAGAGACCAACAGCGAGCTTATATATGAAGATGGAAGCATTTGATCGACTTTAATATTTTTCAAAATTATAGGCAGCGATAAACTGTGATTCCCATTACCACCGTCAGAGGTCCTTAGGAAATTTACCCAATAACCCATATCAGCTGATCATGTTTTAAGCCATACGATCAAACAGATACGACAAATTGCGAAATTACATCTGGTATTCTAGGTACAATATTCCCTATCAGTTGGCCGAATTTGACGCCACTAGTTAAAATATGTTCTAAGACATCTAGCTTAAAAAGTGTCTCCATTTTGATAAAGAGTCATAAAGTGATAAACTCGTGACAGAAACAAAAAGCTAAAACTAGTTTTTTTGTTTTACAACTGCAGAACCTAAGGCACAAATTTGGCCAGTACAATTGATGGCTGCTGTCCGTTATAAGATGGTTGTTCTATTGCTGTTTGGTTTAAACAATATTATATTCAATATCATTTCCTAATACATGTTATCATATGACGTCGCGTCTGGGAGTGAAATAACGCCATGCAATAAAATCTGTAAACCACTAGTGGTTTATCGATTTACGGGAAACGTTATGACGTCCATAACAACGTTGCGTATATAATGACAAAATTATAACGTTTTACGGCAGAAATGAGATTTTATCATATGATAAATAGAATCTAACATTCGTGCTCTTGTATTATTGAATTTATTAAACTCGTTGCGAAAAAGAGATAAAATGCTCGGCAAGCCTCGCATTTTATCTCTTTTTCCCAACTCGTTTAATAAATTCAATAAAACATGAGCACTCATGTAAGATCCTCTATATATATAAGTCTTGTTGTTTATTCATTGTCCATTAATGCTCCCATTGTTTGTGTGTTTTTTTGTTTTTTTGTTAGGTCCTTGTTTTGTTATGCGGTACTTTGTGTCCTTTCTAGGTTTGCAATTATCTCGCTAGAGAGAGAGAGTGAGAGAGAGAGAGAGAGAGAGAGAGAGATAAACTGGGGTACTTTATTGTACTATCTGATTACATATGCACCGGTGACCACTGAGAGAGAGAGAGAGAGAGAGAGAGAGAGAGAGAGAGAGATATATATATATATATATATATAAACCGGGGTACTTTATTGTAATATCGGATTACCTATGCACCGGTGATCACTGAGAGAGAGAGAGAGAGAGAGAGAGAGATAGAGCTGGTTGCTTTGGTTTAGTTATTTTCTTGATATTATGTGGCTGTCATCGTTTTTTATATATTCCTCGTGGTGCCATGGGTTGGTCCACAGTGTGTGCTTGTGGCATTTCCTGGTCATACTCACTTTTCCCACCTTTTTCCTTCCGAAATCCACATGGAAAATTTTAATGAAAAAGCTTCAAATTATTGAATCCACGGACGGATGCATGAACAGACAAACAACCCAATAGACATCCATTTCTTTTCGGTCGGTCTTTCTTGCGAATGTTATTTATTAACGCTAAAGCACTTTTCATGAGGTTTTATGTTTTAAGCATGAATTTCGTGAGTATGTGTCTAAATATAGTATTAAGTCACGCTTTTTCTGAGTGAGCTTTAAGCAGATTCTATTTAAGGAATATTAGGTATGTTTAATTCAGTCGACGTTTCTGCTTCACAAAAGTAAGAGGTATTTCTTTTTGTTCGTCAAATCTTTCAATCTAAGATAAATCCCAAAACCGTTATAACTTTCAATAACTGTAGGAAATCTTGTGGTAACTTAAATTTAGTACCAAAACATATAAAAACCTCACTGTAGGAATCCCGTCGTTTAATTGTAGATTTTCATATTCAGTTTTCAGTTTATGGATCATGACACAGTTTTTGGAATTTTAGCTTAATATGAAGCTTGAAAATATTATTTTTTACATTTTGTGAGATGGTTGTTAGACGCGTTCTGATTCATTGGATTGAGTATTGAGTAAAGTTGCTTTCAAGATGCTCTCAAGAGCAGCTTATTTATAATGGAAGGTTAAAGCATGATGTTAAGTTATAATTCAGTTAAGTGTAACATGTCATAACAGTGGTTTTGGAAAGTATTTCCAAGTTTTTCAGGCTGGTACTTAACGGTGTGTATATTGATGGTAATGTTCTGGTTGCTTGATTGGTTGAAAAGACGAGACTGCTCCTACAGGAAGCAAAAGGATGTAGAAGGTATAATGGGCCAGGATATGACAAAAGGTACCTTATGGTTATGTTAATCAAAAATTTAGATTATGTTGCCTCTGCAAAGTACGATTACTTAAGAGCATTCCCTGAAAATTTAAAGCATTTATTTTCAATATTGACGTATATATGGAGGTTTAAAGCAACAAATGTAATCCGGTTAAAAACGTGCTGTCAAAAAGAATGTTAAACCTAATATGACGTCAGAGTGCTAGTTTCCAGTTGTTTGTTGGTTATTGTTGACTCGGTTTAACATCGAACAAGTATAATGTATTCACATGCGTTATGCATGAACTATATTGTAAATGCAAATGAAATTGCACGAATTTATGCTTGCTAAGTTCGTATTATAAGCATTTAAGTGACCCACCCTTCATTATGAGCCCTTGTATGTGTTATGGCCAAATTGTTGTCATGGAAACAGGCAGCACACAAAACTTTAAATATAATCAGAAATATTTGCTACTTTGATGACATCAAGTTTTAGATACATTTTTGTGGTACTTTAAAAACATGTGAAATTTGTCATTTTGGCCGTTTTTAAATGTCTGTTATGTCATAATTTGCTGGAATGTCTTAAGGACCCTTTTTCTCAGATCCGCGCTCATATGCATTTCATTTGCTTGTCAAATATTTCAGTCCACCAGCATATTATATGTATATCAGTTTCAGCTTGTAGCTTCAGTATGTAGTTCACATGACTCCATTACTGTGAGATTTTCATAAACGGTTCTGGCTAAGTTGTTTTCAAGAATAATTTTGCAGACAATTATTAACTTTAAACCAATTTTATATTTTAAAGAGTAGTGGAAAATTTAAATCTTAACTGAACTTGTATATCCGGTATTATAGGATCTTAAACGTTTCAACATGTGAAATTTTTGGTGTAGATGCTTTGTAATAGGAGAAATTTAGTTATACAAATTTTTGTAAAGAGCACTTTAGTTTTTCTAAGTGGTATAAATTCTATTTTTTGCAAAACAGAGTAAACTTTATTTAAAGAGTGAGTAAACACTTCTGGGACGGGAGCATAGAGTTGAGGTTCTATATAAAAAGCTTTTTTGAACGTACAGAAGAGTTAGGGAACTTTCAGGGAACTTTACTGTAGGCTTAAAATTCTAGCTTGAACATGTCTCTGTGTGAACGTCCTGCTGGTCAGAGCATGGAAAAATCCTACCTCCCCCTCCCACAGGGAGTTAGGGTTGGGTAGCCCGCTCGCAGATTAAGGAAAATACAGCACAAATAAGAACTAGAAAAGGATACAAGGGTGTATTGGAATATACCTCTGTGAAGTGTTGAGATATTAGAAAACAGCGTTTTTGAACAGGATTTCTAAGTTTTTCAGGCTGGTATGATTGACAGACTGTGGGGCAAGACGAACAAGAAGAATTGAGAAGATTTTGTTGTATATGTGAATTTTGCTTTTGTACTTAACATAAGTAAATAAAAGTAATGTCGAAAATCTGAAGCAGAAGCGGCATTCCAAACAAAAGCTGTGTTTTGTTTCTTTTTCTCTAAAGAATAGTTTTTGAATTGTAAATCTGGTTTGCAATGTAGGATCTAACCTTTAGAGTGTTAGAAAAGACTATATTTATTTTCGGACGATCAAAGAGAGGGAGAAAATAAAATACATTCCCCCGTTCGTCCACGTTAGAGGAAAAACGACCATAAGTGTAAACTTCTGTTTATTGAAAGACATTTTTAAATTGGATTAAAAATGCTTTCAAAGTAGTTAACTGATTTGTGTCAAGGACGTCGTCTAACGAAACAAAGATCATTTAGACCAAACGAACAACCGACAGACAGACAGACGGAGGGACAGACGGAAAGATATATAGATGGATTAATAGATAGCACTGACCAGATCTACTGAATAATTCCTTAGAATAAACTACCATTACGGTAGCAATTTAAATTAGTCGAACTTTCAAAAGGGGTCAAACTGTCACGAATTGAATTGAATACTTTCACATAGAGAATCCACTATGCAAAATAGTCGAAGAGAAAGCCACCTGTATCATTTTACTTGTGATAAGCTACAGACTCACAGATTTGATATATATATATATATATATATATATATATATATATATATATATATATATATATATATATATATATATATATATCTTCAAATAAAGAATTAAAATTCGCCTTGTTTTTTCTTCTATAAGTAATATATGTATTGTGGACTTTCTTTTTTGGATATATATATATATATATATATATATATATATATATATATATATATATATATATATATATATATATATATATATATATATATATATATATATATATATCAAAAATACAGTGCTAAAAATTTTTGAAACTAAGCGCTTTTGGCTTCATCAGAGTTTCAAGACACATTAGAATAGGTGGATAGTTAACAAAATATAACTATATACATTAATTATGTTATTATTTACGCCCAAAAAAGGGCTCAGTTCTTATGCGTGGATTTTCACAAATATGACTGCACAATATTTCTGAAGTAAACACAGCCCACAAAATTTCATTCTGGCAACACAGTGTGCAAAATTGGCATACTGGCAAGAAATGTCTTGCATGAAAATTTGTGTAGAACAGAAGTCTAAAACATGTCTAGGCTCCTGAAAGACTGTCTACAACAACACAGCACACCAGGTGTTCTACCATATGACCAGATAGAGTCAGTCACCCTTGTAGATGCCAAATGGACACAGAGTGTTCAGACGCCGAATCCAGTAGCTCTCACGGAGTTTCCTGGTAGAATCTGACCACTCCTTGTTGTGTTAAAGGCAGCAGACAGAGGCATGACTCAGGAAGTCATGATCTGCAGAGTGAATATGTTCTGCTGTTGGTGATCCTTCAAACCTTCGGTGTTTCCAGCCATTACGATGGCCATTGATACGTTTGCTCAATGGGCCTTTGGTTTCTCATACATGCTGTTTGTTGCAACTGCTGCAAGAGATCAGATAGACAACATTCTCTGTTGTGCAGTCTTTATTCTGCCTCAGTTTTACAGTGGCCCCAGAAGATGACTTCACAGTACCAGTAACCCCTTGGTACTGTGTATATAAAACATAAAATATATTTTTAAAAAGATATACGACGAAGTGACAGAAGATATATTTGATATGAGTAACGTGATAATTTTTAAAGAAATTGAGAAGAATGAAATGGGGGATGTTTATACTTTGTTATGTCAGCTGAGCTCTGTAAAACGTTTGGCTTAAGGAACCTATACTATTCCAAAATATCTGTATTTATGCTTCTAGGGCACAGGATTGCTGGAATCTAGCGAAAGAATGCCCTGCGCCCAAATGCTATATATTTAAATAGTTAGTGTCATACATGCCTGGTGCAAAAAAGTATATACAACTGTATTAGAATTTAGTTGACCGTATCCTACCAATATTAGCTTAGTTAACCGTAACCTACACATATCGACAATTCTTCCATATGGAAGAGGTATAGTGCCATACAATTTTTTCAACCATCGACGCAGATATTTCTTTACATTTCTCGCGTTTTAAATATCATTTTTTCAGCGTCAACATAAAAATCAAATTGAAACTAATGAAAAGTGCAAAAAAAATAGCATAACATACTACTAAATCTCTGAGTTGCATGTAGATGATTAACCATTTCATGACAGGAACTTTCTTCAATACAGAGATCAAGTCAGCTTTTCACCAACAATGAAACTATAGGACTTCGACTAATAACATTACAACAGATTCATTAAAATACTTACACCCTCTTCTTTCATCCTTCTTTTCATCTCAATCTTGACTACCTCGTGAATTACGCCATATGAAATTAACAACATACATCCTACACAGAACACAAAACAAAGAACTCAAAATTAAAACACAGAACTCAAAACGATATAACACATAACACAATGTCATATATAGGCTTCCGTAATCATGAGTGTGTGATGGTGGGATAGAAAAATCCGTTCCGAAGATCACTGTTTGGCATCACGAGGCTTGCCGATCGTGGTGAACGTGAGGGACGGATTTGTTTATGCCATCCTCACATGAATAATGGATTCTATTTCTTACTCACCATTAAATACCACATTTTATGTTTTACTAAAGGCTCCAAGAACTAGAATGCGCCATGATATGATGACGTCACTTTTAAAAAAAACATTGACCGTCACTTGACGACCATGTGCGTGAGCTCCATTACAACCAATGTATAGTTCTCACGTGACAGACTGGTTAAGAAAACATGGGTAAGATAAGCTTTTCTATCCCAGGATAAAATATGAGATATCCGTTTTGCAAGAATGGATAATCTTTGGGCCACTTTCGTATTTGTAAACAGAAGTAAAACTTGGGGAAGTTAAACTTCTGTTGTTCATTCATTCGTAATGCATATACAAATAAGGCCCAAACACAGAACCCCCACAAACAATAGGAAGAACATTAAACAACAGAACCATCGTGCAGCAGCCTAAGCTATCGGGGGGGGGGGGGGGGGGGGTAAATGCATTAAGTGCAGGTGAGCCAAATTTTCGCCCTAAATTATGTTGTTGTTAAAACGCAAATACTGCTTAGCTCTAATGGAGGATTCATGCATAACCAGTTTTCATTCTCTACTCTGCCGGGTATGGAATTCACCTTGTCATAACGAACTAAATAATAATTGCTAAACATTAAGTTTTCTTTCATGTTCTAAAATTCTCTGGTGCTTTATTATATCCCGCTTATAAATGTTAAATGCCAACAAGGGTTGGCATTTTAACATTTATGAGCAGGATAAATTTCATTCACAGCTTTTTTGAGAAAATAAACTTTTATTACTATGGTACCAGGTTCATTGAAACTCCTTTTTTAAACCCCAATAACTATTTTTTTTATTATATTTGTTATAATTATTATTATTAATATTATTATAATCATTATTATTATTATTAGTAGTAGTAGTAGTAGTAGTAGTAATCAAATAAGAAGGTACAGTGATTAGAAATAATGTAATTGGTAGATAGGTTGATGGTCTCAGTGGTAGAGCGCTCAACGTGGGGTCTACCCGTGTTGTGTCCTTGATTAGGACACTTTATCGTCTGCTTTATAATATATAGTACTGACTCAACCTAACGTAAATGAAAACAATTGAGCCGCGCCATGCAATTTCCAACAATGTGGCATGTGCGACCAGCAAAGGCTCAGATCAGCCAGCGCTCACGCACGACTGATCAGAGCGTTTGCTTGTCGCTAGTCTATTCTATGATATTTAAGCTACTGACCGAACATCATTTGGAGTTTATAAGCTTAAAAGGAGGCTGCACAGGCTCGTCTGATTCTATACTTATAAAATGCCAAATTGTCGGGAACCACATGTCGCGGTTCATTAAAGATGTAGATTTATGTGTGTACTAATAACGATTTAGTATTATTTTTTTATATTTGAGCCGTGACATATGATTCCTAACAATGTGATATTTGACAAGTGTAGACTTAGACTAGCCTGTGTAGCCTCCTTTAGGCTTAGCAACTCCAAATGATAATTAGTCAGTAGCTAAACACTCATATAATATTCAAGCGACTAGCAAAGGCTCTGATCACATGGAGCGGTCCATTATAAGAAATGACTATTTAATTAAACCAAACAGACAATAATGCTTCAAACCTTCGCTTTATTATTATACAGTCAATGGAATCAATTCAGCCAGAATAAAAAAAAGATAATCAACAGTAGTACCTTGGTTTCTATTTGCATAAGTAAATTACTGCTTTTTTCCTTATGATTGAAGAATCTGAAAAGTAAATATCGATCTCAAAGCATATACTATGTGTGCATCTCAGGTTCAAAGCACTCAAGGAATTTCATTTCTTTTCAGTCGGTCTTTCCTGTGATTATAATATTGTTCAGGTTAAAGCATTTTCCGCGGAAATTTGGGTGATGAACGCTTGGCATTTTACCTTTTGCTGGCGAAGAACGCAATTTAAATCCAGCTTTAAATATCCAAGATTCTATGCGTGATAGAGCGCTACCTTATGTTGACAATATGGACTCGCCCGTATATGCATGGGTGGATCGAGAAATTTTCGTCAGGGGTGTGTGTGGATGGGTGGGGTCCAAGCCCAAATGACAAAACATTATGACAACGTTTCTATGTGTGTGTGTGTGTGTGTGTGTGTGTGTGTGTGTGTGTGTGTGTGTGTGTGTGTGTTTTCAGTCCTCAACATTTCACAGAGGTAATGCTGTCCAATTGTCTATTCCAAAACGAACTAGAATTTTACAGGAGGTCCAATCTTTTCCAAGGGGTGGGGGACTCTAGTGCTCATTCCTGTGAAAACCTTTGATTATCCAGGGGGTCTGGACTCACTGATCCCCTGCCTCTCTGAATCCGCCCTTGATATGTAATCTCTATACAATTTGTAATGTTTGAATGTATTACTGAGGCCCTGGAAAGGTTTTTACGGATATATGGATATTGGTTAAAAATAATTAAAGGGATAGGGGGAAAATTAAAAGTACTTTTAGGGATATATTGTGAAACAAAGCTTTCTGAAGTCGGGTAAATGTTTGGGATATTTGCCCATTTCTGTTTAGGGATATGTATTGGGATACTATTCAAAATAGTTAAAGGGATATAGGATTAAGAGTATCCTTCATATGTATTGTTGTGGGACAAGGAAATCCCACCCGAGGACCAGAATAATTCATCAGAAACGAGGCCCTGCCGAGTTTCGGACAAAATTATTCAGGTCCGAGGGTGGGATTTCCTTGTCCCACAACATTTGACTTGAGTTATGTTTATATTTGATACACCTTTACTATCAGGGAGTTTATTAGCAAAATAATTTTACTTAGATACCATGGTTGACGGGGGAGGGATAGGCAAGATATCTGGCCTGGACAGCTTGCCCCCCACCCATGCAACTAAGCATACAAACTTATGCTACAAAGAAAACAGCTGAATTAGACTTGAATTATGTTTATAATTGATACATCATCACATTCAGATAGTTTCAAATAAGTAGAATTAGCAAAATAATTTTACTTTGATGCTCAGGTGGGTGGGGTCAAGATAAACTGGCCTGGACAGCTTGTCCCCCACCCCTGCAACTAAGATTACGGACTAATGCGACAAAGAAAACAGTAATATTTGACTTGAATTATGTTTATAATTGATACTTCTTCACAAACAGATATTTTAAAATAAAAGATTTTACTTAGATACCATAGTGGGTGGGGGGGGAGACAAGATAAACTGGCCTACACAGCTTGCCCCCCCCCACCCCTACAACTAAGCATGAAGACTAATGCGACAAAGAAAACAGCTGAATTTGACTTGAGTTATATTTATGATAAAATTCATCATCACATTCAGATAGTTTAAAATTAGTAGACTTAGCATACGGAACAATGCGACAAAAACAGCTTAATTTAACTTGAATTATGTTTATAAATGATACATCATCACATTCAGATAGTTTGAAATAAGTAGAATTAGCAAAATAATTTTACTTTGATGCTCAGGTGGGTGGGGTCAAGATAAACTGGCCTGGACAGCATGTCCCCCACCCCTGCAACTAAGCATACGGACTAATGCGACAAAGAAAACAGCTGAATTTGACTTGAATTATGTTTATTATTAATACATCTTCACAATTAGATATTTTAAAATAAGCAGAATTAGCAAAATGATTTTTCTTAGATACCATGGTGGGTGGGGGCAAGATAAACTGGCCTACACAGCTTGCCTCCCACCCCTGCAACTAAGCATGCAGACTAATGCGACAAAAAAAACAGCTGCATTTGACTTGAATTATGTTTATGATAAAATTCATCATCAAATTCAGATAGTTTAGAATAAGTAGACTTAGCATAATAATATTACTTTGATACCAAGGTGGGTGGTGGCAAGATTAACTGGCCTAGACAGCTTGCCCCCACCCCTGCAACTAAGCATATGGAGCAATGCGACAAAGAAAACAGTTGAATTGGACTTGAATTATGTTAATAATTGATGCATCTTAACATTCAAATAGTTTAAAATAAGTAGAATTAGCAAAATAAGTTTACTTTGATACTCAGGTGGTAGGGGTCAAAGATAAACTGGCCTGGACACCTTGCCCTCATCTCTCAACGAAGCATTCTAAATAATTCGACAAAGAAAAACAGCTGAATATGACTTCACTTTTGTTTATAATTGATACATCTTTACATTCAGAATTTTCAAATTCAGTAGAATTTACTAAAAAAAATTACTTTGATACTCAGGTGGGGGGGCAAGATAAACTGGCCTTGACAGCTTGCCCCCCACCCCTTCAACTAAGCATGCAGAACAATGCGACAAAGAAAACAGCTACATTTGACTTAAATTATGTATATAATTGATACATCTTCATATTCACATAGTTTAAAATATTTAGAATTAGCAAATAATTTTACTTTGATACTCAGGTGGGTAGGGGTCAAGATAAACTGGCCTGGACAGCTTGCCCCCACCCATACAACTAAGCATACAGACTAATGCGACAAAGAAAAACAGCTGAATTTGACTTGAATTATGTTTATAATTGATACCTCTTCATATTAAGATAGTTTAAAATAAATAGAATTAGCAAACTAATTTTACTTGGATACTCTGGTGGGTGGGGGTAAAGATAAACTGGCCTGGATAGCTTGCCCTCCACCCATGCAACTAAGCATACTGAACAATGTGACAAAGAAAACAGCTGAATTTGACTTGAATTCTGTTTATTATTGATAAATCTTCACATTCAGATATTTTAAAATGAGTATAATTAGCAAAATAATTTTACTTTGATACTCAGGTGGGTGGGGGTCATGATAAACTGGCCTGGTCAGCTTGCCCCCCACCCCTGCAACTAAGCATACGGAACAATGGGACAAAGAAAACAGCTGAATTTGACTTGAATTCTGTTTATTATTGATAAATCTTCACATTCAGATATTTTAAAATAAGTATAAATAGCAAAATAATTTTACTTTGATACTCAGGTGGGCGGGGGGCAAGATAAACTGACCTGGACAGCTTACCCCACCACCCCTGCAACTAAGCATACGGAACAATGCGACAAAGAAAACAGCTGCATTTGACTTGAATTATGTATATTATTGATACATCTTCATATTCAGATATTTTAAAATAAGTAGACTTAGCAAAATAATTTACCTATGATACCCAGGTGGGTGGGGGCAAGATAAACTGGCCTGGTCAGCTTGCCCCCCACCCCTGCAACTAAGCATACAGAACAATGCGACAAAGAAAACAGCTACATTTGACTTGAATTATTTATATAATTGATACATCAATCCATAAATTAACAGACCTATGAGGCATCCACACACCAATATCGATGAAATTTAAGCTTAAAATCACTTAATCTTTATTTTTTAATTCAAGATGATGTTAAATGATTTGTAGATAGTTTTACCAATATTAACCCCACAGGCATCAATTTCCATGTTATGACTTAAAGAGGATCTGAATTCATTAAAATGATACAGAAAAATAACAATATGACATGTATTTTTTTGTACTTGTGTTGGGCGGGGGGGGGGGGTGGGGGGGGGGGGCAAGATAAACTGTTATTCCGGGGTATTCCACCTTTCAGCTGAGGTCGCTCATATTGGAGTCCCATCAATATATCAAAACACATTTTCCTCTGAAACCACTCAGCTACTTAACCTCAAATTTCATATGGAGACTCCTTATGATCGGTTAGCCAAACTTTAAGCAAATTGTTTTTGTCACATGGCCATGATGGCCAACGCACCCATATATGGGAAAAAAACACATTTTTCTCCTAAATCAGTAGGCCACTGACCTTGGGACTTGGTATTAAGCAATAGGGATATAGGCCATAGCAATTTTGCACAAATAATTATTCTCCACTGACATTGACCTACTTGATGGCAAGGTTAAATTTGATTCCTAATGCATTCATATGGGAAAATCTTGAAATGTTCATCATAAACTTTATAAGCTGAAATCATAATACTTAAGAGAAATTTTTAACCTAATGAGACAATTGTTTGATAGAAGTAGCCAATATCAAGCTATCCTGTGACCTTTTATCCAAGGCCACTCATTTGGATTACCACAAACGCAATCTAAACATCTTTTTCTCATAAATTACTTGGCTATTTAAACTCAAATTGCTATGGAGTATTCTTTTGGTTGGCTTAGGTCACTTGGTCAAAATGGTTGTAACACCCATACATTGTAAAACAAAATATGTTTAAATGATCAGCCTAAGTTGACCTTGACCCATTTTAACATTATTGAGGAGATCAGACGAGCGTTTCAGGACCTTCATGTCCTTTAGTTATAAAAAATGACTTGTGGCCATATATTAAAGTCCTTGATGATAAAAATGAGAATCGCTTGTGGTTTGAATTGAATCTAAATTCAGACAGTAAGAAAATTAGATTTGGAGCTGTTTACTGTAAATCCGGAAATTTTCGCGAGAATTTTATTTTCGCGAATAGCATTAAAAGACATACTTGCGACGTTAAAACATCGCAATTAGGACATTATTTACCTATATCGCTAATTGACAGGGTCATTTCGCCATTTCGCGAGGATTTTGTTTTCACGAAACTTCGCATATGCGAAGTTTCTCGAAATTAAAACTTTCGCGAAAATTTCCGAATTTACAGTATTTACCTCCTGAAGGGTCGCCATATAGTTCACTTGAACTTTTTGATAAACTTGAGTATGATATTTGGAAATCACTTCACTTCAGACAGTGATAATAATTGTTTTAGGTGATAATTAAAGCACAAGGCGGAATGTTATCAGATTCTACTGAAATCGATGAAAATATTTGCTGGCAGTCTTCTCTATTATTAGTCACAGCTAATCTTAAGCAAACATAATTTGCAAAATTTGGTTTCCCTATAGAGCTTTATTCAATCGACCAACAAACTATTAATTTAGAATTTTCCGTTGATAACTTTGTAAAGCTCTTGATGTTCATATTGCAAATGCCAGATGTGGGATGGACGCGTGTATAGCCAAAACAACCTACAAGGAAACTAATTTGATAGATTATGTTATTATGACGACAGGGTAGTTTCCTATGATTGGTCAATTTGAAACCATGAAATATGACCCTTTAATTTCTGATGTTCATAATGCAATTTATTTTAACATAATGCATAGGATTAAAGCAACTCATTATCCCTTAATACTGCCTCCTGCGATGATGAAGGACAGTCTTATACTTGGGCCACTTGAATTGCAAATTCAGTCAATGACTTTAAAAATAAGATTGATGCTGAGCAGATTTTATTAGTTTCTAGTGACCTTGACCTATTTTTGCAAGGTCATACTTCAAATATTAATGTTGAAGAAAGTGAAATGATGTGTGTAGTAAAGTTTTGGAGATACTTGTGTCTGCTTCAATGAAGGTGGTTTAATAATAAACAAAACAATTGATGAGAAACACAACAAAACTTAATCACAACCTTGGTTTACGAGGGCTGTTCAAATATGAATGCAAGTAGCTTCATAACTTCCGCCACATATATGCTACGAAAAAATGGTATACGTTTCTATAACGGATTATATGTCACCTTTTAACTGGCACCAGACCTAAAGAAAAATACAGTATACTTATCAAGATGTAGACCTTTGAATGAGAGTAACTTTAGTATACTAACAAACTCGATACTTTGAACATACCAGTGATATAGACGAGCGTATAATTCTTCGATAAATCAGTGAAATTTCTTGAAATTTTTAAGGAAGTATCCCCATATACTTATATAATGATTGGGTGAAAGTTGCGAAAATCCGAAATGTTTTTGTTAAATAACATCGAATCAGTTTCACTACGGCCTCCTTATGTTTGCAAATAAATGGTAAACAAAACACCACCTTTCACTTTTCAGTCGAACTGTTCTCTAACAAAATGCACAAAGCAACATTTAAACTAGTTTTAATTCAAAGACAATATGTTGATCGCTAATACTGAGTTGTTGCTACAAATCATTGAAGGATAGTGAGTATTTTTAAACGCTGAAAAGCATTTTTATTAAGTCAAAACTGCCTAAAGTGAACGGGATATGGAACTTCTACTTAATTTTGTTGCCATAACATTGCGGTTTTAATCTAAATTTGAACGTTCACTTTAAGTTTTACCAAAATAGGCATCATTTACAATAAAATTACTCGCCTGGTCTTTAGAACTAGACAGATTGAACATATTTTAATTAATGTAAACACGTCATTAAGAAGCAGAAAAATGCTTGAAAAATGATATATAATGTGATAGCTCTGTAAATAGAGGACGGAGCGTTTTGGAAACTTCCTTATGGCATATTAAGCATGTTTTAAGCAAAACGCAAAGAAAAAGACACAGCGGTGTTCATTATTGCATCACCAGTAGATAACTCAAAATGACGTTTATCATAAATTTAATGACGTCACAAACGTGCCTGTTTACTCGAAATTGAAACAGGATTATATAAACTTTTTTCCTACTAGCAACTTTGTCAATGTACCTTAAACTTACATCTAAAATTTGGTGTCATTTTGTCTAAAACTTACAAAGATATGACACTTTATCCGCACATGTACCTAAACGTGTATGGCAATTTGCTTCAGAAAAACTTCAGCATACAGGAATGGCCTTTATATAAGCCTGTGTAACTCGAGGCATGTAATGAGTGTTTCTTTATGTTTGGTGCCATTTAAAGGCGAGACAAATAGTTCTTTTCAGAAAGGTATGACATTTTGTCGTAGCATATATGTAAAGAAATTTATGAAGCTACTTGCATTCATATTTGAAGAGCCATCGTAATGATGAGTGTAAGCGCATGCGTTGGACCGATCTTAAATCAAAGCATTCTTCGGGAGAAAATCTTATCAAAGTAATTATACTGAGCTAGTTTAATACAGTAAGTATTACCAGAAGCAAATTAATAAGGAATTTCGACAGTACCAAAATGGAAACACTAATATACTAAGAAATATAAGGCATTCTGACCCTAAAGCCTTTTGGAAAATGCTTAACAAATTTTCACGAGAAAGAAACGGAATTCTCAAAAAGGTCACAGCAGATTTTTATGAATATTTTATTAAACTGAACACTGTCGACAATGATGATAAAAACAATGTTTTTGACCTTACTTAAATTATTTATTTTGACAATGAATTGAATAGTCCTTTCACAACTGAAGAAATTTCCAAAGTCATATCAAATTTAAAAAATCAAAAGGCTTGTTCAGCTGAAGATTCCATTTTAAATGAATATATTAAATATTCAAAAGACATGCTTGTCTCAGTCTACTGTAAACTGGTAGATTACATTTTTGCAAAAAGGAATTGTCCCAGGTGCATGGTGAAAAGGTTACATTTTACCAATTTACAAAAACAAGGGGTACAAAATGTACCTCCAAAATGCAGATATCTATAGGAGTATAGCAAATCTTAGTTGGTTTGGAAAATTATTTACCAGCATTTTATATCAAAGAATTAATAATGTTTTGGAAAAGTCTGGATTATTGTCTGAGGAACAAGCTGTTTTTTGTAAAGGTTATGGTACCACAGATCATATATTGTCATTGAAAATGCATATTGTTTTATCTTTTGAAGATAAAGCATCTATATCGTGCTTTTATTGACTATAAAAAAGCGTTGATTCTGTAAATAGAGGTTGCATTATGGCACAAATTACTACAAACTTATATTGACGGATACGTTTATTGATTTATTCATAATTTGTATGAAAAGGCAAAATCATGTGTTATATCTGACTTTGATTTGTAAAGTTTCTTTGGTAATAGTTCTGTTGGTGGTCGACAGGCAGAAAATGTGTCCCAAATATTGTTATCAATGTTATTAGATATTCTTACTTAATTTATGTCCAACTGTTATGATGGTTTAAACCTACTTATTGATGAAATCTACTCCCTGTTTGATAATCAAGATGTTGAATTGTAATTTAAGCCACACTTGCTTCTTTACGCAGATGATACTGTGATTTTTGCAGAATCTGCCCAGGACCTGCAGAAAGAACTTGATGCGATGCAAAGATATTTTGATACTTGGTATTTCAAAGCTTATACTTTCAAAACTAAAATAGTTATCTTTTCAAAGGATAAGTTACATAATAAATATAATTTTATGTTGAATAATGACCATCTTGAAGTAGTGAATGATTTTTATTGTCTAGGAGTTAAATATAACTTCAGTGGGAAGTTTACTAAAATATGAAGAGGTTAACTGGCCGAGGAAGAAAAGCCATGAAGTCCAGAAAACTGTCAATGCTCATTGATATTTAGTTACATTTGTTTGGCAATATGATTGTTCCTATCCTGTTATACGGATCGGAGGTGTGGTGCTGTGAAAACACTGACATTATAAATCAATTCCAATTAAACTTTTGTAAAATGTTACTTGGTTTGAATATTATGATTTAAGGTGAACTAGGAATCACATCTTTGAACCTAAGTATACAGTCCAGAAATTTTGAACTTTTTGGCCACGCCTGTTGATGGTAAGTATGACAAGATCAGTGTTCTTCTCTGCAAACCTACCTATGAACTTCATAAGAGAGACATATATCAGTCTCCATGGATTACATGTGCTCAGTCTTCCCGAGATAAACCAAGGCTTTCTGATAATTGGCTTTCTCAAACAGTGAATAATCTATATGCCTTTAAAGCTCGCGTGAAGTCAATTTTACATAACTTGGAAAGGTAAGATATTTGAATCCTCAAAGTGTATTAACAAAAGAATTAACATACTCTAAAAAAATTGAAGCTTATCTGAATGTTTCGCAAAAATCATGTTTAAATTTTGTAGTTCAGTTCATGAATTAGGGGATATCTGTATTCAAAATTTTCATTTTGGGGAGGTATATGGTCGGATATACGGTCAGAAATTTAGTTTTACGGCGACGCGCAAACGGACCCGTAAAACGTGATTTCCGAATGTATATCCGACGATATTCATCCCCAAAATGAAAAATTTGAACATGGTTATCCCCATTCTAATGCACTTCTGCAGTTTGAGCTCAAATTGGAGTGTTGCAAGTCGCATAAAGCCGCACGTCATCCAACGAAATGCAACGTTATTAATGGCGTCAAACTATTTTCGATAGTATATTGCAGGATGTACTGTCGCAATTTTTTGACGTTATCCAACCAGACGTCGCGTTACAAACTCAAGTGCAAAGGAATTGCCAATTGAACATGGGGTTTTATTTTGGAATTAACAGAAATCAGCTGTTATGTACCCTTTGTGATTCAAACCAAATACTAGGATATGAATACCATTATATATTTCTATGTATATTTTTCTCTGCAGGCAGACATAAGTACCTTCCTGCATATTGCCAGCAGGCCATTAATGCTTATAAAGATGCGGCCCTAATGGACTAAACAGATAGAAAGTTCTTATGAAACTTTCACCTTTTCTAAAATGTATAATATTTAAATTTCAATGATGGGTTATGCATGTCATCTTTTACACATTTATCAGCAACTGTTGATGTCGTTTTCAATGGATTGGCCACTATTTTTCTTGTTGTGACAGAGGGAAGGTAGACACTATCACTTTTTAAAAACACCAGTATACGTTAATAGAACATGAAAACTCGGGATCTACACACATTCTTCAAACTGCTAAATCTTCAAATAAATTCTAAGCTTTGCTTAAATTGTCAAACACTTCAATTCTACATGCACTAAAGCATGTTTTCGTACTAGAAAGGTCCATACTTTTTTCTTTTGAAATCACATTGTATTCATCAGTGATTAATAAAATTGCAATTGAAACTATCCTTGTATCATGAACTAGCCATTGTGAGATGTTTAACCCAAGAAAGCAAAAACAGAGACACAATCCAAGAAATTTAAGGTAACACTGGATAAAACGGCAATTCATGCTTGACACATGAAGGCGAGTGGGACAAAAGACAGCTTTTAGCGTGTCATGTGGCGTGTGGAACACCACTTAAATCTAAAATAAAACATGTATATAATAAGCTCATTTAACTCCAGTCACTTACCAGAATTTAATTTCGTTATTATTACTATAGTCAGGATTTACACTTTCTTGTCATAGTAGCTTATGTCGTTTTCCATTCTTAAGAGATTTTTCTTTTGCTGTTGATTCATTTAATAATGCTGCTCCCATTATCACGTGTTCTGTGTTTGGTCATTGTTTTCGTACTATTTCGTTTTGCACCCGTCTTGATAGGGAACAGAGAGCTTGTTGCTTTACTGTAGATGGTTTTCTGATGTCTTGTGACTGTTTTGCTGCATCGATGCCTATAAATGATATAGTGCTATGACTCAGAGTGCAACACTGCATGTGACATTGATGAGTGAATTTATTAACGTTTATCATATGAGGCTGCGTCTTGGTATGAAATAACGCAATATAATAAAATCGATAAACCACCAGTGGTTTACAGATCTTCGGGAAACGTTATGACGTCCATAACAACGTTCAAAATGACAAGATTATAACTTTTTAAGGCAGAAATAAGATTTTAAAGTAATGTTAATGTCATTCTACATTCGTGCTATTGTTTTATTGAATTTATTAAACTCGTTACAAGTCTCACATTTGATCTCTTTTCCCCAACTCGTTTAATAAATTCAATAAAACATCAGCACTCATTTTTTGTTTGCTTGTTTGATTTGGTTCTTTACGTCCCATCAACACTCTTTCAGTTATGTAGGGACGGGTGTTTCCTGGGTTTGACCAGTACTAAGCTAGGATGAATGTGCCTTGCTCAAGGACACAGCGCAGTGACGCCGGTGAGGCTCGAACCTGCGGCTCCTCGGTCTCGAGTCATGTACCCTACCACTGAGCCACTGCGCTCCCTGAGCACTCATGAAAGATTCCATGAGCACTCATGTAAGATCCTCTATCTCTTATATTGTCCATCAATCTTGAAAAGTTTTTCCTGGACGATTCGTCCACACGCTTTGGTCTTGTAGACATGGGGTGTCGTGTTGAGAAAACAATGAGGTCCTCCTGCATCCATAAATGTGACATATTTAAAATCCTGTTGAAATACTAAATTTGTTTTTGTCAAGTTTGCAAATATTCGATGAATCCAAAAATATCCAAGTGTTTGTGGTGGTAAAGGAATACTTGTCCAAGCCTTTCTAACAGTGTCTCTCCAGATTTTAATAATTCGAGAATGTGTTGTCGCTATTAAAAACCAAGAAGATATCCAGGGTGCATTTTGCTTATTTACTGCTTTGTCTTTTCTTTCATACGCAAAGAAGCCACCGCGTGTATCCTCTATCCTTAGTTTATAAATCCAGTTTGACAATGGTTCATTACAGTATACGGTTGCATCCGCCCATACTCCACCAAACGCCCCAAGTAATTCCACCCGAATGATATCGGATTTAGCCTGTATACTCGCCTTGTTCCAAGAACTGTCTGTATAATACTGTTTTCGATTGATAATTTTTTCCGCTTCAGATAGGTCCATGGCATGTATTTTAAAATCTGGGTTATGGCGCTGGAATGATCTTCGACACATTGCCTGTAACCGAGGAGCTTTGTCCCATCCCTTGTCCCAAAGCATCCACACGGTCCGTGTTATAGAAGTGTTAACATTTTTAGTATTTAAATCCTGTCTATTCATTGCAATTCCATTGGCCGTTTTGTTGTAAGTGAACACCTCAGTCATGGACCAATTGACAAAGGAATTAACGAAAGGCCCAGCGAATCTGGTGATTTTTACAGTTGGTAACGTGTTGAAAGCTATCCCAAAACCAGTGATGGCGCCGATCGATACTACCACTAGAATTAAGACATATCGTTTTGCTTGTCCCTGCATATTCCAATGCATTTTCAGATGTAATCTAAAAAAAACAAGAATACAAACAATTGTCACAATAGTTTTTTTCTGTCTTTTTTCTGCATGTCGATTTCGTTTTTGAATATTTATCGAGTACTTGCTAATTGTTTTTGTTTGCTTTAGCAGTTAAAAATTATTTCTGAAACTGTTTTGTAGAAGACAAAAGGCATCAATATAGATACAGCATAATTTGTTTTGAAAAGGTATGCATTTTACTAGTATATATTCCTGTATGTTATATACATCATACTACTTTATAATGTATGCATGTTCATATATTAATAATATATAAACTCGTCAAAATAAGTTAAGCCCCATGTCACTTTTTTACATAGCCATAATGTTAAATTCCCAAAGTTTAGTTGTTTATTTCAAAAATATCGATGGTAGTTGAAAATTCTAATTCCACCCAAGTTAGACAACAATGTCTTAGGTGAAATTACACAAAGATTGAATTGAAAATACCGATTTTCTTTGGGTATGTGCTAAATTTTCCAAGAGTATCCAATTTTTGGCCAACTTTACTATAGGAATGATAGTGAACGAAATGGTACATTTACTGGAATGTGTGGAGCTCTATGGAAAACTTATCAATAAATCTGAAATCTAGCGTATTGAGAGGAAACATTACTGCTTCTTCGCTGAAAATGTTATTGAAAAATCTTTATTCAGTCAAATGTTATGATAAATTAAACATGAATGTATTAACATTAAGTCTGTGGGAAAATTTCTGGTGGGGCTTAATTTATTTTGACCAGTTTAGTTTGCAAAAAATAAGTATGAAGTTAAAACATAACATTTTTATGCAACATAAACGGTTCAAAATGTGATTTTCTTTTATTAAATATACGGAATTTATCAGAAGTAAGATTAATTTTGTTTGTTGGTTTGAGTTGATTCTTTACGTCCCATCAACAATCTTACAATTAAACAGGGACGGGTCTTCCTGGGTTGAGCAAGTACTAGCGTAGGATAAATGTGTCTTGCTCAAGGACCAAAATGCAGTGACGCCGGTGAGGCTCGAACCCGCGGCTTCTCGGTCTCGAGTCAAGCACACTACCACTGAGCCTCTGCGCTCCCGTAAGATTAATTTAGTCCAAATATACATAACTTCGTTTAAAACTAGTGTGGCAAATATGCTCTGCGTGAATGAAGTTTTCATTGATACAGACGTATGCACGCAAGGATATACGGCAATCCTACGCAGTCTGATAACTCCTGTAATTGGGTTCCATCGGTGTACTCATGATTTCAATTCGCCATTGATCAACCAATGAATAAAAATCATTTGTCAATGGCATATAAGGCTGATGAACATATGAAACACAGTTTTGAAAAACTAATCTCTCCGAGAAAATGAAGAAATATATTTTAACTTAAGTAATAAATTCAACCCGAAGTGAGTGTTTTCTACTGGGTACACTTTTATGGCATTTGCCTGCTTTATGAGGCACAACTATGATGCTGTTGATGGCCAGAAAGGTTGATAAGTATCCAGCTGCATTCATGGTGACCTGAGATACATAAGGCGCCGGGAATCAATTACATGTATTCGTCGACTCCGTTGTCCGATAATACCCTGATTTAATAGTATTTTCTGGTGCTCCACAGACAGACATGTATGAAAATCCTCTGTCCTCCAAAAATCAAGAATAACCCCCCCCCCCCCCCCATAAAAAAAGAAAACAAAAAAAAACTTTGCCTGAGTTGGACCCCCTCTGACAAAACTTTCTGGATCCGTTCATGAGATTGCGCACTAACGAAGATTTGTCGTGGCCTTCACTGATCCGAAATGTAATAGGTAACGAAATCTCTAGTGTTTGGCCATTTGTACATGTTCACAGTACATCTTTGGAGCACCAGAAAATACTATTAAATCGGGATATTATCGGACAACGGGGTCAAAGAATAATTTATTCTCCCTGAATTCAGGATTTTGAGGCTGAATTTCCATGGAAAGTCAGCCTCAAAATGCTGAATTCTGCAGGTAATAATACCTTTTCTGATTTAGTTTTAGTATATCTTAAGGTATTAGACCATTAAACTTAGAATTTTTGATAATTTAAAGGCATGCAGAAAGTTTTAAACGCTGATTCCCTAAAGTTCAGGATCTTGGAAATTTTGAACTTTCACCCATGTGGATAGACTGCGTTGTGTCCCTCATCAAGATACTTACTTTCTACTCGCATTAGTTCTTGCTCAACCCAAAATAAACGAAAGCATGTTGACTGGGACGTTTAGCATCACCTCGAACAAACAAAAGATTATAACAATCCACCATGAGTGTCCATGTAGGATAGAGATATCTCACCCGAGGGGTCGGAATTTTAACCAGGGACGAGGCTTGCCGAGTCCCTGGTTAAATTCCGACCCCGAGGGTGAGATATCTCTATCCTACATGGACAGGCTCATGATGGATCGTTTTTCTCCCACTTTTCCGAGTTTTTTTTTCGGAACATAAAATAGTCAAAAATCCTGAAAATTTTAACTTTTTACTCGTTGGATTTACATTATTTCTGAGTTCTTGGTTGTTTTTATCGGGTATTCAAATTCGTTTGCACCTTGTTATTGACTAGAAACCACGATTGGAGTATTAGTTTAGTTGCAAAATGCAAAATAAAATCCTTCTATGCCACCTGTGCCTTTAGCGTCACATAGCCGTTATCGTCACGTGGTGCACGTTCGGTGACGTAATTAACGTTATATGACGTCAGTAAGTAACGTTTTCCCTTGCTTGGTGTCTTTGAGTTACTTAGGCGCAATATATTGGTCCTTTGAATATTATATTTTGGGAAAAAAGAATATTTTACTCGGCCCATGTAAGAAAGCTGTCACGTGGTCATGTAAGATAGAAATTTCTTACATGACCTGACAGCCTATCTTACATGGGCAAAGGTGGGAGAAAGATTGATCTGTGTACTAAAGCATTGATATGCCGATGCTCAAGGGAAAATAGTCCCCACGAGGATTGAGCTAAATTCTATGTTTCCAAAATTGATTCTTTTTCTTTTATCAACTCGCCACTTTGTTGTTGTTGTTGTTGTTGTTGTAATAGTAAAATTGGTGTGTAAGAATTTGAACCTCATGCTGGTTACATATGAGCCGCGCCATGGGAAAATGGGTCTTCGGGATAAATTTGGCAATTTTGGGATTTTATGATTTCTAAAAAGGTCATTATATGACGAGTAAACACGTTTTTGTTTGACCAAAATATTCAAATCCTTAGAAAAGATATTAGAATTTGAACTTTGGACGGCAAGACATTGTTTTTATAACTAACGTTGCATGACGTCACGATGAGTCATTCACAACCTTGCGAACTTTTGACGCTTTTAGTCATCAGCCGTAAACACATGAGCTTGAAGTTCGATCCTTATATCACTTCCAAACCTTAAAATCTCATAATGTCATTACATTTTGACATTGAGAGATTTTGGTTTTGAATGCGGTGGTTCTGTTGTTGTTGACTTTTTGTTTATTGTAACTCCCATTGTGGGAGTCTGTAATTGTTCTTGTTTTGTTGTACGTTACTTTATGTCCATTCTAGTATTGCAATCATCTTGATGGGGAAGAGAGAGCTGGTTGCTTTGCTTATTTTGTCTTCCTGGTGTCTCGTGATAATTGAGCGGCTCTTCATCGCGGTGCCACGGGGTTGTCTGCGTTTTGTGATTGTGGTATTTCCTGATCATACTCACTTACTATTTTTGAGGCTATAGAGGTGAGATAAAGACAGAACTTCAAGCTCCTGAGCTGTAACTAACATAAAACTGAACCGCCACATATATCGCTTACCGTTACTAAACATAATAGTTGAATTTTAATCATAATACATTGCAAAAAGTATGATTTTTTTAGAATAACAGTTTTTACGTGCAAAGTGTAGACCAAGCTTTTTGTGAAGGCTTATACTTGTTACTCAACAATGCTTGCCTTTGAAATCGTATATACCCATTGAATGAACTTGGGGTTAAAAAATTTAGGTGAGAAATACAATTGGGTTATTGCTCAACATTTTCTTTGTTTGTAGTTTTGAAAAGAATATTTTTCGTATCGATTTTGACACACTAGTATTTAGAAGAAATCAATGCAATTCTTTATACACTCAAGGTCAACCAACAAATGGTATAATGCACAAGTAAGACATCATGACGGTCATATTGTTCCGTTATTAGATCCCTATAATAAGCCTAAAATACTTAATTTCTGCGTATTCTTCATTTTCTATAACATGTGTACATGTTTTAGTGGAACGCACTACCACAGTCAATCCGAACTAAACCCTCCTTAAAAAGTTTCAAAACGTCTTTGAAAGCACAATTTCAAACATAATTGTTTATGCAGGACACTTTGTTTATACCGCGTATCAGTAACAGTTATCTGTTGACAAAATAATCCATGCAGATTACAGCAATAGGTGATGAGTTTCTGCGGAAATTTGAGTGCAGATATGCTACTGAAAAGCTACTCGACAGACTAGTTTTTTGGTCTGGGCCTTGCCTTCTGCTATTTGCACTTTTGAGTGATCAGCGGGGCCTTTGTTGTTTTGGGCGAAGGCTCAGACACGATTGAGTCTCCGCCGATCGGACGGTATTAAATTCGATATTTGAGAAATGAGTTCGGTGATTATTGTGATTGGCTCGTTATTATTATTATAAATCAGATAATTTTCAATGAATGTGCTATTTCAAGCTTTAAAGATGTATTTGAACTGTTTAATGCATCCATGCACCCTTTTAAAACATGTGCAATTTGTAAATAATGTTTTGATGTATATAGTTTTTTTATAGAGGGCCACTTGGTAGAATGGCTATTTCAGCTAAAAGTGTACACCTCTTTAAATAGTGTATAAATAAATAAAATTAAAATTACCATAATTCCTTGTATAAATACATGTTTGCTATACCAGGTCAGCCTCCCTTTGATAAAATGCACTAAATGAATGCACAGATTAACATACGCATTTGTTCAAATGGACGTAGCTATCGACTTAGTGTGCTATTTTGCCGCACCAATAGTTTGCCAGCACAATTATAGATCATCATGGACTCATCTCCGTATAAAATTGGTCACAAATTTGCACAGTGAGGTTTGAAATTTGTGACCAATTTGGAAAAATCCGGCCTCAATGTTATAAAACTTTTCATGCCCAAATCAACTGCGCATAGAAATTCAACTGCTCATAAAAATTAAATGGTTAACTTGAACATAAAAGATTTCTTGTTTAGAAACTCTCAGATTTTATATATTTATCCTGCTTATAAATGTTAAAATGCCAACAATTTTGAAGATTTATGAGCAAGATAAATTCCATGCTCAGTTGGATTAACTTAAAAAGTTGATGTTTTCTTCTCCAAAAAGTAGTTGCTTATCAGCACACTGGAAATGCCCCTAGCGACGGTTCCTATAAGTACAAAAACAATTGAGCCAGTGCATGAGATTTCCAACAATTTGGTATGTGCGACCAGCAAAGTCTCAGACCAGCCTGCGCATACGCGCAGTCTGATCAGAGCCTTTGCTTGTCGCTTGAGTATTCTATGATTGTTAAGCTACTGACCGAGCGTCATTTGGAGTTTCTAAGCTTAAAAGGAGGCTGCACAGGCTCATCTGAGTCTACACTTGTCAAAATGTCAAATTGTTGGAAATCACGTGCACTGGCTCAATTGAGAAAATTAGCCTACGTGGTGTTCTTATCGAGGATTTTCGCAGTACTTTCTCGTTTGTTCCACTGATACTCAAAATGTTGCACCAGTAGGAAATCAGTTGCTACACTCCTGGAACGTTATTATTCGGGCAATTCCTTGTTCGCCAGTAAACGGTGTTTACTTGTCTCTACAAAACGAAAATGTGTTCTGCATTGGCATATTCCCTAGGGTCTGCTAGCCACATTAACGAGGAGCAATAACGTTTTTAAACCCCAAGCTATCGCGAGAAACAGATTTTCGCCAGTTCTTAGGATAGACTTCTCCTAACTTTGCGGTAAAGTCCGACCTCGATCAAGCAGTGAACGCATACACAAACGTCCTTAAAATAATCCACAAAGATCTTAGTCTGACATGATGCAAATAGTGTTGATTTGGTAATTAAACTTCAACACCAAACTAAATTTAAAACACACACACACACACACACACACACACACACACACACACACACAGACACACAGTAGGTTTTGAGAAAGGAATTCTGGCTGTATTGAATAAATAGTGGGCATTGGAGTACTTTGGATTTTGAGAACTCTAAATCAGACTCAATCTCAATCACCGTCTTTGTTCACAACATATACATGTTCATGTATGCGCGCGGGCTATAGATGTTATTACTGGGCTAGGAAAATAGTTTCCCGTTGAAAACTTTAGGGGAAAAGATTATGCCTCATCAATTATTTAGTTCCATTAAGTTTGAAATTGTTCTATGAATATTTCCCGTAGGAAATTCATTTGCATTTAAGTTACGATTTAGAAATCTAGTTCAAAACGATGACAAAGTCAGCTAAGGTAGTATAGCACAGTTATGGGCTCAAACCTCTATGGGAATTGGCATCGCTCGTGTAGGTAAAATTCAAAACATTTTTGTGTCTTAATAATCTTCCATGAAGTTTATGGACCATAATTGCAACTTTGTTGAGGCTTCCAAAATAATAGTCAAAGGGCATAATCATTCGCCACTTTGTGACGTTGCCGTATAAAACAGTGCATTTCCAGATTTTTTGTAAAAATTACCATGGCAAAGTTAATGGATGAAATATTACAAAACTTAAAGGGATGAAAAGCAAATAGAAAATAGCAATATACAATAAATATTAAAAACATTGCACTTTTGGCTCGCAAGTAGAACACGTTTTAAGTAAGCGTAAATTTTAAAATATTACGATTCCCTTTGACGCTTACGTTACCATCACCGAAAAAAATGGCATTTTAATTTGTCTTTGTGTTTAAATGACTATCATACGAAAACAACGAACACCAGGAAGATACAATAAGAATATATATTGCGTATATCAATTTGCTTTCATTTGAAATTTTTTCCATCATTGTAGTCTCAATAGTTTTGCGACAATAATTTTGCAAGTTATCTGAAAATACATTGATTAAACGGCGACGTCTCCAGGCGGCGAATAATTATGTCCCGTATACATTAACCTTAATGGTATATTAATTCTTTTGTTTTTCTTTTTTTTTGTTATGGTTCTTTTTACACATGAGAGCTACATGTAGCTCGTGAGATTTCAGTATATTACACGGACGGGCATTCAGCGAAGGCTCAGACCAGCCTGTGCATCTGGTAGTCTCTTTGGTGTCTTTGATGCAATCGTAAATGCGGCTTAGTTTAACTGCTATCGTTCTGATTTGCCGTCTATCCGGTGTGAAAACGAACGGCTCAGACTCAAGGGTCGGTCTCGAGTAGGCGTTTTTTTCCTATTCTTCACTTTTTTTGTTATAAAAGGTTATTTTAAGGTTTAGTTGTTTGGTATTGCAAGCACTTTTCAGTTTCTCCATAGTGGAGCGTAGATCAAATTAAAAAAAAAAATATGTTGTTCGAATGCATGTCGTCTTCGATTGAAATACGCCCGCGGGCAGACAAGATGATTTTTAAAATATGATTTTTTTTAAATTTATTCTGGACCTTTACACACACATGCGCACATACTCTCTCTCTCTCTCTCTCTCTCTCTCTCTCTCTCTCTCTCTCTCTCTCTCTCTGTGTGAGTTTGTATGTGTGTGTTTGTTTGTTTGAGCTGATCAGTAATAAGTCTTAAAAAAAGCTTCAAAAATGGGCTCTGAGGAAAAGCAGAATATTGCTGAAGCTGGTGCTAGTGGAGCGTGAGAGTACATGTAGTTGAGAGTTCCATTAATTTTCATGAACAGCCTCAATTAATCCGAGTCTGCTTTTTCTAAATGACGAGACCAAGATATTGAGACGCCTGGTCATTTAACTAACCAAGCCACATATTTTTTTATCACGGGGAACACATGCTGGATCAGACCTCATCAACTGGTCCGGCAGGTAGAGATTGTGATTGATTTACAACAGAATACATTTGGCCTAAATTATTTCGATTAATCGCATTTTATTCCTAGCGTGACTCGTCTTAATTGCTGCAATCTTTGACGCTCACTTTAATTGTAAACGCACGACGCGAAATACATACGTCAGTCTTTACGACGTCATATCTCATGACGTAATAAATCTCCCGAAGACACGTTATCGCATGGCGCGGCTCATATAAATGTTGTAATCGTGAGTAAAGAGCAAATTTTGTCAGGGGCGGGGGTCCTAGCCCAACTGACATTTTATTTTCAGTCCTTCACATTTCACAGAGGGTAATCCCATCAATTGTCTATTCCAAAGGAAACTTAAATTTTACACGGGGATCCAATTTTTTTCAAGGTGGGGGGGGGGAGGGGTCCTAGTGTTTTTTTTTCCTGTGGAAACCTAAACCAAATGTGATTTTCCAGGTGTCCGGGCTCAACTTTTCCTACAATTTGTTTGATCCCCAATGACATAGGAGATCTTATATAAGTGCTTATATTTTATTGAATTTATTAAACGAGTTGAGTAAAAGAGATAAAATGCTAGGTTTGTTGAGCATTTTATCTCTTTTTCGCAACGAGTTTAATAAATTCAATAATACGAGGGCACGAATGTTAGATTCTATTTATCATATAACATTAAGAATACTTTGAAATCTCATTTCTGTCGTAAAAAAGTTATGATTTTGTCATAATATACACAACGTTGTTATGGGCGTCATAACGTTTCCAGTAAATCTGTAAACCACTAGTGGTTTATCGACTTTATTGCATGGTGTTTTATCACTCCCAGACGTATGGAAGCGACAAAATTATGTCAATAAATCATGATTCTATCCTGTTTCACAACATTAAATTGTTTCGTAATAACAAATATTAGGGGGGTACCTACATGTATATGCTTCCATACATACAGACGTCTGTAATATGATGAATCAGATAAACCGATCAGATGGATTATCATGTAATGTTTGGAAGTATTGCTTATTATCGAAACATTTTTTCATAATTGAATTATAGCACTTTTTCAAGGTCCCGTGAGCTAAATATTCGTTTATTTGCATTTAAAGGCGAAATTGGCAACGAAGCAACTCAAGATACAATCCTTTGTATACTAGTGACTTCTAAATGCGCACTTTGGCAATAAGTTAGACCCAGAAACAAATGCCACTTGACGCAGCATTTCATAAGGGTCTACACCGTTTGTTTACTTAGACAAAGAGAAATATTGTATAATTTTATTTCGAAATTAATAACTGTGACTCCTCGATTTATACAATGGACCATTCCTATTATGAGCCGTGACACGAGACTTCTAACAATGTGGTATGTGTGGTCAGCAAGGGCTCAGATCAGCCTGTGCATATGCGCAGTCTGATCAGAGCCTTTGCTAATTGCTTGAATATTCTTTGAATATTAAGCTACTGGTAGAACATCATTTTGTGTTTCTACACTTAATAGGAGGCTGCACATGCTCGTCTGCGTCTATTCATGTCAAAATGCCGCATTGTTTGAAATCACATGCCGCGGCTCATTTATTGTACGAGATTGAGGGGATAAATGACCCGCGACACGTGATTTCCAGCAATGTGGCATTTTGACAAGTTGAAGTGTAGACTCAGACGAGCCTGTGCAGCCCCATTTTAAGCTTAGAAACTCCAAATGTTGTTTGGTCAGTAGTTTAACAGTCATAGAATATTCAAGCGACTAGCTAAGGCTCTGATCAGACTGCGCGTATGCGCAGACTGATCTGAGGCTTTGCTGGTCGCACATACCACATTGTTGGAAATCTCATGTCGCGGCTCAAATACATATGTTGACCGGGCCGCGTAGCGCAGTCGGTAACGTGTCTGGCTACAGATGCGTGTCTGACTGCAGATCCAGGGGTCGCGAGTTCGATCCCGGCCCGGTCCCATACTTTCGTGGAGATTGATCATGAAATAATTTCTACGGTCATTCTCCTCCCTTCCGCTGATTCATTTAAGAAGGGTTTTTGTCAGTTACAAGCGAAAGTATGTGCACAAATTACTGGTTAACCGCTTTTTCAAGCCTGCCCAGGAAAAAGTGTGGTTAGGTGAACTGACCGTCCCGCAATGACCATAGCTGTTGACTTGGGACGTAATGCAACAAAACCAACCAAAACTACATATGTTGGAAGAAGGGTCGTGCACTCTCTACTGCAACTGTCAGAGAGATGGCCCTGTCATAATTGGCTTGATGACAATATGAGCTTTGCTTCAATTGCGGCATATTTGGGTGGGGATGTGGTATTCTAATATGTCCTCTCTCTCTCTCTCTCTCTCTCTCTCTCTCTCTCTCTTAAGGGTCCCGGCGTGACTGAAATATTGTTGCATGGGATTATAAGCCTTAACGCAATCAAAATAAGTACATGAAGGGTTAAATATTCATGAAGTACAATTGAGGATGCATAGATGAAGTATTCCCCAATTCGTTTAATAATGAACACTCGTGTTAAATTCTTAATGAAAACAATAGGCCTAGTCAATATGAGTCGAAATAATTCGGTAAAAGCGGCAAAACGCGCGTTTTTATATTCTCATTTTCTACACGTTTACAAAATCTTGTAATTATATGTTTTAAACAGATGGGTAGGAAGGTGTCTACATATGTTAAATATTCTGTGATTTAGTTGTTAAAATGTTTAGCTGTTTTTAGTTTAACCACAATATGGAATTTGTGGTCACCTGCTGGGAAAGGGCTGACCTCTTAGCTCTCGTTTGTGGTTTGTTACTTTCCCATTGGTATCCTGGGTCAGGTGTGGTACTCGATTGTATCGATTCCTGATCTTTGCACCCTTACTTAGAATATGAGTATTTTCCTGCGTATGTTGAAGTGTAGTTATCCTTAGTTTTAACATATATGTACTGTAAATTCGGAATTTTTCGCTAGGGTTTTATTTTCGCGAAACTTCGCATATGATGCGAAGTTTCGTGAAAATAAAATATTCACGAATTGGAGAAATTACTTTGTCGTTTACTAATATAGGTAAATCACGCCCTTGTCGCGAATTTCAATGTCGAAAATATGTGTTTTCACGCTATTCGCGAAAATAAAATCTCGCGAAAAAATCCTGAATTTACAGTACTCTGTGCGTGCAGGAAGCGAAGGGTCTATCGAGATGCACCGAAACTCCTACGCGCTGGCTGAAATAATAACTCTGAATAGTTTTTCTAAAAAAGTTGATTTTGAAAATTTACAAATCAGCTGACAACAAAAAGCAGAATAATATCCAATAGACAAAGCGTTAACCTCTAAAGTCTTAAATGAGTGCTGGTACGTTGATCACGTGCATGCTGTTAGATTCTTTACTTTACATGACAGCTCTATATGAGTTCCGGTCTTGACGACGTGCCTTCTTAATGTATTGTTCATGGTGTGCTGACTGGTTCTCAAAATCAGCATTTTCGACAAATACTTACAGGAATACCATCAGAGTGCCAAACAAATTGGACCCAGAACAGGCCTGACGGTTTGTCAGGCCTGATCTGGGTTCAGACTGTTTGCAAAGGTTATCAACAGATAATTAATGTAATGATACATTGTAACTTACGTATGAACATGCTGAAGGGAAAACACAATTTTCGCAGAATAAGTTTAATATCCATTTATATACATCTATGTAATGGTTTACAATTTATGGCAAGAGTATACAATAGAACAATATGCGATTCATTGTTTTTTTTAAATAGCCAAATATTTAGTCAATATGTTAATTGATATCACGAAATATGAAATAGGTTACTGAAAAGCCCTTTGTTACTGTGTGATACAAAAGAGCGGAGGATATTTGTCTGATCAGCGGGGCTGTGATTTGCAAACAACATGGGTGAAACTACCATATTCGCAAAACGCATGCACGTAATCATTTGAACCGAAGATATGGGTTGATTTTTATCTCATTGGTGAAAAGTTAATAAAACGTGTGCGGAAAAGGAATATTTATCTCCCTGAAACAAGTTTGGCCAGCATTTACCAAGACCTCCTTTGAGGGTTGCAAAGTGGAATAGTCCATGAACCAGGAGGGATCACCATGCACCCCCTGAAGTCTCTATGTGAGTGGTATAATATTGACGGATTTCATTTAGCATAAAGTCGCCATTTTCATAATAATTGTTAGGCTGCATAAAAGGTTACCCAACCCATTTTGATACGTAAACATATTTTCCTGTATAAAAACATAACTACACTTCTGTACGGATCTGTCTCACTGATATTGAAATGAAAATTACTTGGTTATCTTCAGAATCATCATTTATTGCAGCATACATTTTTGAATTTTTTTTAGGGTCAAAAGGGTGTAACATACAGGTACGCTACATTTTTTACATCAAACCAAGCAAAATGGACATCTGAATCTAAAATAGCCTCTTCAGAATCTGTACAATGTACTAATAAATTTTCCAATTAGGTCCATACTTTATATTACCTAATAAAAAACCGATTTGTCTTTCCCACTGCGATGATTATGTTTTCATTAATCACAAATTCCTCTTCATAATCGTCGTCAGACTCCTTTTAACCGGACAGGTCATCATCGTCAGTCAATACATTTGGCATGCAGTCTCGATCTAACCAAAGGGGCATCATATTGTTGTCAGCATTTATCAGCATTCCATGTTCATTTGTTGGATTTGAAACTTTCATTATGTTGGTATCAGTCCTCCTCCGAATGAACGTGTTACTTTGAGAGCCGTGGTACATATAATACAAATTGACTTATCCAATTTCAACGGTTTATAAATTTTAGGTATTTCATGAATAGGAATGGAGAGTGTCCTCCTCAATCCCTTATACAATGGATAAAGCTAGAACAGTTAAAAGTAGCTAAGAATATGCAAATGTTATTTATAACTTTCCCTGATTTTTTTAAATTGAATATTGATCTATTTTGAGTGTTCTTTTTATTAGCAATGAGATGTTTACTTCTCCACAATTTATTATCCTATCGAAAAGAATCAATGAATTAATGCTAGCTAAGACAAAGAAAAATGTAGTTAATACATGTACTATTAACCTAAATTATCATAACCACCATTATGTCTAACTTTCGTATTATTCTTTTTCATATAGTGCAGAAAAAATATTTCACAAACTCAGATATTCAGTTTGGCATTTCGCTAATATTTATATGGCCATTAGTATGCATATAACGTCCACAACACACTTCTTTCATACCCATACCCTATCCATACAGTAGGATGGTATACGAATAGTAGGATCTAAGTTGATAGCCCAATTCTACCCTAGTCTCTTCCATAATAATGCCCTGCCTGTACCTACCCATACCTACCATACACTAATAATATGGGATCATTACTTGTATCAATATGGCATATGGGCAAGGTAGATATGTGTAGAGATAAGGTTTAGGTTTACGTTGGGACAGGGTAGGGTTTGCAGTGGGGTAAAGTAGGGTAAGTTAAGAGTATGATAATGGGTAGGGTATGAGCGTACACTATAGTATGGTCATGCTAATGAATGGGCTATCCGAGCCTTGGTCCTACTCAAGTTTATACAGTTTCTTCCCAATCCCTTCTTTTCCATTATTTCACCATGCTCTACAATTATAATATAAAGATACGAGTAACTGTAAGGTAGGTTTTAAGTTTGGATTGGGGTAGATAGAGTATGAAATGGGGTCAGGACTTTGGTAGGTCAGGTCTAAGGGTAGCGTAGCCTACATTACCAGTATACTCATACACTACCCTACCTCTATTCTCACCTAACCCATATCCAGATACACATCGTATACACATATATACTCATAGTATACTCAGAAAAACAATTGAAGGATATTTAGATTCAGTTCCATCTCTAACACAATAAAAACTAAAGTAGTTATGCGTGTATTTCATAGTTCCAGATATCCGCAATCAAATGAATGTTTGATTTAAGCCACGTTTCAATGACTAATGTACAGTACAGGTCAAAATGGTGCAACCCTCTATACTAAAAAGTCACATACATTAAAAATGATTGAAACCCATTTGTAACGTTTGTATTCCACAATGACTGGCTCCAAAATCATTGCTGGCTCTCAGTCAAAATTATTACCTATATTTTGTAGTTGTTGTCAGTGTTTTACTTCAAATTTGTTGTCATATTTGCTGTGGTTTGCCATTTTTGTGCATTTTGGTTGAAGAAGTTGTCGCGTTATTAGGTACAATTGCTGACAAATGGATGTGAACACTTGTCTGTTGTCAGAATTAGAACATAAGCAATGACCAGGTAAAGGTTGCAGCGAAAAATATAAACGCTAATATTTCTGCTTGTGATCTTTAGTTAAAGAGGGTTGGTACATTCGGTGTGGTACTGTATCGTAACCAATGACCAGGAAATTTTAATTTGCATTTCGCTGAATTGCTTATTGATAGTACTATCAGGTACGAAAATACTTTTTTGGAAATTATTTTCCCAAATGTTATGTAGTCAAGACTTTTAATATCCTTCAATTGTTTTTTCTGAGTATATAATACCCATATGGATATTGGTAGATATGAGTATGGGTTGGGTATGAGTAAAGAGGCGTGTGTGTGAGTTGGGTACGTAGGATAGAATAGGCAGCACCTAACCCTATTCCAAATCTTACCCAATCCACCTTATTGCTGCACTGCTCTATCCTACTTCTGTTAAAACCTTTTCTGACCATACCCATAATCTCCTCTTAACTTGTCCAAACAGGCTCTACCCTATACTTTCTATTAATACTGGTGTAAAGATGGGCTAAAGTTTAGTAGAGTGGGACAGGGCAGGGTTACATAATGATTATGTGATGTTTATGTTGTATATGTTTTACGTTTTAAAGCTGCATAGTCTGTAACTTTTGATCTTCTAATTTTAAAAATAATGTTTTTATTTTTCAAGAACGCAGTAAAAAATACTCAAATTCAGGTAAACATTTTACCATTTTCGTAAATCTTAACAAGTTATCACTATCAAAACAACTGCATTTATGTTAAATTTCAACGGTCTATGATTATTGGAGGGACGCAAATAATTACCAACAAGAGAAAAATACACCTATTTGATAAGATAATTCACTTTTCCATGCAGTTTTTAGCTGTACTGAACATTTTTATTGTGAAAACATAGCTTAATTCTACTTTTACAAATGATTTAAAAAGAAAATATTTTTTTTCGAGAAATGTTCATAGTTACAGAGTATGCAGCTTTAAGTAAAGTTTGGGTAAACTCAGGAGAAGGTTAGGTGTAGGTTTGGTTATGTAAAGTTGGTGATGACTATGTGTATGGTATGGCAGTGGAGAATAAGGTGGGATAGAGTAGGATAGATAGGGCAGTGCAATGATGTGTAAGGAAGGATAAAAATTGTTTTTATTTGATTCTTTACATCCCAGTCAAAAGTTTTTGGTCATGTGGGGACGGGTCTTCATGGGTGGAACCAGAACTAAGCAGAGGATAAAGTACCTTGCTCAAGGACACAACGCAGTGCCTCCGGTGAGGCTTGAATCCGCAACCATAAGATCTCAAGTCAAGCGCACAACCATTAAGCCACCACGCTTCTCGGAAGGATAAAGCGTAAAGCAATAATAGGGTAAGGTTGTTAAGGGCAGGGTAGAGCAGGATTGGGTAAGCTGGAAAAACGGAAAGTAGGGAAGTGTAGAATGGAGAAGAGCATTGCAGTGAAGGGCGAATCAAGTGCGAACAAAGACATTTGGAAAATCTCTTGGCCATTTGAAATTTTTGTTTATCTAAACCTATGATCTTCACTGAAAATGCCCCAAAAAGTGTTGTATTTAGGCCGTTATAGTCCGCAATTGTTGTGGTGGTGAGTCTCTTATTGACTGACCATTGTTTGGTTTTGCTCCCATTATGTATGCGGTCAGTGTTTAGTCGGGGTTTTGTTATGTAAGAAGAATTCGTGTTTCGAGCCATACAGCTAAATTGTAAGTAAATTTGACCTTGGTATTTGATCACAAGGTCAATGTCACATTGACAATTCAAAGCCATTGGTGCCGTCTATGCACCATAAGCAACAACTGCAACAAATATTAACACCCTTCATCAGCAAATGCAAAAGGAGTTCGTGTTACTAGCAACAAGACAGATTTTGAGTATATTGACCGTGATTTTTGATCCCAAGGTCATTCATGTATCGGCGAATCTAAACCTTCGTCCACATCTTCATACCAGAGGCAATCATTGTGCCAAATGTCTACGCACTTAACCACACACGTATTTAGTTTCACAGAAAATCTTATTTGAGTGATCATGTTAAAGTGTAAATTATTGTATGGTTTGTGCGTCTGTACGGGAGACGCAACGCCATGCAATAATGCACAGGAAGATAATCCAAGAGTTTTAGCGAGTGGATTATCGCCGTACTGACGCAAAACCAGACAAATACTTGCTTACTGCAACAGCATGCATTTACACTTTGTGCATGGGGAGATATTTGGCGATAAACATTGAAATGAGCCGTGGCATGTGATTTCCATCAATGTGGCATTTTGACAAGTGTAGACTCAGACAAGCCTCTGCAGCCCCATTTTAAGCTTAGAAACTCCAAATGGTTTCAGTCAGTACCTTAACAGTGATATAATATTTAAGCGACTAGCAAAGGCTCTGATCAGACTGCGCCGGCTGTTCTGAGCTTTTGCTGGTCGCACATACCACATTGCTGGAAATCTCACGCTGTGGCTCAAATATCAATGAAAGGTGTGCAATAATAATTGAATTTATAAAAAGATAAAATGCGAAGCTTACATCAGTGCTCCTCCTATTTATTGAAATCATTAAATATGTTAACCGAGATGAGGAAAAACGACTAAATGCGAGGCTTGCCGAGCGTTGTATCGCTTTTTCGCAACGAGTTTAATAAATTCAATAATACAACAACACGAATGTTATATGACATTTATATTTCATTTCTGGCATAAAAGAAAGTTAAGGTGTTTTCATTTTGTATGCAACGTTGTTATGTACCGAACTTTAATGCATTACATGGCGTAATGTATTCCTACACCGAAAAAATACTGATACAGTTGGGTATACGTGGTAAGTGTAACAAGTTATGGTCGTTACAATGTAACCTTACTGAGATCATTTGTAAATTAGACGGTAAGAGGGTCATTTTGCACCCCCACACACTCATATCCCCTCTGAAGTGTTTCACCCTTGTATCTTTTGATTGGGTTTTCAGTACAGCCTTATCAAGAAGCCCATCATGTAAATGGTCATGCTTGTTATAAATTTAGTGTTGTAGTTTTTTCGTTTTTGTTTTGTCGTGTGCTCGTTTTCTTCTTTTTTTGTACAGTATTTATTAGCTACTTTAGATGTTATATAATACTGGACTTTTCGCTTACTGTAAAGGCAGCAACTTTAATATTCATATCTGGGCATGGTTCGGCTATTTCATAAGGGAAATTAGGTTCTATTTATAATGTGGTAAAGAGATAATATGCTTTTTGTGCCGAGCAAACGTGCGTGCAATTCATGAAAATCCTGACCGTATACACACCGAACTCACATTTATTAACCCTTAAAGCGCATAATCACAAAATGTGTGTCTTTGTCGTCCACTAAACTATTTGAAGCCTCATAGATAAACAGTGTGAGCTCCTGTAGGAGCAGTCTGATTTGGGTCCACAATGTTTGCCTCCCTGCTTATGTTAAATAGACATTTTCAGATGCAGTTATTTTGCTGGCGTTTTAAGGACTAAACAATGACTGAGGTGGTGGCACAAGATGATACAGTTACTTTTGAATAAAACCACGCCTCCTTTTCAGCTTTTACCTATGCCTAAGGTTGACTAGTCCTAATTACGCATTCATGAGGCGCCGCTTTTACAGTAAGCAAAAAGTCAAGTAATATACAGTAAATAAGTCTTTTAAACTGGTATTTTGTCGTTTTGAAGATGGTTCAAAATGACCATTTTATTCCTATTCCAAGCACCATTTTCTGTTACTAAAAAGGGCAACCATGAAAGTAAATTAAATACCACATTTTAACATCTGAACAGTTCTTCCGATTGGCAGATACTTACTTTTTACATTAACCCGTGTCATTCTGAACCCGAATTAATCCCTTTTTGAAAAGACTGTAGATCAAGATCAGCTTGCCCCCGAGGGGGTCATCTGATCAGAATTCACACTGTTCCCGGGAATACATGCTACAACAGAAATATTGCAGATTAACAGGATCAATATTGGGAAGGAGTGTAGTATGTACAAATATCCATCATGACAAGGGTTAAACCCCTATTTTAGCTTCAAATGGGGGCAAAAGAGCCCGTTAATACGCGTAGCTCTTTTGGGTATTAATGCTTCAAACACAGCAATATTGTTCTCAAAATATCATTTCAGCGCAATAAAAAACTAATAAAATTGTCAACCTACCTGATACATACAGTCCTACACTCTCACAGGGATAAATTGATTTTACTCATATTTTACAATATAGCTAGAAAGAATATGTTCTGCTTAAGGTTTAATTGTTTGGAAGAAAAGAATCAATGAAGTAATGCTAGCTAAGACAAAGACAATAGTAGTTAATTCATGTACTATTAACCTAAACTTGTCATAACCACCATTATGTCTAACTTTCGTATTATTCTTTTTCATATAGTGCAGAAAAAATATTTCACAAACTCAGATTCAGTTTGGCATCTCGCAAATATTTACATGTTTATTAGTGTGCATGTAACGTCCACAACACACTTCTTACATACCCATACCCTATCCATACAGTAGGATGGTAAACGAATAGTAGGATCTTAGTTGATAGCCCAATTCTACCCTAGTCTCTTCCATAATAATGCCCTGCCTGTACCTACCCATACCTACCATACACTAATAATATGGGATCCTTACATCTATCAATATGGCTTATGGGAGGTAGATATGTGTAGAGATAAGGTTTAGGTTTGCGTTGGGACAGGGTAGGGTTTGCATTGGGGTAAAGTAGGGTAAGTTAAAAGTATGATAATGGGTAGGGTATGAGCGTACACTATAGTATGGTCATGCTAATGAATGGGCTATCCGAGCCTTGGTCCTACTCAAGTTTCTACAGTTTCTTCCCAATCTCTTCTTTTCCATTATTTCATCATTCTCTATAATTATAATATAAAGATACGAGTAACTGTAAGGTAGGTTATTAAGTTTGGATTGGGGTAGATAGAGTATGAAATGGGGTCAGGACTTTATTAGGTCAGGTCTAAGGGTAGCGTAGCCTACATTACCAGTATACTCATACCCTACCCTACCTCTATTCTCACCTAACCCATATCCTGATACACATCGTATACACATATATACTCATAGTATACTCAGAAAAACAATTGAAGGATATTTAGATTCAGTTCAATCTCTAACACAATAAAAACTAAGATAGTTATGCATATATTTCATAGTTCCAGATATCCGCAATCAAATTATGTTTGATTTAAGCCACGTTTCAATGACTAACATACAGTACAGGTCAAAATGGTGCAACCCTCTATACTGAAAAGTCACATACATTAAAAAAGATTGAAACCCATTTTTCACGTTTGTATTCCACAATGACTGGCTCCAAAATCATTGCTGGCTCTCAGTCAAAAGTATTACACCTATTTTGTAGTTGTTGTCAGTGTTTTACTTCAAATTTGTTGTCATTTTGGCTGTGTTATGCCATTTTTGTGCATTTTGGTTGAAGAGGCTGTCACGTTATTAGGTGCAATTGCTGACAAATGGATGTGAACACTTGTCTGTTGTCGGAATTAGAACATAAGCAATGACGGGGTAAAGGTTGTAGCGAAAAATATAAACGCTTATATTTTTTCTTGTGATCTTTAGTTAAAGAGGGTTGGTACATTCGGTGTGGTACTGTATCGTAACCAATTACCAGTAAATTTTAATTTGCATTTTGCTTAATTGCTTATTGATAGTTCTATCAGGTACGAAAATGCTTTGTTTGGAAATGATTTTCTCAAATGTTATATAGTCAAGACTTTAAATATCATTCAATTGTTTTTTCTGAGTATATAATATCCATATGGATATTGGTAGATATGAGTATGGGTAGGGTATGAGTAAAGAGGCGTATATGTGAGTTGGGTACGTAGGATAGAATAGGCAGCACCTTACCCTATTCCAAATCTTACTCAATCCACCTTACTGCTGCACTGCTTTATCCTATTTCTGTTAAAACCTTTTCTGACCATACCCATAATCTCCTCTTAACTTGTCCAAACAGGCTCTACCCTATACTTTCTATTAATACTGGTGTAAAGATGGGCTAAAGTTTAGTAGAGTGGGACAGGACAGGGTTACATAATAATTATGTGATGTTTATGTTATATATGTTTTACGTTTTAAGTAAAGTTTGGGTAAACACAGGAGAAGGTTATGGGTAGGTTTGGTTATGTAAAGTTGGTGATGACTATGTGTATGATATGGCAGTGGAGAATAAGGAGGGATAGAGAAGGATGGATAGAGCAGAGCAATGATGTGTAAGGAAGGATAAAGATTGTTTTTATTTGATTCTTTACATCCCAGTCAAAATGTTTTGGTCATGTGGGGACGGGTCTTCATGGATGGAACCAGAACTAAGCAGAGGATAAAGTGTCTTGTTCAAGGACACAACGCAGTGCCTCCGGTGAGGCTTGAATTCCCAACCACTAGATCTCAGATCAAGCACACTACCATTAAGCCATCACGCTCCTCGGAAGGGTAAAGCGTAAGGTATCCATAGGGTAAGGTTGTTTAGGGGCGGGCAGAGCAGAATTGGGTAAGCTAGGAAAACAGAGAGTAGGGAAGTGTAGAATGAAGAAGAGCATTGCACTAAAGGCGAATCAAGCGCGAACATAGACATTTGGGGAAAACGTAAATCTCTTTCGGCCATTTGATTTTTTTGTTTCTCTAAACCTATGATCTTCACCTAAATACCCTCAGAAAAGTGATATATTTTAGGCCGTCGGTGTCCGCAGGTGAGTCTGTTATTGATTGACCATTGTTTGTTTTTGCTCCCATTATGTATGGGGTCAGTGTTTGGTCCTAATTCTGTTATGTAAGAGAAATTTGTTTGTCGAGTCATACAGCTAAATTTTACCTTGCTCTATGATTCGAAGGTCACATTGACAATTCGAAGTCATTGGTGCCATCATTGCACCGGAAGCAACCATTCCAACAAATATTTACACCCTTCATCAAGAATTGTAAATGTAGTTCGTTTTACTACCAATAAGACAGGTTTTGAGTATATTTGACCTTGACGTTTGAACCCAAGGTCATTTATGTATCGGCGAATCTAAAACTTTGTCTGCATCTACATGTACATACCAGTGGCAATCACTGTGCCAAATATGTACACACTTAACCACACATGTATTTAGTTTCACAGAAGATCTTATTTCAGTGTTCATGTTAAAGTGTAAATTATTGTATGGTTTATGCGTCTGTACGGGAGACGCAAAACCATGCAATAGCGCACAGGGAGATAATCCAAGGGCTTTAGCGATTTGATTTTCGCCCGTACTGACGCAAAACCAGACAGCAACTTGCTTTCTGCAACAGCATGCATTTACACATTGTGCATGGGGAGATATTTGGCGATAAACATTGAAATGAGCCGTGGCATGTGATTTCCAACATTGTGGCATTTTGACAAGTGAAGACTCAGACAAGCATCTGCAGCCCCATTTTAAGCTTAGAAGCTCCAAATGGTTTCAGTCAGTAGCTTAACAGTCATATAATATTCAAGCGACTAGCAAAGGCTCTGATCAGACTGCGCCGGCTGTACTGAGCTTTTGCTGGTCGCACATACCACGTTGGTGGAAATCTCACGTCGCGGCTCAAATATCAATGAAAGGTGTGCAATGATAATTGAATTTATAAAACGATAAAATACGAAGCTTACATAAGTGCTCCTCTTGTTTTGTTTTTTTGAATTTATTGATTATGTTAACCGAGCTGAGGAAAAGCGATAAAATGCGAGGCTTGCCGAGCATTTTATCGCTTTTTCGCAGCAAGTTGAATAAATCAATAATACAAAAGCACAAATTTAAGATTTCATTTCTGGCGTAAAAGAAAGTTAAGGTTTCGTCATTTTGTACACGACGTTGTTATGTTCCGAATTTTAACGCATAACATGGCGTAATTTATTCCTACACCGAAAAAATACTGATAAAGTTGGGCACGCGTGGTAAGTGTAACAGTTATGGTCGTTACAATGTAACCTTACTGAGATCATCGTAAATAAGAGGGTCATTTTGCAACCCCACACAACCCTATCCCCTCTTAAGTGTTTCGCCCTTGTATCTTTTGATTGGTTTTTCAGTACAGCCTTACCAAGTATTGGTCATGCTTGTTATCAATTTAGTGTTGTAGTTTTTTTTGTTTGTCGTGTGCTCGTTTTCTTCTTTTTTGTACAGTTTTTATTAGCTATGTTAGATGTTATACTTGTATTACTTGACCTTTCGCTTTCTGTTAAGGCGGCAACTTTAATCATTTTATATCTGGGTGTGGATTTGGCTATTTCATCTGCTAAGGAAGGCAAATCAGGTTTTATTTATAATTTGATAAAGAGTTACTAAGCTTTTTGAGCCGCGCAAACGTGCGTGCATTTCATGAAAATCCTGACCGTATACACACCGAACTCACATTTATTTACCCTTAAAGCGCATAATCACAAAATGTGTGTCTTTGTCGTCCACTAAATTATTTGAAGCCTCATAGATAAACAGTGTGAGCTCCTGTAGGAGCAGTCTGATTTGGGTCCACAATGTTTGCCTCCCTGCTTATGTTAAATAGACATTTTCAGATGCAGTTATTTTGCTGGCGTTTTAAGGACTAAACAATGACTGAGGCGGTGGCACAAGATGATACAGTTACTTTTGAATAAAACCACGCCTCCTTTTCAGCTTTTACCTATGCCTAAGGTTGACTAGTCCTAATTACGCATTCATGAGGCGCCGCTTTTACAGTAAGCAAAAAGTCAAGTAATATACAGTAAATAAGTCTTTTAAACTGGTATTTTGACGTTTTGAAGATGGTTCAAAATGACCATTTTATTTCTATTCCAACCACCATTTTCTGTTACTAAAAAGGGCAACCATGAAAGTAAATTAAATACCACATTTTTACATCTGAACAGTTCTTCCGATTGGCAGATACTAACTTTTTACATTAACCCGTGTCATGCTGATCCCGAATTAATCCTTTTATGAAAAGACTGTAGATCCAGATCAGCTTGCCCCCGAGGGCAGATTAACAGGATCAATATTGGGAGGGAGTGTAGTATGTACAAATATTCATCATGACAAGAGTTAAGCCATTTTGATTTGTTTTTATTTTAGCTTCAAAGGAGGGGGGGGGGGCAAAAGAGTCCGTTAATACGCGTAGCTCTTTTGGATATTAATGCTTCAAACACAGCAATATTGTTCTCAAAATATCATTTCAGCGCAATAAAAAATTAATAAAATTGTCAACCTACCTGATACATACAGTCCTACACTCTCACAGGGATAAATTGATTTTACTCATATTTTCCAATATAGCTAGAAAGAATATGTTCTGCTTTAGGTTTAATTGTTTGGAAGACAAAATCCTCAATATCATTCGACATCGAATATCAGAGTCAGCATGCACAACTGTATAAAATTAGAATCTATCATGAGTGTGAGGGTAGAATAGAAAAACCCGTCCCGAGGATCGCCGTTAGGCATCACGAGGCTTGCCGGGTGATGAAAAACGGTGGTCACGAGGGGCAGAGTTTTCTATCCTACCCTCACACTAATAATGGATTCTTTTTCCTTGCTCACCACTGTTTTTATCTAAAAATCAGCTTCCTGAAGTCCCTGAATACGCTAAGATACAATTTCACATGATGACGTCACTTTAACATAACAATGGCGTCACTTGACGACCATGTGCGTGAGTTCCAATACATAAATGTATGTAGCCCTCACGTGACAGCCTGGGTAAGATAGCAAGGGTAAGATAAGATTTTCTATCCCAGGGTAAAATCTCAGATATCCTTATCCGGTGTGCAAGAATGATGTGTCCGAAAGATTGTGCGATAGATATAGCCCCTATGAGCTTCGATAAAGAAATACTAGTTTTTGTTTTGTTTGTTTTTTATTTTATTTATTTATTGGAGCAACCTATAAACAATGCAATGATATGAGGGGGTGGTGGTGTACTGCAGCAATATAGTGGACGTTTCTATCAACAGACAAAGAAGTAGTTATTGAAAGGCATATGCTTAATATGAGATTTCCAACAATGTGGTATTTCCATCTAACAAAGCCTCAGAGCAGGCTGCATATGCCCAGTCTGATCAGAGCCTTTGCTAGTTGCTTGATTATTTTTATGAGTGTTAAGCTACTGACCGCACATCATTTGGGGGTTCTAAGCTTAAAAGGGGGGTGCACAGGCTCGTCTGAGTCTACACTTGTCAAAATGCCACATTGTTGGAAATCACATGTCGAGGCTCGTATTGTCTTTGTCGTGAGAAACCCTTGATTAGTTGCAAGCGAACAACAAATAAAAGGCGCAGATTTGATCTTATTTTCGCACCGTCTGAAAAGCGCCTTTGTTATTGTCATAATATGAGGCACGACATGTGCTTTTCAACAATGTGGTAATTTGACAAATGTAGACTCAAACGAGCCTGTGCAGCTATTTTTAAGCTTAGAAACTCCAAATGATATTCGGGCAGTGGCCTAGTAGTCAGAGAATATTCCAGCGACTAGCAAAGGCTCTGATCAGACTGCGCGTATGCGCAGGCTGGTCTGAGCCTTTGCTGGTCGCACGTACCACATTGTTGGGAATCTCAAGTTGCGGCTCAATTATGTACTTGTTACATCACCATTCTCATGATTTTATCTAGTCTCTGTAGCTGAGCAGATATTAACAACATCATTGGGTCTGGTGTCGCTAGAAATAAATAAAACGTATTTGCGGTGTCCGACCGAGTAGGACTCAAACCAATCTCCTCAGTTACAGAGACTAGTTAGAATATTGAAATTTTGCGCGCAGCAAGTTTATGAATTATGCTTTCCAGTAAGCGAAGAAAAATGCGATGGTCAGACTGCGTATGTGCCTTTGTTGTTCGCACCCAAGCAAAATCATGGTGTCTCGTGACGAGGCCCATATATAAGATCTGTCATTTTGGTATAAAATATGTAAAGTATTAGCAATTTAGCACAATACATTTTGTACGTGGCTTGTAAAATAGTTCAACATGCAAAAGTATGGTCAATACAGAATCATACCACTATTATGTCCCTTGATTGGTTGACGACCAGGATGTTATTTCACGTAAAATAGTCTCATTTTCACTGGGCTGTAAATCTGCCACCTTCTTATTGGGTTTGTCTCAACTGACCAACGTATAAGCTGTTTCTGTCCTGGTAGCTAGCCAGTCTCGGTAGATTGAGGTCTGCACATCAGGGTAAAATATTGCATAAGTGACCCGACAGAAATCCCCAGTCAACAGAGGGTTTTCTAAACTCCTTTAGTTAAACACACATTCTTGCATAGATGTCTATTCGTATAGCTGTTTACGCCCATTGTCAAATGAACGAGAATCCATGTTCAAATCAGGAGATTCACGTGGTGTTTGAACATGGGCCTGAACTTGAAAATACTTAAAATGAGCCCTGTATTACATGTATTTGCATGACGTTATATATGGAAAGCGTTGCGGACCAGACTGATCATTTCGTCGATGTTTTTGTTCACGAAAACGGTTATGACGTTGAGGCGACGTTACGACGTTCGAAAATACTCAGGCGACGCCATTTTGTTTAGAGAAATCCGGTTTTAAGAAAATAGACAATTTAATATTTTAGCAGCGTTCTCAGAGCGAATTGGGTTGGAATAAGGTAAAATATGCAAGAATAACGATCACATATGTTTGTTTCATTGCATTAACACTTGCCGGGTCCCTCAGAAGATGTTTAAACACTCGGCCTATCGGCCTCGTGTTCAACCAGCATCCTCGGGACCCGGCAAATGTTAATGCATGAAAAAAAATGTGTGATCCCTATATTAGAGTGACTTCCAGGTCATGTATAGTTGGAGAAAAACTTCAGATGAAAGCCAGGTTCATCATGTATATCAGGAGGTGTTGTAAGGAATAATTAAACTATATAGTAAAATTAATTGTGGTCTCGCGCCATACGTTAAAGGAGACAAGAAATGAATTTGATTGTTTTTCAACGAGACAAAGATCAAAGAACAATTACTTTTGCAGAAAATTCCATCTCTTTAAAATGTCTAGAAAGTAATTTATCACTGTATTATATCAAGGTATTTATTGCTCCTGTTAATAATAGCGGTATTTTCCGATAGGTGGGAGAACTATGTCTGCCAATCTTATGACACTTTTCTCTCGCACTCTCTCTATTTAGGTATCTAAAGTATATATACTGAATTCTACCTGTGTAGAGACAGATCAGTTACCCCAGACTCAGGTTACTGATCCAGCTCTCCACTGCTATTTCCTTGCTTCCCCTTTTGAAAACAAATTAAATCAAACTGATTTGATTTGAAACATTTGCTGAACAAGCGCATTATCTTGCCACAGTTACCCTCAATGGTAAAGTGTGTGTGCGTATGTGTGTGTGTGTGTGTGTGTGTGTGTGTGTGTGTGTGTGTGTGTGTGTGTGTGTGTGTGTAAGCCGCCGCCATAACGTAAATTATATGCTATTTTATATGTACTGCTGCCTCATGTTTTACATGTATCATGTAACTGAGTGAATAAAGTTTGATTGATTGACATCAATTAGACACAGGAGGTCTGTCCTTATATCACTTCTATAGCCTCAAAACCAAAAACTAATAATGAATGAAGCTGAACAAGAAATTGTGACACCAGATGGAAGTTTTAATGTTGATATTAACATCTATATGGTAGATCCTGATAAGCTAACACATTATTATCTTTCATCAGGTTAATACTGTGGATTTTGCATGTTTTTTGTCGTCTGCTAATTTCTCTAATGTTCTTTTTTAGAAAAACATCTTTCAAAAACACCTTCAGATTGACAAACATTTTGAATCCATATCAGGACTGATGTTCTCTCGGTTCTGATCTGGGTCCCATATGTTTTCAATCAGCAGACGGCATCCCCAGTAGGCAAAGAGTTAATTAAAATATCTAGATTATAGGCAGTACATAAAAAGTGTTACACAAGTTACGTTCTATATCTTTTAAAAGTAGTCTTAAGGCTCACTCATATGAACAATCTCAGTGTGTGTGTGTGTGTGCATGTGTGATAAAGAAATACTGACGCCCTTACCCAGTCATGTATAAACAACCCATTCCTAATAAACAGTTTCATAGATGAAACAGAATAGGTCTTTAGGAGCTTACACACATGAGCAATCTCACTATATATACTCAGAAAAATAATTGAAGGATATTTAGATCCAGTTCCATCTCATGCATTTCATAGTTCCAGATATCTGCAATCAAAATGAATGTTTGATTTAAGTCACGCTTCAATGATTAAAATACAGTACATGTCCAAATGGTGCTACCCTCTATACTGCAAAGTCACAAGCATTCAAAAATGATTGAAATCCATTTTTGTCGTTTGTATTCCATAATGGCTGGCTCCAAAATCATTGCTGGCTCTCAACCAAAGGTATGATACCTAATTTTGTAGTTTTTGTTAGTCTCTTACTTCCAATTTGTCATATTGGCTGGGGTATGCCATATCTGTGCATTTTGTCACGTTATTAGGTGATATTACTGATAAATGTGTGTGAACACTTGTCTGTGGTCAGAATTAGAACATAAGTAATAACCAGGTAAAGCTTGCAGCAAAAACTATAAACGCTAATTTTTTTGCTTGTGAACTTTGGGTAAAAAAGGGTTGGTACTTGATTGTATCGATTCCTGATCTTTGCACCTTTACTTACTTTGGTACATTTGGTGTGGTACTGTATCGTAACCAATTTTATTCTGCATTCTGCTGAATTGCATATTGGAAGTCCTATCAGATACAAAAATGCCTTGTATGGAAATATTTTCTCAACTGTTGTATATAGGTCAAAATAATTTTCAATTGTTTTTCTGAGTATATCAATAAAGCAGAAATACTGAAGACTAATTTCATTTATTGTTAAGAAATAAGAATAGCATGTAATAAAGAGTAGATAATGAGTATACCTCTTTGAGCTGTTCCTTTGTGAATTTCATAGTTCACAAGTTATGCGAAATAAAAACGAAATCCTGATATAGGCAGGCTAATAATTACCTATAATTATCTACAATTATTAAAATGCACCCTCTATAGCCCATTCAGCATTGATAATATGGTGAATGCTGCATATATAAACAGAGAAGACTCAGACAAGACTATGCAACTGTGCAGTGTTGCCAAACACTTCATGGCCCGAGCATTTGCAAAAGGCGGTTCGACGAAAGAATTTCTACCTATTCTCCCTTAAAATACAAAAAGGTCTATTCCATACTTATTTGAATGAAAAGAGACTGAGTTAATGGGGTACAACAGAATGAGGCATCGCATTACGGTCTTAAATGTTTGCTAGTATAAATCGAAAATCTCACACAAGTGACACTTTTTTGTCCCCCGCCTTTTCGAAAAAAAGCGAGGGGACCTCCGTCCTTCCGTCCGTCCGTCCTTCCGTCCCCCTTTAAGTCGTAGGTATCTTGTGTATGGATCTCCTCCTGCAGTTTTACTCCGATTCTTTGAAACTTTACAAGTGTTTAGGTCATTGTCTGAAGATGTGCATATTGTTTGGGCATAAACCTCAGATTATGTTGTATACCCACAAAGGAACTTTGGGAGGCATATAGTAACCGCACTGGCCGTCCGTCAGTCCGTCCATCCGTCCCGCTTTGTGTCCGGTGCATATCTCCTATATTCTTTGAGGTAGGAAATCCAAATTTTGTGTGTGGGTGCATCCTGGGATGACGGAGTATCGCGTACTATTTTCGGGTCACTGTGACCTTGACCTCTGACATAGTTTTTAGAATTATCATGATATACGATCTCTCTTTTTTTAGATAGGAATCCCAAATTCTGTGCATAGGTGCATCTTGGGATGACAAAGTGTCGCGTACCATCCTTGGGTCACTGTGACATTGACCTTGACCTCTGACCTAGTTTCTAGAAATTGCATTGAGTCTGGTGCATATCTCCTCGTTTTTTGAGGTATGAATTCCAAATTTGGTATGTAAATGCATCTTGGGACGGTGGAGTGTCACGTACCATTTTCGGGTCACTGTGACCTTGACATTGACCTCTAACCTTGTTTTAAGAATTATTGTGTCCGGAGCATATCTCTTATATTATTTTATGTTGGAATCCCAAATTTGGTATGTGGATTCAACTTTGGATGGTGGTGTGTCGTGTACTATTTACGAGTCACTGTGACCTTGAGCTCTGACAATCGTTTCCAGAGCATATCTCTTATATCATTTGAGGTAGGAATTCCAAATTTGGTGTGTGGATGCATCTTGGGATGGTGGAGTGTCACGTACCATTAATGGGTCACTGTGACCTTAAACTTGACCTCTTACTTTGTTTTAAAATAATTGTTTCTGGAGCATATCTCTTCTTTTATTTGAGGTAGGAATCCCAAATTTGGTGTGTGAATTCATCTTGGAATGGTTGATTGTCCCGTATCATTTTCCGGTCACTGCAATCTTGACCTTTGACCTAGTTTTTAAAATAATCGTGTCTTGAGTATTTCTCCTATATAACTTGAGCTAGGAATCCAAATTTGGTGTGTGGTTGCATCTTAAGATGACATAGTGTTACGTTTCAGTTTTTGGGTCACTGTGACCTTGAGCTAATTTCTAGAATAATAGTGTCAGGAGCAAATCTCATCTATAATTTGAGGGAAGAATCCCAAATTTGGTGTATGGATGCATCTTTAGATGCTGATATGCCACGTACCAATTTAAGGTCACTGCGATCTTGACTTATGACCTAGTTTCTTTGATAATCGTGTATGGAGCATATCTCCTATATTATTTGATGTATAAATCCCAGATTTGGTGTGTGGATCACTTTTTGGATAGCGGAGTGGTGCATACCATTTTGGATCACTTTGACATTGATTTCTAGGTGTTTCGTGTCTGGAGCATATTTCCTATATTACAGATGACTTTCCTCTAATGTGTTTTGTGCTAGACCAATCCTATGGGGCATTCGTCACTTTACTGTGACATTTTTGTTGTTACTTTTTTCACAAAAAGAACTTAGTCATTTTTGCGGCCAAAGTGAATAGATACTAGGTACCTAGTGTATACATCTCCTCCTACGGTTTTTCTTCGATTCCTTTGAAACTTTACAGGTGTTTATATCATGGTATGAAGATGTGCACATTGTTTGGGCATAATCCTCAGATTATTATTTGTTACTTTTTTGACTGAAAGAGCTTAATAATTTTTGCGGCCAAAGTGAATAGATACTAGGTATCTTGTGTACGCATCTCCTCCTAAAGTTTTCCTCCGATTCCTTTGAAACTTTACAGGTGGTTAGGTCATGGTCTGAAGATGTGCATATTATTTTGGCATAATCCTCAGATTATTTTTGTTATTTTTCTTTTCACAAAAAGAACTTAGCCATTTTGCGGCGAAAGTGAATAGATACTCAAAGTGAATAGATACTAGGTATGATATGTATGCATCTCCGCCTACAATTTTATGCCGATTCCTTTATACTTTACAGGTGTTTAGGTCATGGTCTGAAGATGTGCATATTATTTGGGCATAATCCTTTGATTATTTGTGTCACTTTTTTCACAAAATAAACTTAGTCTTTTTCCCGACATTGTTACATTCAAAGTGACTAGATAGTTGGTACCTTATACATGTTATATGTGCAGCTCCTACAAATATTGTACGCTGATTATTTTGAAACGTCAGGTGGTTTTTCTGAAGGTGGACATGTGTTGTTTTATTTTGTTGTAAAATCCACAGCTTAATGCTTATCACTTTTCCAGCATTTTCCGCCTTCTGTGATATCAATATCTTATCAATGTCTATATAGAACAGAACAGAACAGAAATTTTATTTTAGACTTAAGCATACAAGCTCATCGTCATTACATCATATAAACATTTACATAGTGACACGGGCTTGGCCGTGAACATAAACATAACATGAATAAATAGATCGAGAGTGAAGTACTTTTGTTGATTGGTTTGTTTTTGTTTAGATAATAGCAATTTCAAAATTTAAATATTTTGCTTCTAAGAGAGCTATATACCTTGTATATAAGTCAATTCTTGTCCGGTGCATGGTATGTGCATGGTATGTGGGGGATCGATGATCCAACCGCACCCCATGCACCAGCCACCAATTTACATGATGCTCGACTAAATGTACTACATGTAACTATATGGTATGTAAACTTATCTTATGAACAAAACACACTTTAGCTTTCATAAAGAAAGAAAACAACAAGAAAAAACTATCTATATGTAGTACCTTTTGAGTGCAAATCCTAAAGTTTTATACACTTCTTTATATTTACATTTTCGAAGCAAGCCTTTAATGAATCTTTAGATTTTTGCAACCGTTCATAGCGTCATGAATTACACGAATTCGATGAAAGCTGCCAAGCTCATACGCTTCAAATGTTGAACTCATCCACCAGAAGTGACACTGGTGTTGTGATTGATAGCGAGTCACACGTGAGTCGCACGTGCACGAGATTTGATTGGCAGCTGCCAAGCTCATTTGCTCGTGCAATTCGCTTCAAACATTGAACTCATTCGCCAGTTGTGATTGTTAGCGAGTAACACAAGCTTTTTGTTTGCTCCATTGGCTGTTCCGCTTTTCCGTTTTCACTCCAACAAAACCGTTAATACGATAACATATTAATACAAAACTGTTGTATTTCCTATTTTATAAATATGTTTTTATATATAATTTTTAGATATCTATAATAAAATGTAAATATAAGTAATAAATTCAATTTTTGGTCTTTTCACGGAAATTCAATCATGAATACTTTGGGTCTCTTGCAAAGTTAACATACTTTGCAAGAGGCCTGGATGATTCTTAATTCCATGAACATTCAAAAAATGAATTCATTTCTTAACTGAAACATCAGTACATGTATGTGCTTATGCCATGACCTGAAGATATGGATATGCTTTGAATAAAAAAATTAAGTGTTGTTTCTTTTTTCTGTTCTGCGAATTTAAGTTGTTTCATGATACCTCATATACATGTATCCAAAGACAAACATAGAGTGGCGGGGGACAAAGTTCTTTGAATATGCTTGTTTCTTCATGATTTTCGTCATTTGCGGATATTTTTTTTCCAAAAATTAACTTTTTCAGAAAATCTGTTGGGATTCAGATCAGGTGGATCCTGATCCGAACTATTTGCAAGGTTGTCAGCAGAGGACACTACCAAATGAGACCTCAATAACTGTATCAAGCAAAGGCAATGGAATAATCCATCAGTAAATATATGATTGGTATTGTGCACTTTCCAAACTTAGCCACTGCATTCAAAACCAGTGTCAGGTTGATTAACTATTTAACTGAACTTACTACGGTACATTTTATTTAGTTTAATAAATTAAATAACACAAGAGCACAAATGTTAGATTCTATTTATCATATGACATTAAGATTACTTTGAAATATTATTTCTGGTGTAAAAACGTTATAATTTTGTCATTACAGTGAACGCAACGTTGTAATGGACGTCATAACGTTGCCCGTAAATCTGTAAACTACTAGTTGTTTATTACAGGTTATTATATGGCCGAGGTGTGCCTCTAGGTCATATTGGCACTGGGGTAGCCATATCGGCCCGAGGACTTTAGCCCGAGGGCCTATATGGCTATCCAGTGCCAATATGACCTAGAGGCACACCTCGGCCATATCATAACCTTTTTATTACATCCGCGTAAACTCTTTTGCCTTTTTAATCAGTAGCGCCAGTGAGTCCGAAAAACTGGCGAGATGAAAATTGCAGCAACAAATAGCGTGACATAGAAAATGACGTCATAAGATAGCCAAACATTGTTTACATTGTCATTGACGACGAGACATTTCAACAGACTTTTGTCAATAAAACGATCAAAGACAGCCTTAATATTAGCATTCATGCATATCTAGATACGTGGTAATACGGGTTTATCTTTCTTCTTTCACTGTATTTCATGGAAAGTCAACCTTTTCCCCGAAAAGTGTTTTATTTGAAGAGCTCAACGGTCCCCGATCGCTCATCGATCCGATCAGCTTGACACAATATCAACCTCAGGGCTAGTCATTTTGTTTGTTTAACCGAAACTGTCGAAAAGCCTAGAACTGTTCCTTGTTCTGGTGTCCCATTCTTTTATTCTTCTGGCATTTCGCTATTTCATGGCCCGAATCAAGCGTAAAATACATCGGAAAACAGGGTCTCCTAACGATTCTAAATCTACTCAGCCATGTTGAAACGAGTAGCCTAGCCTAGTTCTAATCGAAAAAGTGCACGATTTCTATACGTCATCACTTTGAGGCAGTGCCAAAAATCCATATTGAGGCCCCAATATGGATTTTTGGCACCGTCATGTGACTGTGCCATTATGGATTCAGTCCAATTGAAAATATTACCGAGTGCTAACGGCAATTTTACTATGTAAAATGTAGAAGGCATGTAATAATCGATTTTATTGCATGACGTTATTTCACTCCCAGACGCGACGTCATATGATAAATTACACTATGATCGTAGCCTTGACACACCCGCGTTGAAAAGCGCATTGGTTTTCACGCACAATTCCGAATGGTCAATCAAAGCTCGTTAAATGTACCGACAAATGAATTCTTTGAATTCCGCTGAAATGTACTTACCTGTCTACCAATCAATTCAGCTGCTATATAAACACAAACCAACGCAGTTCCGCATTTAAATGCATTGCTGCACAGTCAATCAATAAAGAAGTGATTAAAGACGTTTTGAAATAATTGAAAGAAAAATAAAACATTGAGATAAGATATAATATTGTCTTGCACGCGATGATACAACGCATTGGAAATGCGCATGTAACGTGTTTTTGTTGAATAGATACGCGAGTGGTGGTGTATCTGTAACACTTTACTGAATTATTCCATCTTATTTGATGCTGTAAGCCTGGGCTAGTTCATTGTACATATTAAGCTTTTCAAGCGTAACAACTTAGCATTCTAGAATTAAGATATACATGTACTTGGGGTCATGAAGATTATTTTTATCTTAGCAAAAAGTGCGGTGGATCCGGACCCCCTCCCCCTGAAAAATCACAAAAATATAGGATTTCGTAGCAATACTGGCCGGATCCTCTGAAATTCTCAAAGCTACGAAGCCAGCATTCAATGTTGGGCCATCATCGGTACGGCAAGCGAAACGTCATGGCGTTTCACTGGCAGGCCAATACTGGACCGCTTTTAGTGGCAGTTAGACCCTCTCTATCTCTTAAAAAAAGAAGAAAAAAGAAGAAAAAAACGTTGTCAGAGTTGGACCCCCTCTGGCAAAACTTTCTTGATCCGCGTATGAAATGCCTCGTTTTGTGGCATTTCATCTGGGTTTACATTGACTGTTTGCCAAACCACCCGATTAGGGGTTTCCAGTAAACAAAGGGCTAATATCGGCTGAGATGTGGGATGGCTCATACCTTTAATTTTATCAACGTTTTCACATCGGGACCTATAATATGCAACTGGAATTATGAGACAAATAATTGATATCTTGTCGCAGTTCATTGATTGAAAGAAAAGATATATTGACGTATTCCATGTTATCAACTTATAGCAAGGAACCGGACACTATAATGTGTTTAGGCAACTGTGTCTGTTTTTGTTTTTTACATCATCAGACCGCCAATCACACATTATTTGAAATTCCTAGGAAATAAAACAAGCCGAACAGCTCCTGGTCAGAATGCTGAACAGGCTGGCCATTGGTTTGTTGTTCGGTTAATAGGTGTCACCAGGTATGGTTCGTATAATTATGATGTGGTTATTGATTGTTTCAAAAGCCACCGAGCCAGAAACAAGCAAACAATAAGCACACAATCATTAAACACGTTGAATTAGCTCGCTCATGAGATTTTGATACGTGTCGCATATGCGAGCCGCGAAGGCTCTGACGAGATTGTGCACCTGCGCAGTCTCGCCAGAGACTTCACCGCTCGAAGACTCATAGTAGGGATAGAGGTGAAGGCACAGGCCAAAGTTTAAGTTTCTAGTCTCACCTGAAAGCTGTAGAGGCATGAAAAGGAATGACATTACGCATATTATGCGATAAGTACCAAACTCTCGTGAGCTGGCGAAGTTATTCCAATCACTAAGTTTATAGTAGACTGGCTCCAGTCCTTAAAACACTTTATCATCAATGTGGCATATCATATACTTGTAGTTAGTCTTAGACTAGCTACAAGTATGTGATATGTAAAACAGAGCCATCAGATTAAGACTAGCTACAAGTATGTGATATGTAAAACAAAGCCATCAGATTAAGACTAGCTACAAGTATTTGATATGATAAAACAGAGCCATCAGAGTAAGACTAGCTACAAGTATGTGATATGTAAAACAAAGCCATCAGATTAAGACTAGCTACAAGTATTTGATATGATAAAACAGAGCCATCAGAGTAAGACTAGCTACAAGCATGTGATATGTAAAACAGAGCCATCACAGTGAGAATAGCTACACGTATATGATATGTAAAACAGAGCCATCAGATTAAGACTAGCTACAAGTATATGATACATAAATCAGATTAAGACTAGCTGCAAGTATATGATAGTGACACATTGATGAAAATTTGTTTTTTTTTGGACTTGATTCAGTCTACGTATATAGGTGAGCTACATCAAAGTAAAGGAACGTGACTTGGTTATAGAATATAGACCAACTAATGGAACCCAAGAGGAAGAGGCACATAAACAACGACACACATATACAGGTAAAAGCAAGAATGCAATAGGCAATATATGCAATTTTCTCTTTCCCAGCGAGATTTGATTGTCTAAATTAGAAATGATACAAAAAACTGCACCACAGAACCATTACTAACACGACACTCCTTCTCGAGTAATAAAGTACAAAAAGCATTGGCTATGATAAAAAAAAAAGGGAGTAACATTGTAAATGTTTTCTTACCAATCAGTTTTGAACATTGAGACGGTTGTTTTGAGTACCCACAACATAGTTTGATTGAGAAATAAGAAAACAGTGCAGTAACTGCGATGTCTGGCCTGGTTCTAAACTTTTTGCCGATGTCTCATAAAAAAGGATGCTATGCTTAGATGATAATACACTAAAAACTATTATTCTTTTGCTATTGTTTCCTGCCATCTTTCAAGTAAAGATAGCATATATAGTCAGTGCTGTTTGAGATCTTGTGATCGACTCTAACGCATACGTATCAGTAGAACAACATTCTAATGCACTTGCTTTTTTAATGCGACGTATGATTGGATGCATTTTTGTAACGTCAAAAATGTGCGACAGTATATGTTGGAAATAGTTTAATAATTATGTCACATTTTGTTGGATGACGTACGCCTTTGTGCATGCGGCATTATGCGGCTTGCAACGCTCCAATTTGAGACGAGACTGTAGAAGCAAATTAGAATGGGGATAACCATATTCAAAAGTGATACCTGCATTAAGAGGCTATTTTGGCCCCCCTATGAGGTCAAAAAATAAAAATTGCTCTTCACAAGTTTCTTCTTAATAGTTAATAAGAACAATGGCCAAAGTGTAAAAGTCTGGTATTGATTTGACTTTTACAGTTGCTATGGTAACAAAAATGGCTGCCAAAATAGGCTGAAAATAGGAAAATGACCATTTTGGAGCAATTTTGAGACGTATAACAGACGAATTAATATAGAGCACAAGCAAATACCAAAGCATATTTTTACAGATGATGAGAATTATCACAACACAAAATATATTAAAAGTTTGTTTTTTTGTATTTGCTTGTGTTGATATCTAATTCTTAAAAAATTGGTCTCCAAAAGCCTCAAATTTGGCCTAAATGGCATTTTCTCCATTTTAAGCCCATTTGTCGGTCATCTTTGTTACCATAGCAACCGGTAAAAGTAATTTAAATGCCAGAATTTTACACTTGGGCTCTTCTTCTAATAAACCAATTAGATGAAATTGGTGAAAAGCAACTTTCAGTTTTTGGCTCTAAAGGGGGCCAAAATAGCCCTTTAATGCACTTACCCCTTTTCATTTGGGTAGGTATATCGTCGGATATACGGTCGGAAATTTAGTTTTACGGCGACGCGCATATAACCGTATATCCGACGATATACCTCCTCAAATGAAAATTTTGAATAAAGTTATCCCTAATTTAATTTCGCTGGAGCCCATCTCAACCACATAAGAGTTATGAAACAAGTTTCGCTCCACAGTGTCTGATCTCATGACAAGATCTCATAGCAAGATATGCTTAGTGGAAAGAAGATAAAGAAACCATGGATCAACAGAAAGTTTAAGGCACAGATGCGGAGACGTGATAAACTGTTTAGAAGAATGAAAAAGACCAATAGCGAGACTGACATCAGGAAATTCAAAGAATGTAAAAATGCTGTGCAGAAGATAGAAAGACAATCCTACTGGTCCTATATCATTAACATCACCGAGACAGGCGAACCAGACAGGCGAACCAGACAATGACCACACTCCTATAGTAAGCAGAAGAGGTATGGAACTATACAAAGTCCATACGGAAAGACTTCACTGGTACCGCTCCTTTGAAAGACAATGGTCGTCTGTTCAACGCATCTAAAGACAAGGCTGATATTATAGAATACTCTGTTAGTGTCTTGAAATCAGGTCTACCAGGCAAGGCTTCGAGAACGCTTGTTGACATCGCGAGGCTTGCCGAGCGATTCAACATGCGTTCTCAAAGCCGAGCCTGGTAAACTTGATATCAAAAGACGCGAGCTTAGTATTCTATTTATCAGTTTACCCATTGTTTCACTCTTCAAATTAGCGATTATGACGTAACTTTCGATTTTTGTTGATTCAGCGTCATAAGCGACGTCATTCAAAAGTGCTACGTCATCGTGACCAGATAAGGACACATGTCGTGAGATAGGCAACATTTATCAGTGAACGTGCAACAACGCTGTTTAGTTGGCTGCCCATTTTAAAGCTGCATAGTCTGTAACTTTTGATCTTTTAATTTTAGAAATAAATTTTCTATTTTTCAAGAATACAGTAAAAATACTCAAATTCAGGTAAACATTTTACCATTTTCGTAAATCTTAACAATTTACCACTATCAAAACAACAACATTTATGTTAAAAATCAACTGTCTAGAATTATTGGAGGGACATAAATAATTATCAATAAGAGAAAAACACCTATTTTAATAAAATAATTCACTTTTCCTTGCAGTTTTCAGCTGTACTGAATATATTTATTGTAAAAACTTAACTTATTTCTATTTTTACAAGTGATTTTAAAAGAAAATATAAATTTTCGAAAAATGTTCGTAGTAACAGACCTAGTCTCTTTAAACAAAAGAGGCTTATTTTCACTTAAATTGATGGTAAGATTGAGTAGAAGCCAGCATTCATGCTAATTATGTTTATACATGTGAAGTAAACACGATATGGGTGGATGCCAAGCCTGGAAAAGTCCCTGGGACTTAGAATTAGGTCAAAGGTAAACTGGGTGCAAAATAACAAGATAATAGATGTCACCGACGGTTCTTTTTACCCAGACACGCATAAAATAAACAACCACAATACTGTCAGGATCTTTAATATTACATGTATGGCATCTGGATCATCATACAGCAAACTGCAATATATATATAAAATATATTACTTCAGAACATCTACGCTATGACTATAGGTGTAGAACCTACAGTACCGAGTACTAAAAGGCAAGTGCACTCTAAAGAGTTCATGAATACCCAATGCATAACATGATGAGCAGGAGCAACTGGTGAAGGATCAGGCCAGACGTCACCTAAGTGGCATCTTGCCTGGTCATTCCCAGTTCGCTACCAATTTGAAAGACTCTAAAGCACAATTGAATGATCAAAAAGCAAAGGGAGTGGTACAGCTTTATGTGTTGACCTCTTGCAGTTTCAATTCATATTTTCAAAATATCAAAATATCAAAACATTACATCACCAATAACTTCTACCAAATGCCTGAAAATTACTTAACAAGCTTACCTGCAAAATATATATAAAATATATTACTTCATAACATCTACGCTATAACTATAGGTGTAGAACCTACAGTACCGAGTACTAAAAGGCAAGTGCACTGACCCATGTTGTGTATCATGCATATGAGTATTGTGCAATGCAACATAACGGTACATGCAATTGTTATACGCAGGTATTGAATAAAGTAAGCTTAAGGCTTGAATAGGGAAGTATCACACTATGTATCCCTGTACAACCAAATCTGTGTATGGGTTTTGTTAAGTAAAACCCTCACCGAATGACAGGCCTTTGCATAGCCTGTGACATAGACAAATCACTCCTTTCTATGTCATCTCCCGCCTATATAACATCCATTAAACTCACTGACACTATACAGGATGTACTTAAGATACTTTTGCATCTATTATATGACCTAGACAACAATTGAGCGTATGTCCGTGCAATGTTAAAGGTCATTTAAGTGCAACTTTCGCAGAATAAAAGTAAGCAATTTTAATGCTGCAATTTTTATCGGTGTCATACCAATCTAACAATACACTTTTATCAAAACCTGCATGTGAATGGTTTAGAAGGCATGCATAGTGATATTGATAATGTAACTACATGCCAGGTCAGGATTAAAGGTCACTTAAGTGCCCAGTTTGTGTAGAAATGCATTGAAAACAGCTTCTATATGTAATAAGCATACCCAACATAACTATTAAACAAAGAACTGCTCTATAAATTGCAAACAGTAGGAATAACAGGTCATCTTCTACAATGATTCACTGATTATCTCAACAACAGGAAACAAAGGGTAGTATTGCCAGGGGTCTTCTCACATTGGACCGACTTAAAAGCTGGTGTGCCTCAAGGTTCCACACTTGGCCCTTTACTCTTCCTTATTTACATTAATGACATTGTACGCAATGTTAACTCATCCATACGCCTCTTTGCTGATGACACTAGCCTCTATATCATAGTCGAAAATCCAATCCAAGCAGCAACTATATTAAACTCTGATCTTTCACAAATATACACATGGGCATCAAACTGGCTGGTTACCTTTAATCCATCAAAGACAGAGTCATTACTATTCTCACGAAAACTCATTAAACCACTTCATCCAACCCTTTATATGAATCAGCAAGACATCATCACTGTTGAGTCTCACAAACACTTGGGCCTAACCATTACAAATGACCTTTCATGGCATGAACACTTAAACAGCATCAAAACAAAAGCTTGGCATCGTATAAATGTAATGCTAAAACTTAAATTCCTACTTAGCAGAAAATCACTACAGATCATCTATTTTTCATTTATCAGACCGTTACTTGAATATGCTGACGTCGTGTGGGATAACTGTACGCAATACGGGGCAAATGAACTAGAAAAAATACAACATGAAGCTGCACGTATTGTCAGTGGTGCCACTAAGCTAGTTTCAATTAAAAAAAATATTAAAAGAAGTTGGATGGGATACTCTCTCTTGCCGAAGAAAAAAACATAAACAAATACTATTCTACAAAATGATAGATGGACTATGTCCTGATTACTTGTCTTCAGTTGTCCCCCCTACTGTTGGAAATAACACAGCATATAGTCTCCGTAATGCATCTGATTACAAATACATACGCTCAAATACTCAGTTGTATTACAATTCCTTTCTTCCTTCAGTAGTTCGCGATTGGAATGAACTACCCCATTCTACTAGAGATGCACCAAGTATTAGCGCTTTTAAACGCAGTCTTAATTCTACCCTAATTGGTGTCCCTCTCTTCTATCTAGATGGCAAGCGCATTGATCAAATCTATCATTCTCGACTAAGAATGGATTGTAGCTCTCTTAATCACCATCTCTTTTCAAAAAACATCATTGACAGTCCGCTTTGCATTTGTGGTAGACCAGAAACTACCTTTGATTGTAATAGATACAATAACTTGCGCCAGGAAATGATGCAATCAATATCTCAATTATGCGAACCAACCGTGAATGCTCTTTTATATGGAGTCACAGATCTGTCCGACGAGACAAATAGGCAGCTCTTCATCATCATACAGGAGTATATATTAAGGACTAAACGATTCCAATAAATTGCCTTTAAGTAACTACTCTTTGACCTGAGATTTACAAACTTTGATACATTTATAATCTGTTTAAACGTTAGGAAATGATATGTTCCATCCCCGTGGAGCCTCTTGCTATGTTACTTATAATTGATAAGTTTCCAAACTCTCGCCGTACATTTGAGTACAAAAATAAGCATTGGTACAGAAATGGTTTTCTCTCAAAATCTCGATTAAATTAGTAAAATTGATATTTTAAATGGGATACAGATTCGTATAAGTCTGAAGACTTCCTTCTGAATCCCATTTGTATACTGTTTATTACTGTATATCTTTATATGTTGTTCTCTGTACAAAGTATACAAATAAAATATGTTTAAACCAACTATTAAACAACAACATAAGTGAGTAGGACGTATGAGCACAGCAAATATTTATCTCTAAATGAAGAATAGGTATACAATTGTAAACTAGCATCAAAAGATCTCTTGGGCTTCTTATAGGACATACTAAGAAACAATCTGCGTTAATTATATAAGATCAATTTTAGTATCCGAGCTGTCTGACTACAGCACTTTTGTTGTTCGCTGATTAGGTACTAATCTTCCAGACTCTAGCTAAGCTTTGTGGCACAGCAGGCTAGATCGAGACATGCCTGGTGGTCAAATCTTAATATTTTTTTCTCTTGATTGGGCTCAATTATGATAAAGTAAGCGTTACATATATAGTTTTCTACAGCTGCATTTTGACTGGTTGTGCTTATAGTTATAGTTTCCGCTTTAATAACAAACCGTGTTAAACATAATAGTGGGATGATAAAACCCCTGAAAAAACGTAGTTAAAGCATCGATACTTCCGCGCGAGATTGAAACACTTGAGAACTTTGAGTACCTGTTTGTACCCGTGCTATAGGACATTTTTAGACACTGATTGCTATTGTGACGGCCCTGGATACGCTTAACTATTTGCCTACACACTTACGTGCAATAGGATAAGTTTGGACTCGGGGGGGGGGGGGGGGGGGGGAGGGCGATGATGTTTTAAAAATGTTTTTTTTCTTTTTCCTATATGTATAATGCAAAAAGTGACCTTTTTAGCCCCAAAATAAAGCCGGACATTCCGGAATTGGAAATCAACTAAAAATAATGCAAAATCATGAAATAGAGACAAAAAGTGAGTTTATATATGAAGATGGAAGCATTTGCTTGACTTTAATTTTTATCAAATTTATAGGCAACGATACACTGTGACTCCCGTATTATAAACCACCGTCAGAGGTCCATGTTGCACATATATTAATAAGGTAACGTAAGTAACGAAAAAGGTGCCTTACAAAAATGGATAAAGATAGTAAATTGTTAGGCTCAGATACAATTTGGGTCTGCTCTCCACAATTAGCTTACAAATACTACATATATGTAAGACTAGTTTAAAACAATGCCCTGGGTTGGTCTGCAGTATGTGATTGTGGCATTTCCTGGCCAGTTTTTAAATGAACCCAGTAATCTTACTGTATCAAATGCCTAGTATAATCTCTTAATTATTAAGCCAATGGGCATAGGCACTGACAAGCTTAATCTTATTGTATTTCCAAGATTTGTATCAACATATAACACAATCGAACAGTCGACCTTTGTATCTCTGCCATGACGAAAATTGGATCAGTAAGTTTATATCGGTAGGCTAATTGTCAACATTTTAGCCTAGTTAAAACAAATTAGGAGTTGTTAGCAAAATGGTACATGTTTTGTCGTAATATATATGAATCTGTAACAGCATATATACAAAGTGTGCTGTATAAAAACAATAAAATTATATACAACTTAGAACGTTCGTTCCAGGTGTGAACCCTTCCGTCATGTGCACCCTATCGTGTTTCAAATTCAACTAGTAGCTCGATTGTAGATAGCTTATCTTGCAAAAAATTGACTGAAAGTCTTATCTATATGGCAAGATAGCATGTCCACGTCATTGAAAACGTTCACTATATTCACAAAACGTGTTTTGATACTTTTTTTATTACTTTGGTGTGTACCATATCGCGGAGAATTTCCCGTTTTTTCTTCAGTTAGTCGAGGTAATCTGGAAAACTGCAGCGAACCCAGGCGAAACTTTTACACAGTCTTGTGTAGAAAAACATGAGGGGTTTTTATTGCACTTTACCGCATGAGATTTAACTTAATATAAAGAAAGTTATGAACCATTTTTCTTACCTGCATAATACATGTCAATACCATTTTGTGAGATTGGCCGCGGTGATGTGATCTAAAATTGTTTATCACATGACGTCGCGTCTGGGAGTGAAATAACGCCATGCAATAAAATCTGTAAACCACTAGTGGTTTATCGATTTACGGGAAACATTATTACGTCCATAACAACGTTGCGTACATGATGCGTTTCAAATCAACGGACGAACTCTAAGAAACAAAGAAGATGACAAAATCATAACGTTTTACGCCAGAAATGAGATTTCAAAGTATTTGTCATATGATAAATAGAATCTAACATTCGTGCTCTTGTGTTATTGAATTTATTAAACTCGTTGCGAAAAAGAGATAAAATGCTCGGCAAGCCTCGCATTTTAATTCTTTTCCTCAACTCGTTTAATAAATTCAATAAAACATGAGCACTCATGTAAGATCCTCTATTGAAAAAAGATATTGTACCGCAAACAAACGTGAACATTCCAGAGCGTTGACTGGTGTCTCGATAGACTGTATGCAAGAAATACACAGAGGATCTTACATGAGTGCTCATGTTTTATTGAATTTATTAAACGAGTTGGGGAAAAGAGATAAAATGCGAGGCTTGCCGAGCATTTCGTCTCTTTTTTCGCAACGAGTTTAATAAATTCAATAATACAGGAGCACAAATGTAAGATTCTATTTATCACATGGCATTAACATAACTTAAAACCCGCATTTTGGACGTCAAAATGGAAGATTTAGCCGTCTTTTACGCAATGTCAAAATGGACGATTTAACGTAACGTTGACATGGACGTCATAACGTTTCCCGAAAATCGATAAACCACTCTAGTGGTTTTAGTAGGGGAGCCAAAGAATTAAAAAATGGAAAAAAAGTGGCCGGAAAGTAGCAGAATTTTAGACTATATCCTGGGTTAATATGATGTTTCAGAAGTGTGAAAACGGATATTGCACAAATTTTAAGTCTTGCAAAAGATGTTTAATCATAGGGTAACCGTAGCTACCCTCATGCAGGCTTCATAGCGGGCTATTCACTGCTTTTCTTGAAAGAAAAGCAATTTTGACAACATAATGCACATTTTTAATCCTCTGCACATTTCCTTAAAAGCACTTATTCATTGCAGCAAATTGCAAAAAAGATTAGAATAATTTGCGCATATGATAACTGTTACATACGTTACTAACTTTCAAGCATCCTATACTGTTGATTACTTGACCACGAGTTGATAAAATACCAGCGGAGAGAGAGTTTTGTACATTAAGATTTTCTTAACCATATTATATGGAACACTATTTAATGCATGTTAGCTCTTTACAAATATGTGCATTATCACGCAACGGCCTAGTCTTATACGTTACCATTAGAAAATGGGGGAACTCCTATTTAAATTAATTTTCATTTGTTTGATTTTCTTTCATATAATCTTGGTCTTTTGATTGAGTGCAGCTTACTAGCAGAATAATATTATATAGCTTAGGCGCCTTGTATTTCTGTTATGTACGTTATTTTCTCTTAAAACATTATTTTTTTGCAATGTTAGGACTATATGAGTAAAAAAGCTAGTGGGTAAAACAAATTGACTGCTATCGAAGTGCTCTTAATTACAGAAATTCTGAATATTGTAATTTTAAACATTTAATATGAACGAGATTCAACTTAAACAAAAGTATGGTTGCTTTAAAGGGTAGAATTTGAACTTAAAGCACATGGCAACACCATCAAATATGTTTTTGGAATCGTGTAAATAAGAATTGTTTTCATAATAACATTTTGTTTCAAAAAGTTCGAATGATTCTTTTATCTCGGTGCACTACCATGTATTTACTTCTTTTTATGCAGTAAATAACATCTACAAGGCATTTTGCTTCACTGTAAACAGCTTAATTCAGATGATATCAATAAAAACGCATGAAGTAACATTATAAGCTCAATCACTCATTGTATAAGCCATCAAATTTTTGCATTGAAAATCAGCTATTGCTTACAACAGCTATGATTATAACAATAATGCACAATCGCTAACTGACAACCTTAAAAGCTGTAAGTCATTCCAAGCAGAAGTCCAAATCAAGAAGTAAAAAAAATAAAAATGTTTCACCCTGGTCATTTGAAAACCAACAACTGAAGTAATGATTTCTGCTTCACATTTAGCACCCATCAAACATAGCTTCGTAGCTATAATATCTCAGGTACCTACAGCGTGTGCAGTTTGATGAAAAAGAGTATAAAATATGTTGGTAACGTATATAACTAAAAAAGAGAATTCTACTTTTAATGGTTTTGATGTTGTTAAACAGGGTGTCATTTACTTTAAATTTCCATTTCAATGAATATGAAACAGATACATGTTTGTTAAATAGTTGGAAAATCTGACCCCTGCATTGTTAGTATAGCAGGACCTAAATCTTACTATAACTTGACTGATCATATACGACAGAATGACCTGAAAGTATGTTCAGACGTTTGCTTTTTGGCTATTGAGATTATCAGCATATGTGATAGAATCTGCTTTAAATATTTTTTATTCAGCAGTACACTCTGGAATGTTTACACCAACTATTAAGGCTCATAGCAACCACCATTCAGCCCTTGGAACCAAATTATACTCATAAGATGTGCATCAACTCGTTAAACGATATTAAATGTAAAGTATATTGACAGTTCATCTGTTACAAATAAAATTTGTATTTAAAAGAATACTTTTAAATAGTACATTCAACACATGATATGCTATATCATACTAAGTCTTACATTTAGCGCATTTGGCGATAGAAACAATGTTTTATCGCCATCTGAGATGTATCATGATATTTTTCAAAAAGAAAACAGTTATGATTTTTTGGAGAAGATTGATATAAAGGGAATGGCAGACAAATTTTACATGCATAAATACTTAATATTAACTTTTTATGCTTTATAACATTACTAGAAAGTATATGGTTTGTGAAAGATATCGTACTAATAGGAGATCTGTCTCTATTGTGTTAACATTTAATTATTAAGTTTCGTTAGGACAGTTGATTTCTTAGCACATGCCTTTTCTCTCTACACCCAGATGTGTTTATTATACTTCTATATTTAAATGTACATTAAACTCGATATATGTGAATCAATATACAGGACTCCTGCAATTATTTGTTCAAAATGAGGTCCAATGACTCACCTACTGCCATGGTACTATGGTAGAAAATTAACATCAGCTACATTACCACTTATTGCTTAAACAAAGTACGATATTGTGACTGCATTTGCTACTATTAGCATTTGCTCTTCCTTCGAATATTTAAATATAAACTTGTAAAATCAATTTTATGGTAATTGAAGAGAACCTGGTCCAAATTGATGTAAACTTATTTCGCTTGTTGAAGTCTTATATAGTAAAAGTGGTATCATAAATAACAGTTTAATAGATTCATTGGAATTCATCATATCAAAACTGTCTTGCCATGTAAAAGCCATCATTGTGAATGATATTCCACCCCCCCCCCCCCCCCATTTTAATAGGAATGTTTCTTTTTTTTTGAATAACGCGTAAATTGCACATTTTCTTTGCTTTAGAATGCGATTAGAAGTATTAATTCAATAGGATTATCCGTTTCATTAATTAAACAATAAAAGCCATGTTAGAATTGAGCTGAAATCATATTTAATAGCTATAGAATACAGTAAAAAGTCACGTTCTGATTTTAAATACATGCACAAATCGATGTGCGAAAACAATTTGATAAAAGGAGCCCAATTTGATTAATCGAAGTACTCTTTTTATAGAATACATGATTACATATACAAATATTGTCTTATATTTCATGCATCGTATACAACATTTTACTTCATATATTAATAAAGGCTTGATGATACTTGGATTACCAGTAAACGTCTTCTTTTTAATAATGAATATGACCAGGAAATTGCACAATCACAGACAGCAGATTGACCCATGGCTTCATGAGGAAAGGACACATAATACGGATAGCCACACCACATTAAAGCAAAGCAACCAGCCCTGTTCCTAAGCAGAGCAACAGCAAACAAAGTTTCCACAACTCTTACAGTCTTTTAGTAATTTGTAGATATCGTAAATGAACCTAATATATTTGATAATGTAAAATCTGTTATTTACTTTTTTAGTAGAATACGATTAAATGTGAACTGGTTCGACATAAAGCTTTGGCTGCTTTAAAAAAATTCTGATTCATTTTTTCCATTTAAAGAAAGGAAAATATAAAAAAAAACATCTATACTGTTTCTGTTTTAGATTTACAAGCTCAGTTGTATACTGAAAACAGTTGAGTCAAATATTTAATCATGATATAAAGTTCTATAGTTATATATGTTACTTTAGATACTTTGACATTACAAAGGAATGTTTTCTAGTTGATATGTTGCATCAGACTTATCAGTTTGTTAGTTTGTAAATTTTATTACATATAAATGAGAAAATAATAGCAAACAATGTGGTATTGTTTTGAAGTCAATATATATACCATTATAAAATATGCACGCATATAACATAGTCTCTTTATTACAACTGATACATTTTCTTTTTGAAAAATAGTTACTTCATGCCTATCAAACGCAACTCCCTTTTTTTAGATGAAAGAAGCTACCCAGTGATGTATAGTTTAAGGATTAAGCAATATTTGTTTTCGTTAACTTTGTGATATACGTGACCTATTGGACATTGGACATCAATATGATATTTACACCAGAAATGTTGTTAAGTATTACTCTAATGTGGAGTGATATAATTACAATAATCAGACGGTGTCTAAAAGCTAACAAAAAGAATTACATGCTTAATTTTAGACGTTAAAGGTTTAAACTTATATAACATTTTACTGATGGTCATCCCATTGAACAGCTTGTAACAGAAATAGTATTTATGTTAGAACATATCTGTTTGTAGTTTTGAAATGGTCAGTAAATGGCCTTTTAAATACATGTTATCATGAACGAAAATATGTGTCAATACTTTTATCAACGGAAACTATTTAACAAAATATTATTGATTTTAAGGGTATAGTTGAAAATGTAACGTAATTGACATTATAATGGACCAAAACAGTTATAACAAATGTCAATATGTGTAGATAATAACATGTTCTTACAGATTGCATAACTGATTTGGACATTTAAGCAGTTCAACTACTACCTAAAAAGACCTTACTACATATTTTTGTTTTCAAGAAAATGATGGGTAACGTAATAAACACACTGTTAAGGTATGTTTGCAAGACTTAAATTGAGTGCAATATCTGGTTTCATACTGCCTAAGCTATGTTCTATCAGATAAAACAAGTGAAAATTCTGCTAAAAAGGGGACATACCAAAGTGCTTATTTTTGACATTTCTGGACCCTGGCTCCTCTACTATTTACAGATTTTATTTTATCACAAGCAGTGAATTCAATGCATATCAAATGTGAGTAAAATTGGTATTTTTCTACAGTGAAAAAATATCGTATTTTTCACTAGTGACTGATACGATTTATATTTTCACTGTAGAATAGAATAGAACTGTAGCAAAACAAGGCTTTCTTGGCAATTTTGTGACTGAGATTTTTTAGCATAAGGTTTTAAGTGAAGTATATTTGTCAAAAATAACGCTACGCATGATGTTACGTCAACGTCAAACATAATGACGTCACGGTTTGACATGGCGTAGCGCCAGTTTGCACGTGACGCTTACCGTAAGGTACACTCAAAAGACTTTCTTTAAATGTTGATTTCTTGCGTTTCATTCGTTAAAATATGATTCTAAGCCATTTTTTAGGTGCAAACTTTGTTTACACCCATTGTTATGCCCAAAAAACACACTGCAAAAGTCAAATCGAACGAGAAACGACCAAGTAAATAGTAAGGTTGTGAATTCTGTATTTCCGTTGAGTATAAAATAAAAAATAAAATTACTTTTTTACGGCAAATACAAAATATATTTCATCTCGTGCGGTGAAAATATCAGCATTTTCACTCGTGCTATGCACTCGTGAAAAATACTGATTTTTTTCACCGCACTCGATGAAATATATTTGGTATTCACCTCAAAAAAGTAATATCCTCTATTTATTGCATGGCGTTATTTCACTCCCAGACGCGACGTCATGTGATAAATACATCTTTAATACAATCTTGGTACGATCTACTGTCGTTTGCATTTGAATCATTAACTAGACATGGTTACGTCTCTGACATTACATCGAAAAGTAAATGACCTTTCTTTTAACGCAAAGTTTTGAAGTAACCCATTGAAAACACAATCAGGCTTAAGGCGGATATTTTGGCTGTGCTTATGCATAATTGTTTTGAATTGGCTTTTTTAAGTCAGTTTAAAACAATTTGAATTTCTGTGCATTTCTGTAAAACGGACAATTTTACCTCTCTTAATTCAAGTAAATAATTTTATTCTTTGTTTGTTTGTTTGATTTGATTCTTTACGTCCCATCAACAATCTTTCAGTTAAACGGGGACGGGTCTTCCTGGGTTGAACCAGTACTAAGCAAGGATAAATGTGTCTTGCTCAAGGACCACAACGCAGTGACGCTGGTGGGGCTCGAACCCGCGGCCTCTCGGTCTCGAGTCAATCACTTTACCACTGAGCCACTGCGCCCCCATAATTTTATTCCCGAACAGGTCAGATGTTGGGCCGACTGAAGACCAGTCAGGTTATGGTCATTAGACTCGAGCTCAGGGATTATCAGGACACCTACTAAGGTTAAGAAGATATATCGCAAATCACTCTGTTCGGTTGATACGGATGAACTGTATTTTTAAAATGCTTTTACTTGTTATTTAAATAAAGGGAAACAAAAAATGTTTGTCTTTCATTTTTACGACAAATCGAAGAATTTCAAATATATGTGAGCAAAGGCTAGATTAAAACTTTTTTTATGAAATTAAATAAAATAATGAAAAATATATGTTTTTGCTAAATCGAATAGGTAAAAGTACGGCGTTTTTTGAATAACACGTTTATAAATTAATTATAACTTATTTATAGACTCATATCGACCCAACATCGTTCACGTTACCGACTGCGCTATATAGCGCTATTGTTTGTTTTGTTGTTTTAACGAATCTTTTCAGCCACTTCCGTGCTAAGAAGTGGTAAGATCAAACTAGATAGCTCTCTTTAAACCACCTTAACCAACTTTAGCATGGAATATCACCAGATGTTCAAGGTCTACACTGATGTAGGTGGTATAAAATAGTTATACCATGTTTGTCCACCTGTACGTAAGATAATCCACCCGCTAAAGCTCGTGGATTATCTCCACGTACAGGCGGACAACCCATGGTATAACTATTACATAACACATTTTGTATAATGTGTGCGAAGTTCCGAACGGGCTGTCAATGAGAAATGGCGAAGTAAATGATTTGACCTAGGCGACGCGCATGCTGGGAGTCGACGAGTGGTTCCAGTCCATGTAAAAAGCAATGTGAGTGCTGTGGTAGGCAGAAAGGGACACGGGCCCCCTACCCCCCCCCCCCTAGTTGTAGGCGTCCTTAGGAAAACTGGCATGGAACTCCCCTAAAAAATCCCAGCATTCAGTGTCGGACATCAGCGAACTTGAAAATGGCATTTCGTTAGGAGGCCGATGTACATGTTTCAAATGTTCACACTAGCGTCATCTGCCAGGGTTAACACTAACTGAGCCGTGACATGTGATTTCCAACAATGTGGCAGTTTGACAAATGTAGACTCAGACAAGCATGTGCAGTCTCCTTTTAAGCTCAGAAACTCCAAATGATTTTCAGTCAGTAGCTAAACACTTATTGGATATTCAAACGACTAGCAAAGGCTCGGATCAGACTGCGCGTATGCGCAGGCTGATCTGAGGCTTTGCTGGTCGCACATACAACATTGTTGGAAATCCCATGTCACGGCTCAACTTCTCATAAAATTCCTAGACATTTTTCTTCCAATGCACTATCCTTGAGTAAAGAATTTCTAGCTATAAGGCGAGCAACTTCCCTAAACGAGACGTTCGTTTTATTTTGTTGAAATGACGACTGGAGAAACTAGGCACATTCAACAATAGACGAGCCGTCGATGCACCATTGCCCCCAATTTGTATATTTAAAACGGGGTTCCCTTCATGCATGTAATAACTCTACTTCTTCTTATTGAATGAGAATTTATTTCGATCATCAACTGTGCTTGTTATTCAGTAACATATATGGGAACTAGACCGATAAACAGGGAACCACGCTATGTACAGTAAAACTATTTATACAGTTGATGTACAATAAAAACGACCATCTTGCAAAGTGGTCTATTTTTGTCAGATATTTAATGTCTTCTTTCGCTTATACAATCCCTTTCCCCCCTAGACCCAAGACGCCATTTACATATGTTATATATTTGTATAGCGACATTGAATTGTCCAAAGGGCATCTTGGGTCTAGGGGGGGGGGGAAGCATCTAAAAACAAACTGAAAGACGCCAGTTTCATCTTTTCATTGACAAACGTCACAATTTTAAGTATATTTCGTACGCATGCGCAGAAGGAATACCGCAAAGTTTTGGAAATGAAGGGCACTTAAATCCTAAATATTTTAACACTTTTACTTTTTGAAAACCTGCAAAGGACTTACTGAAACTATCGTCTAAACGGCACCCAGTCTAAAGACGTAAAATGAGGGGTGGGAGTAGAAGGCGCAAGTTTTCACGGCTTTGTAAATGATGGATCGCTTTGAAACCTATTTTGATGCTTTCTATGCATATTTTACTACCGAAACAGTCCAACTTTAAAAATATTAGGGCAATTTGAAAATTTAGGTTTTGTAATCATGTCAACTAGGGAAAATACTCGCCTTATCGCTAGAGCTCCGTTAGGTTTGGGCCAAAGACGATCAGAATGTAAGCGGAATTTTGGGTTCAACTAGTGACTGTCTGTAGTGTATACCACCCTTACCAATTTTAGCACGAAATATCTCGTGATGTGCAAGGTCTACCGTGACTGATGTAGGTGGTATAAAATAGTTATACCATGTTTGTCCACCTGTACTTAAGATAATCAAATCGCTAAAGCTCGTGGATTATCTCCACGTACAGGCGGACAACCCATGGTATAACTGTTACTTATACCACCCTTACCAACTTTAGCATGAAATATCTCATGATGAGCAAGGTCTACACTGATGTAGGTGGTATAAAATAGTTAAAACCATGTTTGTCCACCTGTACGTAAGATAATCAACTCGCTAAAGCTCGTGGATTATCTCCACGTACAGGCGGACAACCCATGGTATAACTATTACAAAGCTGATTTCTGTGTTTCATCATAATAATATATGTTTTGACTTCATGCGCGGATCCAGGAACGTTTGTAAGGGGGCGGGGGGGGGGGTCCAGGTCCGTCGGCCGGAAAACAGCCTGGACAACGTTTTATTGTTATTATTATTGTTTTTAGTTCTCAACTTATTTAACAGTTTACAGGGGATCCAATGGTTTTATTACAGGGAAAACTATACTTTTCCAATGATCCAGAGGGGTCCAACATTCTCCAGGGGGTCCAACTTTCTCCAGGGGGGTCCAAATGCTAATTTCTATAAAAACCCATATAACTTGTTATTTTCCAGGGGGGTCCAGACCCCTATCCCCTCTCTGGATCCGCACATGGACTTTACTTTTTCTCTGTGATAATGCCTGCTTCAGTTAGTTTACCTCCATGCGATCTAATCACTATTATTATTTTTTTAACAACAGCAGAACATAAGACGACGGTTTTCCTAGTAAAATATATGAAAGCCCCCTCCCCCACCCACCCCAACTCCGTTGGCTAGGTTGATGTCTGTTGTTTTTTTCATTGTTTGTTGGCACTCTAATTGAGTGTTGGGATTTAGAGTTGGATCCTTGTTTTTGTGGTGGAATCTTGGTGTCCTTTTTCTAGTTTTGCAATAAACTTGCCGAGGTAGCAAGAGCGATTGAGGTAGCAATAGCTGTTTGTTTTACTTAAGTTATGTAAATTTACGTTGTTTTGTGGCTGTCTGTGTTCTGCGTCTCTTCCCCGCGGTTCTATGGGCTGTTATGAGATTACCTGGCAGTTTCGTTTCCTTTTACTTGCATTGTAATATGATTTCAAATGCAGGCTTCAAATGCAGCGCCTAAAACTAATAATGAACAAGATGAATATCGATGTTGTGCTTGGAGATCGGTTCTGCTCGATAATACTAAATAATATTGAAAGAAGCAGACCAATTGCAACGTATCCACAAGAAAAAGCCATCTTTCAAACATTGCTCAAAACGTATGCGGCTAATTCCCATGCGCATAATTCCTGCGTCAGATATTAAGACTGTGTATTCTCCCTGTCGTTCGACCATTTACGAATTCCGATCAATAGTAGTCAAATACTCCTATACCAGATCTAATTTCAAACATTTTCTAAAGTAAAATATATATACTTGTCGGAATTATGTACAGAGAGATAGGTCACAAGCGAACGTAAGTAACGTATATAATTTCCAACTTTTATGCCTAGAAGCAAATATGGAAGTGGCTGAATCTCGGATTATATCTTCTTCTAGTACGATTATTGCGAGCCGCGAACTCTCTGGCCTCCTGGCCTAGTGGTTAGATCCCAGAGGACAAGGGTCGATTCCCGGATGGGCACCTATTTTTCAGTATGTTTTTATATACTTGTAAGATGAAGCAATAAAAACGACATAATTGTCATTCCTGAAGACTTTATATTGAATTATGCACGGAATCTGTGTGGGTGGGGATATATTTGGGCATCCTGAAAGAAAATTACCATGGTAACCCCAAATTTCTTTTCTTTTTTCTAAAAGGTATTATGACAGATCATGAAATGAAAATGGAATTTTAAGATTTTCAATGTCAGATTTTTTAATATATAACTTGTTGTAAAAAGCAAATCCTATTTCTTAGGTATTACTAAAATAAATCATTAAAGATGTAAATTCTAAGGTAGTAATACTGGTACCACTGCCTGGGCTATTATGACATACCATGAAACGAAAATGGACATTTAAAATTTTCAATTTCAGATTTTTTCATATATACATGTAACTTGTTGTAGAAAAGCAAATCCTATTTCTGCGGTATTACTAAAGTAGTTTATTGTCGGGGTTTGGGATAACAAATAAATTTGCACATTTTGGAAGGCTTAAGGTCTTGAGCAATAATTGATATTAAAAGAAAGCAGCTGACGCATCTAAACTAAGGGTGAGGCTGGAGCACCGTTAAAACGGCTTAAGCACTCCAGTGAAATATTTACTGACCGTTCCAAGGCGGTGCTTCTTTTGTGGATCATTTATATTATTTCTGTCTTGTTTTGTTTCGCTTTCATGCACGTTTGTTTGTTGAACTGCTGCGAAAGGGCTGACCTCTTGGCTCTCGTTTGTGATGTCTAATTGTGACGTTGTCACTTTCCCATTGGTATCCTGGGTCAGGTGTGGTGTTTGATTGTATCGATTCCTGATCTTTCGCCCCTTTCTTACTTTAATATCTAAGACTAAGGTCATTCTTTCATTTTTCAGAAAATTGGTCAAATGCTGAAAACTTCTATATGGGATTATGAAAAAAGAGCATGGTGACTGTCAATTTATTTGTCCATGCATAAAACAAACCGTATGTATGCATGGTAATGAACAAAGGAGTTCAAGTGATAAGGGGTATTTTTCCCCTTGCTGACATGATTACAAACACCAAATTTTCAAATTGCCCTAATGTTTTTTTTTAAATCGATGTAGTTTGGGAGTAAAATACACATAGTAGGCAACAAAATACGTTTCAAAGCGATCCACCATTTACAATACCGTAAAAAACGTGCTCTTTCTACTCCCACCCCTCATTTTCGTCTTTATACTTGGTGCCGTTTAGACCAGACTTTGAGTAAATGTATTACTAGTTAAAAAAAGTGATAAAATGCTAAGGATATAAGTGCTCTTCCTTTCCAAAACTTACCGTATTCCTTCTGTGCATGTGTACGAAATACACCTAAAATTGTGACATTTGTCATTGGAAAGATGAAACTGGTGTCTTTCAGTTTGGTTAGATGCCCCCCCCCCCCACCTAGACCCTAAATGCGCTTTACATACGTTGTAAACGTTTATAGCGACATGTCGTTGTCCAAAGGGCATCTTGGGTCGGGGGGGGGGACATCGATGCATGGGAGAATCCAGAATATTCTGTCTGGGGTGTGGGTGTCTTGAAAACTTGTTTTTAGTTTTTCACACAGCGCAGTGCGGACCTGGCCTCCCTTTCGAAGCAATTGGACCCAAGAGGTCCTACTTCTTCTCGGGGTTGTCAATAACAGTATTTTTAAGGAAACATATAACAACTTGTGATTTTCCGGGTGGGAGTGCAAACCCTCTGCCCCCACCCTCGGGACAGGCACATGCGATGATTAAGCTAACAATCTGGACTCTGTAGCTCGGTCAAATCAAACAACAGTTAAATTAAACGAATTTAAAGGCTATGTCTCAGTATCACTGATGTAATATTGAATTAAATCTTAACATTAAGCTTAATGATAGGGCGTACTTTGCTTCACTTGGGTCAAATATGGATGGGGCTGGGCCCTTTTAGTCTCTCTATGTCTCATAGAGGAGTCCCATGACAGAAATATTGTTGACTGGGACTTTAAGCCATAACTAAAAAAAAAAAAGCCAGGGCCGCTGTAATAGGTTTAATTGCCTTGATATTTTATTCTAGAGCCATTAACATTTTTGCCAATTCTATCAGAATCCGAACCCTTCAATAAAGAACCAGTTATCCATCATTTGGACTGGTAAAGAACCTGTTCAAGCTATGGAAACAGTGCACATTAAAACCGGGGCATCAACGGGGGTTAACTGGAAAAACGTGTAACGACGGGTAAGGTGTCAACGCATCAACGGGTTTTGCAAGGATTTCATGGTACGTTTTTTTAATCTTTCCTTTATATTATCCTAGCATATTTTTTGACGTTGCAAATCAGAATTTTAATTATTGCAGGAGCTGTAGAAATCAATTTTGTCTCTTACAATGCAAAAATGCTGTAAAAAGATGTTTTTAGGAAAGTTGTCATTGTGCGCCCCATTTTACAGACCCTATGGTAAAAGGTCGCAAAAACACATTTCATAACATTCAAAGTTGATTTTCTAGCAAAAGTAGTAAGTCAAGGAGCCCAATTCGGTATTTGCAAATTGGATAAAAGCCAAATTGATAAATACTAAAAAAGAAAAAAAAAATCAGGCAAGGAAAATGCATTTAATGCTAGGTGTATGTATAAAATGCGAGACGTCGGGTAAGTTGAGTGTGACGACGGTGAAAATTATGTGAATCAGCGGGTGTTGATAACGCGCGTTCCATCTAAAATGGAGTGTAAAACGAAATAGCTAATTTTTGATTATCCCCAAAACCAACCAGGATCGAAGACATAGCGATCAGCCTGAGGCCTATCCATCTGTCTGTCCGTTAGTCCGTCTGTCTGTCTGTCTGTTAAAGAAAGATTGTAACTTTTATACTCTTTGAGATATATTGACTATATTTGGTAAGTATATTAATCATACCAAGACGGTGGGCCAGGTGCAAGAAATATTGCTTTCCCTAGCTTCCTGTATAATTTATATATCTTTAATCGTTAATGAACTTTATCGCGAAAATCTTGTAAAGCATGTAAACTTTTATATTGCTTGGTATGTTTTTGATACCAGTTAATGTTTGATGGGCATATAATGTCTAGGCAAGAGGTGTGTCTCGGTCAATTATTCCCCTGAATGAACTTAGCTGGGGGAAGCTTGTGTGTCTTTTGTTTTCTTCAATGGCAAACAAAGACAATGCGTGACATGCACGCATTTCATTTCTCCATTGCTTTATGTTTGAAATAACAAACATTTGATTTGATTCTTTCCGTTCCATCAACACTCTTTCAGTTATGTAGGAACGAGTCTTCCTGGGTTGAACCAGTACTAAGCTAGCCTAAGCATAAATGTGTCTTGCTCTAGAGACACAACACAGTGACGCCCGTGAGGCTCGAACCCCCGGTCCCTCAGTCTCGAGTCAAACACTCTACCACTGAACCACTGCGCTCCTTAATTAACAAACGTGAAAGTATTTCAGGATGACCTCCCCTAATTTCTTCTACTTAAATATCTAGGGAAATCCCTGCTATGGTTAACTAAGCCTAGCGCGTGTAGACATCGAATTCTCTGACGAGACCGTCTGGTACAGCCAATTGTCACCTGTCATTGGACCAGTACTTATCATATTCGGCAAAAAAGTAGTATTATGTATTAAGCATCAGAGAGAAGTGTCTCTCGACAGACCGTGTCGAAGACTTAGGTCGACCTCGAATTCTCATGCATTCGAAACGGAACATGAACGGGAACATTTGTGAGAGGAATGTCCTAGTCCCCACCACTAAAGTCAAGGATTTCTCTGTGTAAATAACATCCTTAATTACGACAAAATTGATGAGACGCAGCATAAAAGTTAAACTAAATAGTCTTCTACTCGCGATGCAAAGAGAAAGTTGCTTCAATATATCATCAAAATTCGGTTGCGACCCGTTGATCCACGCAACGTGCCCGTGGTGTCACAGAAAACCCATTCACCTGCCTGAATTTCGATAATCCCTGCGTTTTTTTTTTAAATTTCAATGCATGCTGATGATAAAGTTTACGTTGCTATCTTGTCATATTCAAAGGTAGGATTTTAATAGTCGTATGTCAATGTAAACATGGAAAAAATCATCAAAAGCAGGGCCAAATGGCCCTTATTTTTTTCCACCAGTAGAATGGGGCGCACTGGCGCTTACAAAAACGATATTTTTTTTTTTTAAAAATATCTAGAACAATTGAAGCAAAGACTCCTACAGCTCCTGCGAGTGTTTGTTTTTTATTGTCTGCAGTATTTATTCTAGCCGTTGCTTTGAAAATGGAAGTAAATAAATAACATACCTTTTTTCACTGCAAAACCCGTTGATGCGTTGACACCTTACCCGTCGTTACACGTTTTTCAAGTTAACTCCCGTTGAAGCCCCGGTGTTTCCATAGCTTGCTGTTAGCAGTTTTTGGCTTTTCAATATTAGTCATTCAAAATAAGCCCTTTATAGTTTTACATGAGGAGAAAATTGATTTTTTTCAAAGACATTTACATTGAATTTGAAGTTTTATGCTAAATATCTTTGATGGAATATGTAATTTGATAAATATACTAATTTTTGTTATGGGTTTTCAATATCTGAATTAAACCCCTCATTAATCCCTGGTACATAAACCATCATCGCAAAGACTGACAGAGTAAAACCTTTAGCTTTTCAATATTTAAATTAATAAAAATAAAATACTATCCAATTCGGGCTTCGAAAATCTTAAAATTAAAATGCATTTTCCCATCGCCTACCTTATACTGAAGCCCCCGTGGTGTAGTGGATAAGTGCTATGCCTTGTAAACCAGGGGTCGCAGGCTCGATTCCCGGCTTCTCCATAAAACCACTTTCGGTTGAGCCTTCGGGAGTTCCCGTCATATAATAAACACACAAATCATAAACCCTCCCGGCCCAGTACTGGTTTCTACCCATGGAAAAGCCACAAAAAGTTTTTTTTCCTTATACTGATTAAAGAGACTAAGTCTGTAACAATGATCATTTTTCGAAAAAAATATTTTCTTTTTAAATCATTTGTAAAAGTAGAATTAAGTTATTTTTTCACAATAAAAATGTTGAGTACAGCTGAAAACTGCATGGAAAAGTGAATTATCTTATAAAAACAGGTGCTTTTCCCTTGTTGGTAATTATTTACGTCGCTCCAATAATTCTAGACCGTTGATTTTTAACATAAATGCAGTTGTTTTGATGGTGATAACTTATTAAGATTTTCAAAAATAGTAAAATGTTTATTGTGACGCCCCCTGTCCCAGAAGCTGATATTCACCAGTCCCAGGGCAGGGTTTCGCCTCAGTCTTCTGCATAAGGATTTTTATTCATTTTACAAGACTGATTAATCGGGGCCCCTTGTTTCCCCACTCATGTAAGTGGGGTCCCTCGGGGGCCCAATTTAATACTATCTTAACACTAAAACTAAAATTATATATATCATTTCTGGGCTCTAAGTCTGGGCTGAGGGTTTAACTTGGCCGGGCACAGAGTCCAGAGATGAAAGCTCCAGATTTTGTTTTGGTCAAATTTTGTGCTGCTGACTATTTTGAGTTGATTGGAGGAGATTTTATTGAATTTTGTAAAAAGTTTAGGTACAGAAGTCTTTAAAGTGGAATTATAGTTTTATTTTTGTGGTTTTTGCCCATATTTGAAGTATATATTTGAAAATTGTTTTGCATATTTTATTCTGAAGGGTCATTTCTGAGATAGGGATATTGTGAGTGTTATTTCCTGTCTGTATGAGTGTTGAGTTTATTGTTATGTTGGGGTCTATCCTGTTCAGTGTTGTTATTAGTTCAGTGCGTTCAACATTATGAGCTGTACAGTTTTCGAATATGTGTTTAAATGTATTTGGGCCTAGCCAACAATCCGCACAGCGGGGGATTTCTGCAATGCAATTTATTTTCTTTAGATACTCCCCAGTGGGAAGTGTCTTATGGATATACTTAAAGATTGTAATTTTATCTTTATAGTTGGTGTATTGAGAGAGATTTCTCCATATTAAATCCCAATCAGATGTGGGGTATTTTAGGGATATAGTTGTTGTGTTATTTATGCTGTCAACTGTCATGTTGTATATGTTTTTTAGGTTTGAAGTTTTCCAGATGGGCTCATTTAGTCTATATTTTAGGATGGTTCTTTTGATGTATTCTTTTTCATAAAAGTTTTCTATATTGTGTATGTAGTTATTTGAAGCAAAATTTGGGCAGTAAAATCTTAAATTAGGTCCAAACCAGTAAATATAGAGAGCTGCCCATGGTTGATTTAAGTTTCCTTCAATTTTCCGTAGTGTTTGTATTGTTATGGATTCTTGTTTGTGTGTTATTGATGGTACACTTAGTCCCCCCTTTTTAATGTCTTGGTACATGGTGTCTCTTTTTATTTTGTCTGTCCCATTCCAGAGAAATTGAAATATTATTGAGTTGATCATTTTTGTGTAATTTTGTGGCAATTCAATAAAGAGCATAGTGTATTGTAATAAGCTAAAAATGTACGTTTTCAAGATTATAATTCTTTCAAGTATGTTAAAGTGAGGTTTGTTCCATTTATGTGTTCTTTGTTTTATTTTTTGTATTTTTGGTTCATAGTTTTCCTTAATTTCATTTTCCCCATATATTATGCCATATACTTTTATGTTTGTTTTAAATAATGCGTCTGATATTTGCATTTTAGTTGGTCCCAATTGCCAAAGGCTAAGATTTCTGTTTTGTCATTGTTTATTTTAGATCCTGAGTTTTTGCTGTAATCTTTTGTTTCCTCTTGAAGTTTATTGTATGAGTTAGTGTTTTTAATTATTACTATGGTGTCATCTGCATGTTGTAAAGATTTAATCTGTTTATGTAGATTTGGAAGTTTAATACCTTGAATGAGGGTGTTTGCATTAATTTTAAAAATTAGAGGTTCAAGACCTAGAGCATACAGGAACATGGAGAGTGAGCATCCTTGTCTTACTGATCTTAGTATTTTAAAGTTGGGTGTAAAGGTTCCATTTACTAGGACTTTTGATTCTATATCAGTGTAGATTATATTGAACCAGTTGATAAAATTTGATGGAAAATTAAATTTTTTAAGTACAATTTTAAGAAAGTTATGTTCAATTCTGTCAAAGGCTTTTTCTTGATCAAGTGATATGATAGCATAGTTTTGATCATTTTGATCTATATAATCTATGATTGATTTTAGATTTTGGGCATTATTTATGATTGTTTTATTGGGTCCACAGCTTTGAAAATCATTTATCATATGTGTTATATTGTTTTTAAGTCTCATCGTGAGTATTTTAGTGAGGATTTTATAGTCTATATTTAGTAGTGATATGGGTCTCCAATTTTTTATTTCATCTGGGCTGCCTTTGTTTTTAAAGATTAAGGTTATTATGCCTTGTTTGAAACATTTTGGTATATTATCTTGAAAGAAGAAATTGTTAAATAGTTCTGCTAATATGGGTGTCAGTAGTGGTCTAAAGTTTTGATAAAATTCTGCTGTGATTCCATCAATACCTGGGGATTTGTTTAAATTCAGGGATTTTATTGCTTCATCTACTTCTTTATCTTTTATAAGGGATCCTATCTTTTCTTTTTGGTCTTCATTTAAGGTTGGGGGATTAAAGTTTTCAAGATATTTTATTATATTGTTGTCAGGAATGTTTTGTGAAGTATAAAGATCTTGGTAAAATTTTTGTATTTCATCTAATATGTCTTGTTTTTCAGTATATTCTATGTTATTACTTTTTATTTTAAAAATGAACTTTGATATGCCTTTATGGAATTCTTCTTTCCGGTCAATTTGTTTCCCTTCCGAGTAAATTTTGTTTAGAGTATTGTTTTTAACTCTGATTAGATTTCCTAAGGTTTGAATATTTTTAGTTTCTTTTTCCTTTTCTTTTATGTTTTCTAAAATTTCATCGGGTAAGTTTTGATTTTTTAGGGTTTTACAAATTTCTAATTCCTTTTTCCTTCTTGCTGCAAGAGTGCTGCCTATGTTTTGTGATATTTTCTGAACTTTCTTTTTAAAGTTTTCCCAGTTTTCATGTGGTTTGTTTAAAATTTTAGTTCCGTTATATTCTGTAATGAGTGTGATGATTTCACTTTTATAATGTGCATTTGTTAATAAAGTATTGTTTAATTTCCAGTTTTATCTTCCCCAAGGTTTAAATTTATCAAGGTTGATTTCTAAAAGTACTAGTTTATGGTCAGAAATGCTATTTTGATGTTGTATTTTTAATATCTTGGGATAGTATATTTGGGATATATAAATTCTGTCAATTCTGCTGCTCGAATGGGTGAAATTTGCTTGATTATTAATGCTATTGTATGTATCTATTAAGTTTAAGTTTAGTGGATTAAATATTACTAAATTTTCTTATCATCATAATTTAATCCTCTACTTCTATCTTTTTCATGTTCTACATAGTTAAAATCTCCTAGGAGAATAGTGGGTTCATTTTTGAATTTAGTTATGTATTTTTGCAGATCTTTATAGAAGGCTAGTTTACTATTATCTTGGGGTAAAATATTGGCTACTGGAGCATATACATTTACAATATGGATTTTTTCCTCTGCTAATATGCTAATATGCATAACTCTATATCTAAGGGTAGGTATATCTATTGTAATGTTTTGTATTTGATATTGTTGTAGTTTTCTACCAATGAGGATAGCTACTCCACGGTAGTCCCTTAGTGGTCCTGTTGGTGTTGATATAAATCCAAAAGTATTTGTTTCTTTTTCTATTAGATTAAAATTTTCCGTGGATATTTTATGAGTTTCTTGTAAGCATATTATGTCTAAATTATTTTGGTTTATGAGGTTTATTGCTGCATTTTTCTTATTGTCTAGTCCATTTACATTTACTTATGCTATCCTCATTGGAAGAAGGAGGGTTGCCTAATGTTTTATGTTTATGCATGAGCATGAGCATGAATAATAATTTATGCATGATTGTGATGGTGGGTGTGAAGGTCTGCCTCCCAATGGGGTAGTCAGACTCTCTCCCATCATACTCAGAACGGAAAATTTTTGGGATTTGATCTATACATGTGCATGAGCATGAAAACAGTTTTGTGCATGATTGTGATGATGGATGTGGTGGCTTGTCCTCCCATATAGTGACCAAGCCACAGCCTCCATCCTCTATCTCATATGTTCTCTTGTATTTTATAAATGTGTGATAACATAGTGTGCATGAAAATATTTTAGAGCATGAAATGTTATAGGTCTGGGTCTTCAGGGTCATGGGACATGAGTTGGATGATTGCCATAGAGGTCCATCTACCCTTTGGGTAGCTGGACCCCTATCCCCATCACTTTCCCTCCCATTCAAATCGGCATAAGGTATAGGAAAGGAGCATGAAAATATGACCACAGATTCCTTCCAGTCTATAAGATGTAAAGGATCATTGACGGTTTGGGCCTTATACGCCTATTTTTCTGATTCTCAGAACGCTGCTTTTGAGCTTTTAGTGTGGTGCATGTAGTATCAGCGCAATAGGTGAATCTAATGGCAAGAGCCAGCTAGCAAAATATTTTTAAAAATCCTACGCTCTCGAGAGTTATTGCGGGTTGAAAGGGGAGGGGGTCTGAAATTTCATGAAAATTAAAAGTGCTTTAAAAAGTGATTTCTGCACCTTTTCTTGATTTATTTGGTAGGAATGGTGATATCTATTGAATATACCATATGCAGAGTATAAACGAATCACGATTATTGAAGAAATTGTTTTAAAAACAAAATATGTTTTGTAATCAAATGATTTTGGGGAGATAATTTCGAAGTTACCTGTACATTTTTGACTACATGTACCGTAAATAATACAAAACTGAAAGCTCAACAAAAGAAATAAATGTTTTTGAAGGAATGAAAGTGTCCCATTTAGCATTGAAAAGTAAAACTGATTCTTACTAGGCTCTTTGGATATTACTTTTGCTTTGTTTAAAGGGCATAGCATGTTGAATGTATTTAAAGTTTCCGAATATTTATGGTATACATATGCATGTTTATCCCTATATGAGACAATATATTGAACACTAAAGTATTTACCTGTTATAACTCTTTGCATGCCAGTGGATAATTTTGTGGTCTGCCAATAGCCTTTTGCAAACAGTCTGAACACAGACAATGACCAACGGAATGTCGGTCATGATCTGGATCAAAACTGTTTGACACTCTAATGTTGGTCCTGAGTGGTTTATTTTTCTAAAACTTAATTTTGAAGAAAGTCAGCAGACGAAAATAAAAACATGAACAATTCCCTAGCATGCAAATAGATAAGTACAGGACGTTTGCAAAATAATTCGTCATTTAATAACAGTGAGATTTTTTCGTATGAAAAAATGCATAAAACTTTGCTAATTCTACTTTTAATCTTTAAGTACTTTATATTAAACTAGCACAGAATACAAAGCAATTTAGGAGGGTGGTTCTAGAGAACTTCATTACTGTCATTAATTTCTTATTTGGTAGAAAAGGCATTTTATGGGCTTAGGCCCTGGGTTTTTGGGCTGCTGAACATCTTTCCCCCCCTTGTGCCAGCAAGCCACTTCCATACAATGTGTAAAATATGGTAACACATATACATGCAAAAGCTTTTGCTGGCACACGGGGGGGAATGATATTTTAAAAAATGTTTTCGAATTTCTATATATCTTAATGTAAAACTGATTGTTCTACCCAAAATTTTACATCTTTAAAGTATTTAATATCGAAAACGGATTTCACAGCCATAAAGTACTCAGGTCAGAGTAGCTTCAAGGTGAAGAAAGGGACGATTGACAAACTTTTATTTTTACTGAAAACTATAGGCATTTAACCGTAGCAAGTGTCAATGATCCTTGGATGATTGCCATGGCGTTCCATCCTTCCTTTGGAAGGTCAGACAGCCATCCCCATCCTTTATTTCTCCCTTTTCCTCATTATGTAGATAACTCATTTTGAGTGGAATATACAATAGTAAGTTTGTGCATGAGCATGAGAAAAGATAATATTCTATGCATGATTGTGGCGATGGGAGTGGAGGTCTGCCTCTACATGGGGTTGTCAGGCTGTCTACCCCACCATACTCAGAACAGGGAATTTTGGGGATTTGAACCACACACGTGCATGAGCATGAAAAAGGTTTTGTGCATGATTGCGATGATGGATGTGGTAGCCTGTCCCCCTCTGAGGTGGCCAAACCACCACCCCCATCATCTGTCTCATATGTTCTCTCAGTTTTTCTAAATATTTTAAGGCATAGTGTGCATGAAAATATTATAGAGCATGACAGGTTATAATTCAGGTTCTTCAGGGTTCTTGGGTATGAGTTTGATGATTGCCATAGAGGTCCATCTATCCTTTGGATAGCTAGAGACCTATCCCCATCACTTTCTCTAGTCCTCAAATCAGCATATGGCATTAAAATAATGCATGAAAATATGATCAAGGACTCCTTCGAGTCCATAAGATATAGATCGGATGATTGCCATGGTGGTCCATCCTTCCTTTGGAAGGTCAGACCACTATCCCCATCCTTTATTCCCTCCCTTTCCCCATTATGTAAATAAATCAATATGAGTGAGATATACAAAAATAAGTTTGTGCATGCGCATGAGCATGAAGGTCTCTTTGATTTATACATAGATATGTAGAGTATGTATGGTGGTTGCCATAGAGATCCATCCATCCTTTGGGTGGCTGGATCTGTATCCCCACCACTTTCTCTATTTATTAGTTTGAAGTATAGCATGAAAAAGGTGCATGAGCATGCAAATGGTCCATTTTAGGTTCCAGATGGATGTGAGATGCGGTCCCTCTTTTTGAGGGGCAGCATCCCTCCTCCATTAAAACCCATCATATAAACATTTAAAAAGTCTGTATATACAAAGGAATTCTTGAGCATGAGCATGAATAATGGACCTGAGCATGATTCAGATTGTGGCATTAATAGAGGGATTTTGGGTTGTAATAGATTATCTGATATCGGGTCCAACAATGTGTAGGGCCGGGTATCAGAGATAATTTTGGTGGTATGTGTAGTTTTAAATATGGTATGATTGTATTTTATAGGCCAGAGCATGAAAAAGTTACATAAGTATTGTGTACCATTAATATGGGGCTGTAATGGTCTGGTTAATGCCCATTCTTTCTTGTAGAGTGGATGGGCATTCTCCACATCATCAGTCCTGAATGTTATAGCAGTTTTTGAATTTTCTTTTTGATGCATGAGAAATTTTCCAAATACATATGTGAGCATGAAAATAAAAATTAGGCTGTTGAGCCAGGTATGATTTTGTGGTTTTGATATGTTGTTTGGCAAGAGGCCAGGCATCATATCATCTCCTACACAATTTCCTTGTCTTTTATAAGATATTTTCTTATAGAATAATAGCCTGAGCATGAGCATGAAAGTCAAAAATATGCTTGAAAAGTGCTCTATGGTTTGAGTATTTAGAATATGGTAGTTTTTATGGCGATACATAGTATTTTTATTATTTCCATCCATTTTTTAAGGTAAACAAATCTTTTTGGCAATTTAGTGCATGAATAGGTTTTGAAAGGTGAACATGAAACATGAAATTTTCCGGAAAATTTTATATATGTCATTTTTGATGATGTTTCCCCTGTTCGGAGTCCTTTTCGGGGGCTCGGAGCAGTAAAGACCTCATCAAAAATAATATCTTTGAGGGTTGTTTGCCAAAAATAAATCATTTTATATTTGGATTGATATAGGATTTTATAATTTTTTGAATTTTCTCTTTTTCCTATCTGAATAGATGTTAATAGTGACTTAAATAAGTAATCGGAGTAGATTTCGCGAAATTTGTTCCGGTTTGTTTTGTTTTTCAATGGATTTAAATGCTTTATATTCTTATTATTTATGTTATTTAGGCCCAACTCATCAAATCTCCATAGGAGGTTTGATGCCTTGGGCCTATGTTTTATTTCTAAGGGAAAATGATCTGTTCCGACATCCAGTGAGAGCCTACTTCTAGTGTTCGGTACCCGCCTAGGGCCTGTTTCTTGTGTCAGTCCCATTCCATCCAGGGCTTTTTCGGCCCCGGATGGGCTGGGTCTGACTCCAAGGCTGAGAATAAGGGTAGAAATTAGCAAAAATATTACTTTAGCTGTAGCTGGGCCCCAGGCCGGCACCGAACCGGGAACCTTCTGACTGTATCCTTTGAGACCTATACCTGAAACCAACAATTTATGCCAAGAGCGTATTATTTCACCGTTCATCTTTTCACTTATCATACAAAAACTACTAACCATTATCATTTCCATGAAATATATACTTGTCAAGGATACAGTGTTACTTCAGCTCCCACTCGATGTCGGGGCTTCCTTTTGGTGTATCTTCTTCTTCTTCGAATGGGTCTGTCTCAGTATCTGCTGAAAAGTTTAACTCTATTGTTTGACTTTCATCCTTTGTCCTGCTGTCCTCCTTTCTTCTTCTTTTATTTGTTGGTGTCTTCTCTTCTGTGCTGTCTGCTTGTAAGCTGCCATATCTGTTCTTCAATGTTATGTTTATTGTGCTGGCTTCTGTATTCTTCTTTTTGTTCCTCTCTTCCCTTTTCTTCCTTCCGCTCTGTGTTGCCACAGCCTCTGTCCACTGTGATAGGCATGTGCCATTCTTTTCCAGTTCCCCTGGATTTGGGTTGTCGAGGTCGGTTGTGTCCCATGCGAGGTCTTTCACGGGGTCACCCTTCCATGCTGATGTCTGGTTTGTTGTGATATTGAAGATGTTTGAGTCTGTATCTGAGTCTACAGAAGTTGGGTCTTGCTGGACTTCTTGCTCCATTCCGGTCAATAGTAAAATGTTTATCCGAATTTGAGTATTTTTACTGTGTTCTTGAAAAATCAAAACTTTATTTCTAAAATTAGAAGATCAAAAGTTACAGACTATGCAGCTTTAAGGAAATCATAAAGATCCTGTAACCCTTTGATAAAACATCATCGACAACATTCATAAAGAATCACCCCACACTGTGACTGAGAGAATTCACTTGTAAAATTGTAGAAAAGATATTGAACCTCAAACAAACGTGAATCTTGGTACGAGCCACTGTCGTTTGCCTTGGAATTATTACGTTTCTGACATTAGGGACCGCTCGTTATTTAAGTGCCAGGGGGCCAGCTGAAATTTCGATCCACCATCCAATTTTTGGATGACCCCCACCTCCTAACAAAATTTAAATCCAATGACCCCCCTGGAAACCACATGAAATATAACCTGACCCCCCCCCCCCCATTTTACATCATATTGTCAAAATGCAATATTTTGTTTCATAATCCTGTTAAGTCATATGTATGGTACTATGGTACTTTTATTCAGTTATTGGCGTACATGAGTATCTGAGCTTCGATTCTAAATCTTGTCAAGTTTGACCACCATTGAAAAATTAGGAATCTTTTATATTTGATACTATTTTGTTTGTATTAATTCCTTAATTTCTAGTCAATTTTTTTTCAGTTATGCCTAGATGGGCCTTCCTGAGTTGAACCAGTGTTCAGCTGCAGGTAATAGGCTCTCAAGTGCCACAAAAAGTAGGGAAAGAGTATAGGGATGAAAGTTTTGAAGAAAAAAACCATGAGCCATAAAGGAGTGATTTTGGGTGTAAACAGTTGGGATAGAACGGTTTTTTCAAATACAGAATTCATAAAAAAGGAGTAATTAATAAGGCTATCAAGTGCCCTTACACTAAGACGTACAGATAAAAATTTTGAAAAAGTAGTGATGTTAAAAGCAGGAGTTACTTCACCTGTCTGCTTTGTGGGAAAAATATAACAGCAATTTTCTAAGATTCGAGCGAGCGAAGCGAGCGAGGACAAATTTCTGTATTCTTATCGCGTAAATGTGTAAATGCCAATTTAGAGTGAAAAGTAGGGATAGTAGAACATTTTCAAGAAACAGTAGGGAAAAGTAGAAAGGCAAGAAAAAAGAGGGAAAAATAGGACCTATCTGAAGGCCTGATTAATCAATTTCCTATCGAAATCAGCATGATTGTAACAATAAAAATACCAAAATTGAATAACTTTTATTGCAGAAATAAAAGCTGAGAAATTTATCGGCCTGCCTAACTATATATAAGAGACTAATTAATAAAACATGAGGGAGCGAAGCGAGCGAGGAAATTTTTTAATTATTTTATTAGAACAATTTAAACATGACCCCCCCCCCCCCCCCCCCCCGCTAGAAAGTCAAAGTTAATGGCGACCCCCTACTAGCCACATGGAAATTCACATGACCCCCCCCCCCCTACTTTTTTGCCGCCCCCTCCTCCCTGAAACTTAAATAATGAGCGGTCCCTTACCTCGATCACATCGCGCAGTAAATGACCTTTTCTTTAGCATTGTCTAAGCCGGGAAGCATTTTTCAAATACTTCGATTCTTTAGTAAAGACAATGTTCTTTTAGCGCAAAATATAGTTAAACAAAATCAAACATAAGGCGGGTATTTTTGCTGTGCTTATGCATAATTGTTTTCTATTGACTTATTTAAGTCATTTTAAAACCATTTGAATTTCTGTGCATTTCTGTGACAGGGACGAGTTTACCCTATCGTGAACCTGGAAATAATTTTATTCTGCCAAAGCAAGACTACGAAGGCGCTATCGATGAGAGATGTTGTATGCAGATGATCTGACCTGAGTATTGGGCCAAATGAAGGCCAGTCTTAAAATACGATCAGGTTAAGACCATTAGCCTCAAGCTCAGGGACTTTAAGGACACCCAAGGTTAAAGCTGCACAGTCTGTAACTTTTGATCTTTTAATTTTAAAAATAATGTTTTTATTTTTCAAGAACACAGTAAAAATACTCAAATTCAGCTAAACATTTTACCATTTTCGTAAATCTTAACAAGTTATCACTATCAAAACAACTGCAGTTATGTTAAAATTCAATGGTCTAGAATTATTGGAGGGACGCAAATAATTACCAATCAAAAAAACACACACCTATTTGATAAGATAATTCACTTTTCCATGCAGTTTTCAGCTGTACTGAACGTTTTTATTGTGAAAACATAGCTTAATTCTACTTTTACAAATGATTTAAAAAGAAAATCAAAATTTTCGAAAAATGTTCATAGTTACAGAGTATGCAGCTTTAAGAAGATACATCGCAAACAAATGTGTACTGCCGAAGGTCGGTGAACCCTATTTTTAAAATGCCTTTACTTGTTAATTCATATAAAGGGAAATAAAAAAATGTTTTTCCATTTTACCACAAAACGAAGAATTTAAAATATATGTGAGAAATAGATAGATTAAAATGTATCTTATAAAGAATAATTTATAAAAAAAAATCTCAATTTTAGATAAATCATATTAGTAGGAAGTACGGCATTTTGTGTAAGACGTGTTTATAAATAAATTATACTTGCTACATAAACTCACATTTACCCATACCCGTCCACGTTACCGACTGCGCTATATGCGCTATATTGTTTGGTTTGATGTTTTAACGAATCTTTTCAGCCACTTCCGTGCAAAGAAGTGGTAATCTCATACTAGGTAGCTCCCCAAGCGGCCCTTTCAGAACAGTTACTTTAGAACTTATGGCCATTTGTTCAGATAAATAATGTATTCTGTCCTTAGTTCGGTCGTAAGCGAGTTCCAAATGGGCTGTCTATGAGAAATTTAATGATGAAGTAAATGTTTTGACTAGTCTCAAGAGACGTCATCTGTTAGACGATGCGCAAGCTGGGGTCCGACGAGTGGCCCCGCGAGTGGCTCCAGTCCATGTAAAAAACAACGTGCGTGCTGTGGTAGGTGCATGGCATACCCTGCGCGGATCCAGAGAGGGACACTGGGGTTCTAACTCTCCCACTCCCCCTGAAAAATCACAAAGCTCTAGGCGTGTATGGAACTCTCATAAAATCACAAAACTACCCAGCCAGCATTTACACACCGGGTAGGCGGAAATCGAAAACGCTATCAACAATCGACTGTGGAAAAGCGGATCAAAAATCGATAAAAACAGTGTTTTCGATTTCGACAACCGAAAACCCTGTTTCTATCGATTTATGCTCTACGTTCCTCGATAGTATTGGCGTTTTCGATTGCCGCCTACCCGGTATGATTTAGTGTCGGACAGCCACTGAAACGGAATTGAAAATGACATTTCGTTAGCAGACCGACGTACATGTTACAAATAACCACAACATTGTTAGGAGCGTCCTCTGCAAGGGTAGGCTACATGTAACACTAACTGAGCCTTGACATGTAATTTCAAACAATGTGGTATTTTGACAACTGTAGACTCCTGGAGATGAGTCTGTTCAGCCTCATTTTAAGCTTAGAAACACCAAAATGATGTTCAGTCAGTAACATTCAGGTGACTAGCAAAGGCTCTGATCAGGCTGCGCGTATGCGCAGGCTGGTCTGAGGCTTTGCTGGTCTCACATACCACATTGTTGGAAATCTCAAGTCATGCCTTAACTTCTTATACAATTCATAGAGATACATTTCTTCAAATGCATAACCTTGAGTAATTTTAGGTTTTGGCGAAAGACGTTCTGAATGTAAGCGGCTTTTTGACTTGGCCCACTGACTGTCTGTATAAGGTTAAAGCTGATTTCTGTGTTTCATCATGATAATTAGTTTTTTTACTTTACTTTTTCTCTGTGATGATGCTTGTTTACCTCCATGCGATCTAACCCTTTTTGTGTTTTAACAACAGCAGAACAAGACGACGGTTCGGCTAGTAGATTTATTACACCCCCCCCCCCCACACACACACACACTCAACCCCGCTGGCTAGGCTGTCGTCCTTTTCCATGAGTTTGTTGGTTATTCATTGTTTGTTTTCGCCCCATTGAGTGTTGGGATTTTGAGTTGGGTCCTGGTTTTTTGGTGGTCTCGGTGTCCTTTTTCTAGTTTTGCATTAAACATGCTGAGTGATGAAGAATAAAGAGCTGGTTGCTTTACTTAAATTGCGTGAATGCTTTTGTGTAGCTGTCTGTGTTCTGCGTCTCTTCCTTGTGGTTCCATGGACTGTTCTGAGATCTGTGATTGTGGTATTACCTGGAAGCTTCGTTTCCTGTTAATTGCACTGTTATATGATCTCAAATGCAGCGTCTAAAACTAATAATGAACAAGTTGGATATCGATGTTGAATACAATTTGAGCCAGTGCATGAAATTTCCAACAATGTGGCATGTGCGACCAGCAAAGCCTCAGATCAGCCTGCGCATACGCGCAGCCTGATCAGAGCCTTTGCTAGTCACCTGAATGTTACTGACTGAACAGCATTTTGGTGTTTCTAAGCTTAAAATGAGGCTGAACAGACTCATCAGAGCCTTTGCAAGTCGCTTGAATATTCTTTGACCGTTAAGCTACTGACTGAACATCATTTGGAGTTTCTAAGCTTAAAAGGAGGCTGCACAGGCTTGGATGAGTCTACACTTGTCAAAATGCCACATTGTTGGAATTCTGACGCGGCGGCTTCTAATTCTAATAAGAACTGAAACACGAGTCACTGGTATCATTTTACACTGTTAAAGATTTACGTTGTTAATATACGAGGGACATTTGGAAAGTTCTTATAATGGTCTTGTATCTCAGTAACCCATTTACAAATCCTGTCATGTTTGGTATCATTTTAAAGAACTATCTTTTCTCTATGTTATGGCACAAATTTCACGAAGCTATTATAATGCAGACACGAAACAAAATATTGTGAAAACATGTACTGCTTGGTTTAAACATATTTTATTTGTAGACTTTGTACATAGAACAACATATAAAGACATACAATAATAAACAGTATAGAAATGGGATTCAGAAGAAAGTCTTCAGACTTATCCGAATCTGCATCACATCTAAAATATCATTTTACTCATTTTATCGAAATTTGAAGAGAAAACCATTTCTATACCAATGCTAATTTGGTACTCTAATGTACTACGAGAGTTCGAAAACTTTCAATTATATGTAATATAACAAGAGGCTCCACGGGGATGGAACATTTCATTTTCTAACGTTTAAACATATTATAAATGTATACTAGTTCGTAAATCTCAAGGTCAAAAAGTAGTTAATTAAAGGCAATTTAATGGAATCGTTTCGTCCATAATATATACTCCTGTATAATGATGAAGAGCTGCCAATTTGTCTCGTCGGACAGATCTGTGACTCCGTATATAAGATTATTTAAGGTTGGTTTACATAATAGAGATTTTGATTGCAGCATTTCCTGGCGAAAGCTATTAAATCTTTTACAATCAAACAAGTAGTGTTTGGTAGTTTCTGGTCTACCACAAATGCATAGCGGACTGTCAATGATGTTTTTTTGAAAAGATGTGGTGATTAAGAGAGCTACAATCCATTCTCAGTCGAGCATGATAATTTTTACCAATGCGCTTGCCGTCCAGATAGAAGAGACGGACACCGATTAGGGTAGAAACAAGAAAGTTCTTAAAAGCGCAAATACTTGGTGCATTTCTAGTAGTATGGTGTAGTTCATTCCAATCGCGTACTACTGAAGGAAGAAAGGAATTGTAATACAACTGTAATACAGCTGGGTATTTGAGCGTATATATTTGTAACCAGATGCATTACGGAGGTTATATGCTGTATTATTTCCACAAGTGATGACAAGTAGTAAGGACATAGTCCATTTATCATTTTGTAGAATTATATTTCTTTATGTTTTTTCTCTCTGGCAAGAGAGAGTATCCCATCCAACTTCTTTTAATTTTTTTCTATTGAAACTACATTGTAACTTAGTATTATTATTACACGACGTCAGCATATTCAAGTAACGGTCTGATAAATAAAAATAGATGATCTGTAGTGATTTTCTGTTAAGTTGGAATTTAAGTTTTCGCATTACATTAACACGATGCCAAGCTTTTGTTTTGATATTGTTAAAGTTTTCATGCCGTGAAAGATCATTTGTTAAGGTTAGTCCCAGGTGTTTGTGAGACTCAATAGTGATGTCTTGTTGATTCATGTAAAGGGTTGGATGAAGTGGTTTAATGAGTTTTCGTGAGAATAGCACTGACTCTGTCTTTGATGGATGAAAGGTAACAAGTCAGTTTGATGCCCATGTGTAGCGAAGAACTCAGCCTGAAAGGCAGAATGCCCTAAGGCGTTCAAATCTACAAACAAAAAAGGTAATGAATTAGGTAGATCAAGAGATGTAAACCAGAGTGTAGACCAAAGATCTCAGCCTGAAAGGCAGAACGAACCAAAGGGTTCTAATCAACAAACAAAACAGGTAATAAATTAGGTAGATCAAGAGATGTAAACCAGAATGTAGATCAAAGATCTCAGCCTGAAAGGCAGAATGAACCAAAGCGTCTCAGTCAACAAACAAAAACAGTTAAAACAGTAATTAATCAGTGAGACCAAGAGATGGTTCACAAGTAAAAGATAGGCAAGTAAGACATCAGAAAGGCAACAACAAAAATTCAGGAAAAGGTGGTAAGACCGCTACATCTCGTAAGATCCAGCAAACAGGTTCAGGTTTCAATGATGGAGAGTCCATTGCGTGCCATCGCAACGCTCATGGAAAAATGTCTCATCATGATAACCAATCAAATCTAGAAACAACACAGGTAAATAAAGGTAGAAGTAAACTGAAAAGTAGTTTAGGTAGATCAAACCAAAGCAGTAGTAAACAATCAGGTCAGAACGCAGAACAGAATCATAAAAAGCAGGTATCAGCTCAGAAAACAGCTACATCTAATTCAGTTAATAAGGTTAAAAACAAGCAAACCAATCAAAAGTAAATGGTAAATGCAAGCCTGTCAAAACAAAAACAGGAAGGTAAGGAAGTGGTTATTCCTTCATGCATTGATTGTTAAGCTGGTAACTGTTAGCCTATAAAGGAAACAGATATTAAGGCTATAGTTGCATCTCAGAGGAGTAATAGTGCTATGTACTATAAACTGAAATGGTGAGATAATAGTACATATCGGTATTTCCCATGCAAAATACCAAAGTCACATGATAAGGGAGTACCATGCAAACAGGACAATGTCAGATAAGAAACGTTAAAAAGCCTCTACACAATAAGCAGCACAAATTCTTCACTGAAACAGACCATCGGGTCAATGCAGCAACTAAACAGCCTGAATAGCGAGTCAGTGTTAACCCTACTCTTTTGGCAGTGAAATATTAAATGGCAGATCATATTATTTGGTCAAAATGGTTATTGGTATTCCACAATGGCAACTGATTTGTACGACTCATGATCTGGCAGTTGATATGATCACCAAGATTTATCAAGAAAGGGTAGATCTCCTATATAACATTATAACCTATAAGAATTCAAGCAGCAAAAGAATCCAACCAATCTCATAATAGAAATTAACCAGCCCATTGCCCAACTGTAAGGTACATTCATGAAATGGAATTACGTACAGATGGCATCTGGTACTGTCTGTTCAGCTTTACAAAATCTGAAATTCCACCAGCGTTCATAAGTTGACTAAACTGCCCCCAGGTTTTTCAAACAACTTCATAACTAGCAGTAGCTTAACAGTCATAGAATATTCAAGCGACTAGCGAAGGCTCTGTTCAGACTGCGCATTTGCGCAGGCTGGTCTGAGGCTTTGCTGGTTGCACATAACACATTGTTGGAAATCTCACATGCGGCTCGTTTAAATGTTTAGTGCTTACACATCAAAATTGTGAAAATCACAACCACCTTCTAAATTACAAACAGCAGGTTTTCAAAAGAAAGAGCATTGGCAAAATATGCAAACACGCATGCACTAGCATATATTAGAAGTTCCATGCATAGATGGGTCACATTTTGGCAGTAAACATATATATAAAGATGTATGTTGGCAGATGACTGTACAATCCAATGTTGGCTTGGTGATAGACTGAAACTGTGAAAATAGACATTAAAAGACAGTGCTGGACACTTTTGCAAAGAAGCTAAAGAATTCCTTTGCAATCACATTTACTACCTTACATGTATTTCAGCTTTTCAAGTTTAACTTTAGTGCATTCTAGTTCTGATATTAAGTTTTGAAATGTTCATATAGTAGTACGTCTTGCATATTGAGGTCAATAGAAGAATAAGGCATATATGACCATGGGCCTTGGTAGGTAATGTAGCATTGGGAAGAATGCATCAAGCGATTATACTAGGTTTACATTGACCTAATTTACGTCAATGTCTAATTTGGTACCTAGTGTAATTTAAAGAAGTTTTTTTCTTAAAAGTTGAACTATTGACATTTTGTTTATATTAAGGAAACTTCTTTCAACTTAATGAAACAATGACCATAAATAAGTCCGAAATTAAGTTTGACCTTTGATGATATTTCACCTACGGTTACTCATATTGGGGTCCCAGCAATATATTTAATTACATTGTTTACAGAAATCACAGAACAAAGTGTCAATTAACATATGAATACTCTTTAGGGTGCGGGACCAAAAAGATATAGTGCAAATGGTCCAGGTCATTTCCCAAAAATTGTTGCCATGCCCATATGTGATACAAACTACATGTATCTATCAAGTTTTCTGCGGAGCAAAATTGAAAAACAGCTTGGACCTTGGTATGAAACTTTTGGGAGGTGGGATCTACCTTTTTAAATGGTCTAAGGTTTGCCGTCATGCCAGCTAAACACTTTTTGTTTTAACAGCAGCATAATCTAGTGCGAAGTTTTGGCGCCAATGAAATGCATTTAAGCCCACCTGTGTCGTCAGTGTGCTATCCGTTCTTAAGCGGTGGTTCTGTTGTTATTGTTGTTGTTGTTGATTCATTGGTTATTGTTTGTCCTTTTGTTTATGGGGAGTTTGTGTTCCGTCTGTTTTTGTTATGTTTTCTAGTTTTGCAATTATCTTGCTTAGGACGAGAAAGCTGGCCCAGAGGTTATAAAACTATTTTATGCTCAACTCAGCTAAGCACAAAATGTATCCTGCTCATAAATGTTAAAATGCCAACAATTGATCCTGCTCATAAATGTTAAAATGGCAACAATTGTTGGCATTTTAACATTTATGAGCATGATAAATACAGCATCTGAGACTTATAGTGAGAAACTTCTTTATTTGTCGGTATGTCGGTTTTAATTAGAAGTAGAAATTTTGTGCTGAGTGGAGTTTAGCACGAAATAATTTTTATAAACTCGGGGCCTGGTACTATCTTAAAGCTGTCTTGTGGTTGTTAATGTTCTGTGTTTCTTTCTCGATGTGGTCTGCAGTGTATGATTTTGGTATATTCTGGTCATATTCACATACCTATAGCATGGTCAAATTTGTTTAAAATTGCATTCAAATGGTAATACTTTTGTAAAGTTTAGGTTTAGCGTAGTTTCTGATGAAGTCAAAGTTCTGATACAAGCTTAGATATGTGTAACCTTATGAGACCAGGCCCCGAGGTTATGATAATTTTTTCATACTCAGCTGAGCACGAAATTTATCCTGCTCGTAAATGTTTAAATGCCAATAATTTTACTATTTATTAGCATGATAATTACACCATCTGAGAGACTTAAAGCAAGAAACTTCTCCATTTGTCAGTATTTTAGCTTTTATAAGCAGTTGAAATTTCCAGCTTAGTTGAGTTGAGCATGAAAAACGTTTTATAACCTCGGGGCCAGGATTCGGAATTGCAATGCCTCCTTAAAATTAAGGAAGACTCAAGTTTAGTATAGATTATAACGGTTAAAACTGATTAAAATCAAAATAGTTCCGTTTTTTTCGGTAGATTACAATGAAATCTTTGGCCACAGTACCGCATCAATCCAGGAAATTTATCTAGCATTTAATATAGCATGTTGAAATGTCAAACTTATCAAAAGTCTTAGGCATGTTAATTCCGGGCCCAAGACTACAGATAAGAACATAACGTCAAGGTTGAAATACGATTTTCCAGCATCAACATTTCTCATTAACCACAAGGCATATTGAACTCAAATTTCATTTGAAGTATGCATTAGATGAATTATGACGTCGCGTCTGGGTGTCATATAACGGCATTTATTGCACACCGGATAAGGATACCTTAGATTTTACCCTGGAATAGAAAATCGTACATGTATTTTACCCATGCTATCTTTAGCCCAGGATGTCAAGTTACGTCATCATGTAAAATTGCATCTTTGTGCATTCAGGGACTTCTGGAAGCTTATTTTAAAATAAATTAAAAAAAAAGTGATGAGCAAGAAAACGAATCCATTATTCGTGTGAGAGTAGGATAGAATATCCGTCCCTCGAGATCACCGTTTGTCATCACTCGGCAAGCCTCGTAATGCCAAACGGCGATCCTCTGGACGGATTTTTCTATCCTACCGCTACACTCATGATATATTCTAATAGCTTTATAATCTGAAAACCACTAGTGGTTTACAGATTTTAATATCGTTAAAAAATAACGATCAAAACAACGTGCGCACATAATGGCAAAATCAAATCAACTGCGATTTGAAAAAGTAGTTTTAATGTCATGTGATATATAGGTTCTGTCATTCGTGCTTTGGTAATATTGAATTGATTAAACTCGTTACGAAAAAAACGATACAATGCCCGGCATGACTCTGTCACTCGTACATGTATCATATCGCTTTTCCCCAACTCACTTTATAAATTCAATAATTATACATGCGCACCCATTGAGATCTTCAATCTGTAATTGGATGTGTGGCCAATGGCACCTGAAAATGGCTTACAAGCCCATCCTCAAACATTTTCTAAAATGGGTGCGAGCTGGGTACCATTAAGCTATTATAAATTAGTAGTCTGACCACCGATTTTAGTCAAAACAGGCATGCATAACTAGTGTCATCCTGAGGATGTGACGTGGGCTCTAAAGTTCTATTTTTTACGTGCGCGGACCCAGAGGGGAGACAGGGTGTCCGGACACCCCCTCCCCCTTGAAAAATCACAAAGCTATGGCATCTCTTCGCAATACTGGTCTGGATTCCTTGAAACACCACAAAGCTACCAAGCCAGCATTCAATGTTGGGTCATAATAGGCGTTTCGCTGGCGAGGCCGATGGTGGGTCGCTTTAAATTATATTTGGATTTTCTCTCCCCTCTCCCCTCATCAACTAAAAAAATATATGTATATGAAAAAAACGTGTCTGAGTTGGACCCTCTCTGACAAAAGTTATTGAATCCGCGCGTGTCTTATTCCGGGGGAGCTACTTGTATATTTCATCAAAAGCTACACTTTTCAGATACATATATGGTTAAGCCTGGGGAAATATCAACTGTTATTTACCATGGTTACTGTATCCGAAACTTTCATGTATGAATTTTTTTTTAAAAAAAAAACACTCTTCCCCAGGCTGTTTTACATCAACTTTGTATATGAGAAGGAAGTAACGAAATTAATAGCATGTACATATACACATGTACGTATATTTAATTGATTACACATGTACATATAAATACTTCTTAAATTTAGTTACATTTATTTGTTTGTGTTGTATGTGTGTAATACTTCCAAAGCCTCGTGTCCGGCGCAAATTAAATCTTGTGAACTAATCAGGCCCGCCTTTTTTCACGATTGAATGGTATCACACCATTTTTCACATGACGTATTTTGACAGTCAAATAATTAGAGATTAATGCATGTCCACCGTTGTGGTACCAGACATATCCCTCACCGGCGTCACTGCGTTGTGTCCTTGAGCAAGACACATTTATCCTAGCTTAGTACTGGTTCAACCCAGAAAGACCCTTCCCTATAAAACTGAAAGATTGTTGATGGGACGTAAAAAATCAAATAAAACAAACAAACAAAACCAGACATATCAGATCGGTATAATGGCTAGAGGGCAAATACGGAGACTGCAGGACCAATATGTCTGGAACGCGCGCGACGATCCTACATTAGTAGATCTGACAAGTAATGTCTTTGTTCCATGTACAAACGTGAATTTTATTTTATGATAATGCATAGAGGATGGAGTTTAGCATGAATATTCATGAAGGAATGGGTTAACTAAAGGAGGACGGGTATAACAAAAAAAAATCTTAGGGTGCAGCTTAAGTATTTTACCAGGGGCATAGGTTTAGATAAACAAAAAAATTCAGCATAAAATTGTAAATATTTTCTTACCAATAATTTTAAGCATATGTTTTGGGTGCTCAAAAGAACCGTATCATTGAGACGGTTCTTTTGAGTACCCACAACAAATGTTTTGGTTGAGAAATAAGATTGTCTTTCTGGTACACACTCTTAACTTAAGACCTGCAGGTGATAAAGTAACCTCTTTCTGTTAAGTTGAAGCCGTAGTGAAAAAGAGAGGATTAGTTCTCATGAAACTTAAAGATCAAAACGCGGTACCGTGTTACTTTTAGGGAGAGAATAATATGAATTTGGAACTTAGCTTTAACCAATGTAGGACGCGTCCTCCTTTCAAAATTGAAAATGACAATCCACGAATAAGAGTATAAAAAGAGCTGAGCTCAGAGGAGGAGAGGATGAATTGAATTTAAATTGAAATAGAAGAGTTGATTTTTTAAAGGCAAAATTCGCGATATATTGTCACACAGTTACTTTTAATGAAAAATAGATGGAATTAAATTTCAGTCTTAAACACAAGGAGGACGTATCCTACTTTTCAATTGAAATCACGATTTATAAGTCCACAAAATAAGAGTATAATATATTGAGCTAAGATCAGAGAAAAAGATTCCTTGTGTTTAATTTATCCTCAAATTTAAGGTAGTTGTTCAAAACAGAAGTTTTGTATTACTTGACTTTTCGCTTTCTGTAAAGGCGGCGCCTCATGAATGCGTAATTAGGACTAGTCAACTTTAGACATAGGTAAAAGCTGAAAAGGAGGCGTGGTTTTATTCAAAAGTAACTGTTTCATCTTGTGCCACCACCTCAGTCATTATTTAGTCCTTAAAACGCCAGCAAAAATTGCATTTGAAAATGTCTATTTACAATGTAACATAAGCAGGGAGGCAAACATTGTGGACCCAGATCAGAGTGCTCCTACAGGAGCAGTCTGATCTGGATTCACACTGTTTATCTATGATACTTCAAATAGTTTAGTGGACGACAAAAACATTCATTTTGTGATTATGCGCTTTAAGGGTTAATAAATGTGAGTTCAGTGTGTATACGGTTAGGATTTTCATGAAATGCATGCACGTTTGCGCGGCTCAAAAAGCTTATTAACTCGTTACCAAATTATAAATAAAACCTGATTTCCCTTCCTTAGCAGTTGAAATAGCCGAACCACACCCAGATATGAATATTAAAGTTGCCGCCTTTACATTAAGCGAAAAGTCAAGTGATAATATAATACAACGTATTATCACTGGATTCTAGAAGGTTCGTCGTAAGGTGATTGATTAACCTTTTGTAGACCAGTGAAATATAACATAAAAGTTAAAAACAGTTTATTAAGGATGATCCAATGTTTATAATAAGGGGTCACAGGTTACAATGTCCAAATGATATTGAATTTGATTATCTGAATGTCGTTTTTGTCTTAGCAAACAGTGCAGACCCTGATGAAACGCCGCATTTAGTAGCATTTTGTCTTGGTCATTATTGTTTGCAAAGTACCATTAGGGGATATTTATCGCCTTAGTGCTAATAACATTCACAAGGAATTGGGAAACAGATTTACTGGACCTATATGGATATCTGAATGATACGATTTCATTACATTTTAATTGGCTTTATTTTGTTTCATATTTTCTTACAACACAATTTGATAAATTTCCAAAGCTTCTTTTCTGATCATCTTCAACTTGTATTTTGTGTCTCTTATAATGTCTCTTGTAATGTCATAAGGGATGCTGCATACCCTGAAAAAACAGTTTACTATTAACTATTTGCAAAGTAGTGTCATCTGCTGATTACCTTTACAAACAACTTGAACCGAGATAGGGCCAGACAAAATGATAGGCTTGATCTGGATCCAAACTGTTTGACAGTATTCCTTAAAAAGTTTTATCAAAGCAGTTGATTTTGAAACATCATCAGCATATTACAGAAAGCATGCAAAAACATCTGAGTTAACATTTAGCCCATCAGTGTCATCAGCTGATAGCTACCACAAACGGTTTAAACTCAGATCAGACCAGACAAAAAGTAGGGCCTGGTCTTGATCAAATTTGCTATACCACTCTGCTGGTTTTCATGAAAGATTGTTTTGATAAGTGTCATATCCGAAAGAGCTACATGCATTAAGGGGCAAATTTGCCCCCCCCACCCCCTCTGAAGCAAAAAACGGAAAGTCGTGTGTCATCAATTTCATCATATTGGTTTATTAGAAGAATAACCCAAGTGTTATATCCTGGCTTTATTTTACTTGTATCGTTGCTATGGTAACAAAAATGGCGAAAGAAATAGGCTTAAAGTAGAGAAATTGATTGTCTGGGCCAAATTGAAGGCTTTTGAAGACCTAAATTTAAAAATGAGATACATGTATAAGCACAAGCAAATACCATAAAAACCTTTTAATATATTGTGTGCCGTGATAATTCTCATCATTTGTTAAAATAAATTGCTGGTATTTGGTTGTGCTCTATATTAATTCCTCTGATACATGTCTCAAATCCTTTGCTCCAAATTGGTCATTTTCCTTTTTTCAGCCTACTTTGGCGACCATTTATGTTACCATAGCAAGCAATACCAGAATTTTACACTTTGGCTATTGTTCTAATAAACTAATATGAAGAAACTTGTGAGGAACATCTATAATTTTCTGACCACATAGGGGCCCAAAATAGCCTTTTAATGCACGTACCTCTTTGGCAGACCACAAAAAAGCATGCGAAAGTTCCCAGAATGCAAAGAATTCAATCAATGTGACATGAAAAGTAGATAATAATCTAATAATATGCGCATGTTTATGAGATATTATACAATTATTGACTAATGAGGCATTAGATATGATGTGATATCGACCAGATAATATCAATATTGACCGAGGCGAAGCCGAGGTCAATATTGGTATTCTCTGGACGATATCACATCATATCCAATGCCTCATTAGTCAATAACTGTTTTATTATATAACATGCAGAGAAAGATGTACAGGTATCATTGCACCTGGAAAAATTACTGAACTTATATACAAGTTTTGGGACAGTCAAGAATTTAGCAGAAACAGTGCAAACCTAGATAATACCACCCTTTTACTATTTTATATATGTTGTGCATGAGTGTCATTATTCAACATTTACAAACAAGAATTCTAACACGCCTCGCCTGTAGAGCCAATGTTAAAACAGTGTGATATATCAAACAATAATCCACAGCGTTGAAAGCGCAGGGAAAATGTGTGATAGCTGACGTCATTTGCTACTGAAAAATGACGTCATTCGTGGCGTTAGACGGTGTAACGTCGTTTTTACGCTTGAAAGACGTTATAAATAGATGTAAACGTATGCGACGTGGTATAAGTATTGGCGGGAGTTCTTCAGTGCACAGACGGAACGTTGGAAGAAGCTGAAGACTTCATTTTTGTTTTCGTCGTTTATTGTGCACTAAAATCGAAATAGATCAGCTCCAGTGCGTGATTTATCGCATTCTCGGCAACTACGATAGGATTACTAGCGTCACTTTAGAAAAGCAGAACCGGAACGGAAAAACACAAGCAATCTAATTTTAGTAACTAATATTCACCAGCAAGCGCGCGCCAGCCAGTGAATATGACAATATATAGACTGGCCACGTGAGCGCTCTAAGCCAATGAAAATCGGTCTTTTTGCTTAGTTAATAATAATAGTTCTTGTTATATGACAGGAGAGAATCCTGTCTCCTGATTGACCCAATGTGTCTTCATAAATCTCTATGTCTACCTGGAAACTGGTCTAAACCAGTTTACAAGTTAATATTGCATGAAAACCAGCTCAAAATAGTTTCCAGATGTTATATTTTGACACTTTTGCAATATCACCCTCTGGAGAGCTAGAAAATAGCATGATGAGTATGAAACTAACATGTGCTGCATGAAATTGACATGATTTGCTCTTTCACCTCCCAACAGGTAAATTAAAGACTTTCATGAATTTTTACAACAGTTTGGTTTGTTTTGTTTGCTTATTTATCTTTGTTTGAATAAACAAACTGTAAAAAACTTTTTATGATAACATTGCATATTTCCCACTTACAGAATTAATAAAGGCGCTGATCAGACTGCGGGGATGGGCAGGCTGGTCTGCGTCTTGGTTGTTCGCAAACTACCGAAGACAGGTTTTCAACCAATCCATATTGTTTTTTAACCAATAAAAGCTGTGTTCTGTGGATCTATTCAAATGGACATATCAATTAAAACGATTTTGCTTGTTCCATAAAAATGATCTAAATGTTTCATACTTTCCAAAATCAGACTCCTTTTGACAGAGTATGTGTATGGGAGCTATTTTAGTGCAACATCTTGCACCCGCTTAAGCTGTATTCTTTTCCTACACAGATCATGCTATTTTACCACTCCATACATACAAACACTTATATAAGTTTTATATATATACGTATGTGTATATATGTAAGATATGTTATATTGTTATATGACTGAAGAGAATCCTGTTTCCTGATTGGCTCAATTTGTCTTCAAATAATCTTTATGTCTACCTGAATACCAGTTCAAACTGGCCTACAAATTAATATAGCATGAAAACCAGCTCAAACTAGTTTCCAGAAGTAAATAATTTTGACACTTTTCTAATATCACCCTCTGGAGAGCTAAAATAGCATGATGAGTCTAAAACTAAGCTGCATGAAATTGACATGATTTGCTGTTTCATACCCAACAGGTAAACTAAAGACTTTCATGGATTTTAACAACTGTTTTGTTAAGTTTTGTTTGTTCATTTATCTTTGTTAGAAATGCTGTCAAAAATGTTTTATGATTAAATTTACATTCCATAATCAGAGAATTAATATACGTTTCCAAATGCAAAATACTACATTAAAATATTTTAATATTAATTTATAAAACTTGTGAGAAAGTCCTTAGGTTGAAGGTTGAACATGACTTCAACAACAAGAGTAAAAGTAGAAAAAGGTCATTCTTAGTTGAATAGACATCTAACAAAACAGTTATTGATTTCAATTTCGGTATACATGAGCATTTATCTACCATTTATTTAGTGCAACATCTTGCACCCACTTAAGCTGTATTCTTTTCCTACACAGACCATGCTATTTTACCATTCCATACATACAAACACTTATATAAGTTTTATATATATACAAACGTGATATTCGATTTGGCTTTGCGAGATCAGTGAATTATCACTTTTTCGGGAAGATAAATTCTCATGTCTACCTCATTGAGTCAATAATTGTAAAATATATACAATGGTGAGACAAAATTAAACTATAACATATTATGTATAAATAACTCTGAAATGGAAGGACACTTAATGAGGGTCTGGATGGGGGCTCTGGTATTCACTAATTATAAAAAGTTTAGCCCATCTTACATCTCATTATTTTTTGGTTATTCATTAAAAAAAGACCAATTATTTATTAAAATCTGATTATTCACTATTTATTTTTTTTCTTCTATTCATTAAAAATATGATTATTCATTATTTTTAGGCCCGTATTATATACTATTCATAATTTTTTGGCTCATTATTTATTATTCATTATATAATAAGTGGCCATTAATCACTAATAATTATACCCCATCAAGTCCCTCTTTTATGTCATTAAAATTAACACTTTAAGAATGGAATGTCGAAATATTTACCTGAACATCTAGATGAGTTTCGGTTTTCTAGGTACTGTAAATAAAACAAAACAGCGTTTCATTAAAATTGTCCTGGTGATTTTAATCCGAAGTCACACCTCCTTTTCAAATAAGGACACTTAAATAGAACAGCATATATTCGTACGTAAGAAGGTGGTAAGCTTATTAAGAGATACAGTAGAATCTGTGTAATATAGCCACGCGCAAATAGACAAAACAAATATCTTAATAACAAAAAGAAGCTTAATGAAGGTCGAAAGTAGTGACAATGCAATACTTTTGACCTGCATTAAGTGCTAATTGGTCTAGAAAATCTATTTTCTGCATTTTTGAGAGCAGGTTTAACTGTAATGAAAATATGAAGGTATGTTCTTTGTGGTTTTGTTTGTTTGGTTTGATGCTTTACGTCGCATTAACAAGTACGGTCATTTCAGGGCGGTCAGTTCGTCTAACCACATTTTTCCTGGGCATGCTTGACTAAGCGGTTAACCAATACTTCGTGCACACACTTGACAACAACCATTCTTAAATCAGCAAAACCGAAGAAACTATTTCATGACCCAAATTGGATCAGACCTGGAACAAACTCGCGACCCCTGGATCTGCAGTCTGGCATGTATCTGTAGTCAAACACGTTACCGACTGTGCTGCGCGGTCCAGCATGTTCTTCTTGGTGCAATTGGAAATATTATTGAAAAGGTTGGAATTGCAGGCCGTATACCCGCCTTAATTTGCAAGTTATCAACATTATGAATTGCCCTACCAGCTCTTGTGTGTGTCATATGGCTAGGTTCAGCCTACAATTTAATTATGCACGCTTCTTTCACAAAGGAGTTGAAAACACGATTTGGGAGAGTGCTTGAGCTATCGATCATGCGGTTTGTCAACTTTAAGAAATAGTTTTAGATTAAATCATAACAGATATTGCAAAACAAGAACAAGCCAATTTTTAACGTACAAATGCAAACTATTGGGAAACAATGGTACGGATATGCCATTATTTAAACTGATCACCAGATATGACTGCGTAATTGAAAATCATATTTCCTATTTCTCAAACAAAACATATGTTGTTGGTACTCAAAAGAACCATCTTGAAAAGACAGTTCTTTTGAGTATCCAAAACGCATGTTAAATTTGTTACTAATGGATACTGATATATTTACAATCTTAAGCTAATAGTGTGGCCTAACTAGTTCTATGATCACAGATCGGCATTTGCAAGGCTAACCTATGACAATAAGAGCAAGATAAAAGTACAGAGATAGATAAAACATGCACATACAGTCAGAATACATCATGCAAACAATCAGCTTTATCAGTCACCTCTAATATTAACTGAATTGTTTCAACGTAACCTGATAAACGTTTCCTATCTCACAGCATGTTACCTTTATCAGGTCATGATGACGTTGCACTTTTTGAATGGCGTCGCTAATGACTCAAGTTTCATAACCTCGGGACCTAGGGCTCATAACAAAAATTAAGGCAGAAGTACAAAATCCTTGTATTTGAAATGTACAATTTCAGGACACGTTTTCGAACTTTACCCTAACATTTATTTTGAAATACAAATTAAAACTTTACTGCTTATCGGCTGAAGTTACAGTATATACATTACATAATATTTTCCACAGTGCTGCATAGATCCTTGAAATGAGCACGTTTACGTACTTTTACCCTAACATTTATTTTGAAATACAAATTAAAAGTTGACTGCTTATCAACTGAAGTTATCATAAACACATTACATTATATTTTCCAAACTGCTGCATATATTTTTGAAATGAGTATAGGTCTGCTCTATTTCAGAAAGCTCAGAAATATTACATTAACCCCTAAAAGCCAAGAAAAAGGTCATCTGAAAATGTCGTCTGCTGAAGTCGTCTGGTGCAAATAACTGCCTAACATTACTGACAAGTTAAGTATGGAATCAAACAGTGTGGACCCAGAACAGACTGCTCCTATAGGAGCAGTATAGGAGCAGTCTGATCAGGGTCCACACTGTTTGCCACAGAGGCTTCTTAAACATTTCATCAGACGAGAAAAGCAGACGACTTTTGTTGAGATTGGCGCATTAAGGGTTATCTCACCTTTCCTCTTGCAGACAGTGACAGGTTCACAGCGTCCATGGCAGAAACACAGATTGGCACTTGTGTTACAGAGAACAAATCTGCCATAGCACTTATCGTTCACACAGGTACCACCAATATGTCCAGCTGAATCAGAGAGAATATAAGAATCTATCATGAGTGTGAGGGCGGGACAAAAGAACACATCTTAAGGATCACCGTTTGCCATCAGGAGACTTGTCAAGTGGAGTAAAATATACAATTTTACCAGTGTAGTAAAATATAAATTGTTACTAGTAGAGTGAAATATAAATTGTTACTAGTAGAGTGAAATATAATATGATGCCAGTGAAGTGAAATATAGAAGGTTACCAGTAGATTGAAATATAATATATGTTACCAGTTGAGTGAAATACACCAGTGTACGATGTGCGTTTATTTAATTGTGGCACCGAGATTCTGCAAGGCACATTATAGGATTTACCCATATTTCACTCATTTGAATTAGTTGAAGTGTTCACCCTTAACAGAAACTCAGTTTCTTGTCTTGAAATCCAGGCTCTGAATGCGGATAAGTTGACGTTTCGGACACACCCTGCAGACCTGCCAGGAGTACTTTGGGACTAATATCGACGTCTAGTGAGATTGTTTTACAGTTAAGTAAACAGGAAAAGATCACAGGGACTCAAGTCTGGTAAATACGATTGATGGTGGAGCTGTACCACATTTCATTCTCGATGTAACATTGAGAAAAAATAATCTTTAACAGATTAAAGGACAAACTATATATTCAGATAAATGATAATAATCAAATGTCAGGCTATGTATCTTTAGCATTAAATTTGTGTATGTGGAAAATCTGGTCAGGCTAGCTTTATTATTACTTTTTGGTTGATAAGCAACAAGTGACCTCGCTTTCCAACACAAAGTTGGATATGTTGCTGCGTGCCCAACCAGTTATGCCAACTAATGATAATATTTACGATGTTTTAATGGTATAAACTCTTGCATTATAAAGAAATTCTCTCTATTTATTGGATGACCCTCGTATATGACTCTTTTACATATGATTGTAAAGTTTTCTATTTTCACCTTTCTGGTTGGAGTCATGTTATTAAAATATTTTAATGTAGTACTTTGTATTTTGAAATGTATATAAATGCTCTAATTGTGGAATGTAAAATTTAATCATAAAACACTATTTTTACATCATTTTGTTTATTCAGACGAAGAAAAATCAACAAACAAAACAAAACAAAATTGTTGTTAAAGTTCATTACAGTCTTTAATTTACCTGTTGAGAGGTGAAACAGCTAATCATGACAATCTCATGCAGCCCATGCTAGTTTCATACTCATCATACAATTTTTAGCTATTAAGAGGATGATATTGCGGAAGTGTCAAGATATTAACTTCTTTAAACTAGTTTGAGCTGGTTTCATCCTTTATCACCTTCCTTGCCAGTTTAGACCATTTTTAGGTAGACATGGAGATTTATGAAGACAAATTGGGCTAAGCAGGAGACAGGGTTCTCTCCAGTCATATAACAAAATATGTTACCAGTGGAGTGATATATAATATGTTACCTGTGTAGTGTAATATAGAATGTTACCAATGGAGTCAAATATAGAATGTTGCCTCTTCAGTCCAGTGAATTGCACTAATTTACTTACCCATTTTTACAGAGGTAGGTCACAGTATAAAATGTGCTCTCAATGGATAGGAAATGCAACATTATATACTCAGGCTTTCACTTAGTCACAGCTCAGACGGCTATACAATTTTCACTAAGCACATGCTGGTTATGGTATTAGGCAGGTCATTGATCAAAACTTACGTGGGGTACATTTTCCTTTGAACAAGTTGTATCCCTCAGGGCATTCACATTGGTTGAAGGCATTACAGACGGCGCCTTCAGCACTGCAGTGACCATCTGAGCGACACTCTGAAATAAAACATTGGCACATAGTAGCCTGAAGTTTGGCCAGTATCATGCGGGGATCCAGACAGTTTTGTCAGAGAGGGTCCAACTTAAAATCCCTTCCATTTGAGTACTGTTTCAGTGTCAACTATCATACAAAGCAATAACGTAGTAGATTTTAGTCGTACAATTAGGAGTAAAGTGTTGGCTAAATAAGGCAGCTTTATTGACATCATCCAAACAAAAAAATATTACATACAACCTACTTTGGAAAGAACACATGATGAAACCATCGAAACTTTAGAATTTTACGATCAACTCTTTGGAAAGGTAACTTACTATTGCATCATTTTAAGTGTTAGTAAGGTTCAGAGCTTGCCACAGCGGAAAATATACTTAGATTAGACCATAATTGTCATGATATTTTGGTGCTTATAGTGTATCATGAACTCCTTATTCTGACGTATCAAGCCGGGATAGAGGTTCACACACAAGTCCAGTGAAGGGGGGAGAGGCAGGAGTGTGGGACCACTTCCCTGAAAATGGTGATTTCTGTAAGGTTTATTAGCAATACTGGTGCCATCCCCTGAAAAAATCACAAAGCTACCAAGCCATCATTCATTTTTGGGCCATCATTAAAAGGCATTTCAGCGGAGAGCCAATGCTGGCCTGCTAGTAGTGGTATTTGGATCTGCTCTCCCTTCATCATCTAAAGGAAAGAATAAAACAAAACGTTGTAAGAGTTTGGCTCCTCTGCAAAAACTCTCTGGAAACCTGCATGAGGTCTACATTTGAGTCAAAGTATGCGTCTATATTAATACTTTATTACCTGACGTCGCGTCTGGGAGTGATATAAAGCTACGCAATACAATCGATAAACCACTGATAAACCACTAGTGGTTTATAGATTTTTGGGAAACGTAATGATGTCCATACTAACGTTGCGTACATTATGATAAAATAATAAAGTTTTTTACGACAGAAATGAGGTTTCAAAATAATCTTAATGTCATATGATAAATAGAATCTAACATTCGTGCTTTTGTATTATTGAATTTATTAAATTCGTTGCGAAAAAGAGATAGACTGCTTGACAAGTGTCGCCTTATCTTTTTTCCCCAACTCGTTTAATAAATTCAATAAAACATGAGCACTCATGTAAGAACCTCTATTTATACCACATGACAGAAAAGGATCTGGATTGACTGAGCATCCTAAGCATATGTTTCTCAGTAATGCAATAAGTACCAAAACCTAGTGTGTTATATCTTACTTTTCTCGTTGAATATATTTTGGACTTGAAGCATCTTTTCAGTTTCTATTGTGATCAACATTGTAATATAAGCCACAAACCATAGTACCAGATGGTTATCAAGTTCTTGTGTAGCTCTCCAAATACTACACTTACATGACCCTTATTCTGATGTGTATGGTTTTACCCCACCACAGTCACTTGCAAGTTGCTCTAAATAATCTGGAACAACAAATCCTTTAGAGATAGAGAACCTACAATTTAAGAAAACAGCAGACTCGGTTTTATTAAGTCTGTTTATGAGAACTAATGGAAAAAGCAACCTTCAAACCCTTTAGTTTGATGTTATATGATTTTTTTCTGCTCAGAGGTTTTAATGTTAAATTTGTGGTTTTTCCTCTGTACCATAAGATCAAAGATCAAAGCTTCAAGATAGTAAGTGGACTAGAAAAATCAACAAAGTGATCCAAACTATGACTTAGATCATCCTTGGCAATTACTCAGTCTGGTCAAAGTAAGAAAGAGGGCAAAGATCAGGAATCGATACAATCAAGTACCACACCTGACCCTGGATACGACATGGGAAAGTGACAAATACACATCGCTTTGCACTCACTGGATAGCTCAAGATTTAAGCTTTCCCATGTGGACAATGAAAGCTTCTGATTACATGGCAGGTGCCCAGGCTGATCTGATGTTTTGTTATCCCCAATTGTCGAATTGTAAATTTTGTCACAGTACAGTAAATCCTGTGAAAAACGGTCACACAAAAATAAAAACAAAAAAGATCCTCATGACGAATGAATGCTTATTGAAGGTCGAAAGTATTGCAGAATGCTCCCATTGGTGCATTCTACAATACTTTTGACCTCCATTAAGCGATTATTGGTCTTTAAAAACATTTTTTGTCTTTATGAGAATGGCCGTTTTACACAGCTTTTACTTTACGTCTTAATGTGCCTACCTGGGGTACACAGGACACATGCACCACTGTCGTCTTTGACGCGATCATCTGGGCAGACTGGGCATTCTGATAAAAGAAATCAAATTGATATACAATGTTCTTAAAATTCTTATTAGAAGACAGTTACATGTACAAATCTTATTGGCTATACGTTAGAATATGTTCGGAATTATTTGCTGGTTCGATTGGGTTAATGTGTTTAACATACAACTACATTAAATTATTAAAAAAAATTAACTTCTATTATTGATTGCTAGGATTAAGTAGGGTTAGGGTCATGTGTGGTAGCAGCTATTACACATGTACAGTAAGTCTAGCTGTTAAAAGTATGGGTCAGATGAAGTGGCAGACAGATTCTTCAGTTGATCCATTTTGTTTTGTTCTATGGTTTGTTAAAGATAGAATTAACCCTTAAGCGCCAATCACGACTGCAGACAATTTTCATGAAATATTATGCCTTAATTCTTAGTTTTGAAAAAAAAAAACAGCAAAATTTGAAAGTGTCGTGTGCTGCAAATTATAGATGGCACTTTATGGGTAATCTATAGCTCATGCAATGATCCAACACTTCTCAGGGCAAGGGTCCAATGGAACGCATATAGGCTCAGTAATACGGGATGTTTTGATTTCCAAATGTTCAGATAGGTCGTATGGATCCAAGCCCCACCTATAAATTCATGTACATTCATGTATATTATGTCTCCTAAAGCATATATGTTTATGCTTATGTGTATTTAGGAAACCTGGTTTGGTTAAGCTACTATTCTGTCTAGAGAGCGAATGACAAAGGCGATGATAAGACTGCAATGATGTGTAGGGTGATCTGCGCTCTTGTTGGTCGCAAGCAAAACAACCGGTCCTCCAGTGTCATGACACATACCTTTGTAATATCTAAATCAACATCCAAGACTGCAACACACGACATATTTTGAGACATCTTGCCTATTTTTAATATTAAAAAAGGTATGATATTTCATGAGAATAGTCTACCAACAGAAATTCTCATGAAATATTGTGGCTTAATTGTAATTTTTACGAAGTTTCAAAATTTGAAATTGTGGTCTGCTACAAATTATAGGCGGTTCTTTATGTTTTAAAAGAACTGTTGACGTCTGAAACTTACCAACACACTCCAAGGTCTCTGAATCCCAGCAATAACCATCTTTGCATCTGCAAGTCTTATCCCTGGCACAAATTTCATTGGGTCCGCAGTGAGTACAGTCTGTCGATAAAGAAAATAGTTTGTTACATGAGAGGGAATGCGGTGGCTCATTGGTTATGTGCTACTCAGGACCAGGGGCCGTGGCCTCAAAAATAGTAAGTGAGTACCTCAAGCCTCATAAGCGTCACTTAGTTTTTTATTTGTCCTCGAGCAAGACGTATTAATCCTAGCTTAGTACTGGTTCAACCAAGAAAAACCTGTACCTACAAAATTGAATATTGTTGATAGGACGTAAAGAATATAATCAAACAAAGACAAACAAAAACATATTGCACAATTGTTACATGTAGTTGAGCACGTTTTTTGTCGTCTGCCTATATTTTTTCAAAGTCCATCTTTTTTAAAAAAAAATTCTTTCAGGAATACTATCAGAGCGCCAGCACTTTAGACCTAGAACAGACCCAACGTTAGCAAACAGTTTGGACCTAGAACAGGCCCAACAATTTAACAATATCAGCCCATTCTAGATCCAAACTATTTGCACAGAGAGAAGGCAGAGTTTTAACCTGTCTTTGATGAAAACCACAATAGTTTGCTTTGCTGTTTCATTAGACTTTCGCATACCAAAACTTCCTGATCTAGATTTTGGGCAAACTGACAGGGAAGATCATACAGTAGAAGTAAAATGCCACAGAAGGTGGCATAGCACAGTTGGTTACATGTCTGGCTGCAGATACTTGCCTGACTTCAGATTCAGGGGTCGCTAGTAAGATCATACTTTCGTGGAGATTGAATATGAAATAATTTCTGTGGTCATTCTCCTCCCTTCCGCTGATTCAAGAAGGGTTGTTGGGTCAGGTGTGGTGCTTGATTGTATCAATTCCTGACCTTTGTCCTCTTTCTTACTTTGTTGTCAGTTAACCCCTCAGTCCTCTGGACGGGGATTCCGCTACGCTCATGGCAATCACAGATTTTCTCTTAAAATCCTCCAAATGGCTGCGAAAGGGTTGACAACGACACGATTCTGGGATTTGACGCTTCCACTACACTCCTTCTACGCTTAAGTAACGCTGCTGCTAGGATTCCACTTCGACAATGAAGAGCTGGCTATGCTTATTCTACCCTAATAGCGATGTAGCTGTGACCTTGGCGATGGAGCTACTCTTTTGTTGCGCTTTTGTATCCTTTCTATATAAAATCTGAAATTCAACTTATTTATGTTCAGTTGAATGTTTAGGTTAGGGGTGCTTAAGTCATTATGCTTCAACATGAACAGAAGACTTATTGTGTTGGATGATGAGATCCAGGTAAGAAGGGGTTGAAGGGCCAAAAGTTTTTGGGTCCGTCCATGATTATCTGCATCGAACGGCTATAATTGGGGCACTATGACCAATTTAGAGCACTAAGCCTTGATGCAAGATAACTCTTCATTTTTTCAAGTTCAATAACACGAGAATGGAACGGCAGCTTTGGTCCAAGAATCCAAAAAGTGACACCAGACCTGAAGTAGGCAAGAACGCCAAGAGCGTAGTAGAAGCAGAAGCGTGGCCGAATGCCTAAAATGCACAGTCACCGCAGAAGAGGATTGTTTGTAGGGTTTTCTTAGCGAGACTTTTAGGAGGGTAATAAGACTGCTTGGAGCGTAGCTACATCTCCGACGAATAACTTGTCAATAATGCCATGATGTGATGGTGATTATGCAACCATGCTCAGGATACCGCCGAGACATGACTAAGTTCATGAATATTACTAACCTTCCGTTCTGCTTTGAGTCTACAGTGATGTTGCTGGGTAAATTTTGAGCAGGTAGCCGTGAGGTAGCGATCATGAAGATTCTTGTATGCTCCTTCTACCTGTCCGAACTACATGCAGGTGGTTCTACTACACTCTTGTCGTTTCTTCTACGATTCTTGTTGTTTTGACCAAAAGTTCGAATCACAGCGGAATCAACGTCCAGTGGAATAGGGTTTTTACAAGTGAAGGTATGTGCTCAAAGTACTGGTCACAGCTTAGTCAAGCTTGCCCAGGAAAAAAAAGAATGGGCATGTGAACTGAACATCCCAACATGAACATTGCTGTTGACTTGGACGATAAGCAACAAACAAGCCAACCAGCCACAAAAAGGCGATAATCAATCAGGGTGTTCCCTGTTTGGTAAGATAAATAGAGGACTTTTACTTTTTAGATGTGATGATCGAATAATTGTCATCAAGTGCAGTAGAAAAACAGTAGTTTTCACAAGTGCGTAGCACAGGTGAAAATGCTGATATTTTTAACGCAGCGAATAAATATATTGGGTATTTGCCAAAAATAAGTAAATTTCCGTTTTATTTTATATTCAATGGAAATACAGAAACCACAAACCTTTTTTCCTTAGTCTTTTCTTGTTCGAATTGACTTTTGCAGTGTGTTTTGTTTTGGTATAACATTGGATGTAAATATAGTTTGCACCTAGAAAATGGCTTAGAATCATACCTCAATGAATGAAACATTCAACATGATACTACGCCAGGTCAAACAGTGACACCATTATGCTTGATGTTGACGTCACAACATGCGTAGCGTTACATGTATGTCTGACAAATATCCTTCATTTTAAACCTTTTGATAAAAAGTCTCGATCTCAAAATTGAACAGAAGCCTTGTTAGAAATCTTATCAGTTACAACTGAAGAAATACGATTAAATTCACTGCTTGTGATAAAATAAAAGCATTCATCCAGGACTGGAGCTAATCTCAGGTTGGAAATTCTAAAGCTTTGACTCCTAGTTAAAAGTATGAACATTTATCTAATTAAGGTGCAGTATATCTATAAGATGATAAACACATAAAATGGCATAATACCAGATAACATATGTATAGTTTTCTAGTGTTGGTATGTATCGCTTATTCGTGGTATAACTTCTTAACATTGCACACTTAGCTGTCAGTCACAACGGAAAAAATACGATTGGGTTCACTGCGTGTGATACAATTATGGCAATCATCCACGGCTGTAGTTCATCTCAGGTTGGAAATTCTAAAGCTATGACTCCTATTTACAAGTATGTACATTGATCTATCTAAGGTGCAGTATATCAATAAGTTAAAAAACAACATTAAAATGGTATAATACCAGACAACATATAAATAGTATTGTCGCATATGCGTGATATAATTTCTTAAACTTGCACACTTAGCTGTCTAGTGGGCTAGAGGTCTAAAATTGGGACTGAATCAACATTTATTCACAATCCCCTATCGCTCGGTATCTGTGCTAGAAATGGAGGTCCTGCCAAGACTGCGCAAAAATTACCTTATCACAAGTACCAGTTATATAGACTGATTGATAGAGAATACTAGGTGAGTGTCTTTTGATATTAAGTTTACCAGGCAAGGCTTTGAGAATGCTTGTTGACATTACGAGGTTTGCAGAGCCATTCAACATGCATTCTAAAAGCAGAGCCTGGTAAACTTGGTATATCAGAAGATGTGAACCTGGTAATCTATTTATCAGCTTACCCCTTGTTTCACTCTCCTAACGTAATTTTTATTTTTTGGTTGATACAGCGTCATTAGTGACGTCATTAAAAAAGTGCAACGTCATCATGACCTGATAAAAAAACATGCTGTGAGAAAGACAACGTTTATCAGGCAAGGTGCAACAATGCAGTTAATATGCGAGGTATCTGATAAGCCCATAATTATTATATAAAGCAGCCTTTACACTATAACGAATTTAGTCGATGCATTGTCGACGAAATTGATAAAATATTTAAAATCTTGAAAAAATGTTCGTTATGCACACAGCATGATGAAAGCTCCGTTGAATGTGATCAGCGAGGCTTTACATAACAAGCTGAAACCAAATTTGATACACATACACAAAAATAGCAAGCTCATAACGTTATAGTAACGACAAGCTAACTACCGATATGGAATGGGAAACGAATATCGAGGTTTTGGGAAGGGATGGGGTCCCAGTATCCCATTATTCCTTTAACTATTTTGAAAAATATCCCATATCCCTTCAAAGATTCACTGTACCATTAGGCACCGTGAGTTTGGGTGCAAGAGAATTTATGAGCATTGGAAGCAAGTCTGGGCTTACTTTGGTCAAATGGGAGCGCAGTGGTCGAGTGCTTGACTCGAGACTGAAGGGCCGCTGGTTTCAAGCCTCACCGGTGTCACTGCGTTGTGTCATTGAGCAAGAAAATTAATCCTAGCTTAGCACTGGTTCAACCCAGGAAGACCCGTCCCTTTATAACTGAAAGATTGTTGACGGGACGTAAAGAATCAAATCAAACCAAACAAACAAACTTTGGTCAAATATGCTCTTAAAAGGGTAACCTTGGAAGCAAAGAATGTACCAAAGAATTGAAACTAGAGTGTGCATTTTTTTCGGGCCAGACCTGCTAGTTTTGGTCATTTAGGCCTCATTAGTGACCATCTAATAGTTTCAAAGTTCCACAATGAAACCCATGATCCAAAAGAACAATGAATTAAAATCTACATTACCCCAATGTTTTGCTCCGTTCATACCTGGTCATGATTTATTTTACATACTAGAAGCTCTCCTTTAGCCAGACAGCTCCTATAAGTTTCAGTTAATTCTGTATTGTTTCCACTTTCGTAAATGACTTTTTCCAGCTCAGTGTATTCTTGTGGCCAAGCAGCAGGAAATTTGAAAAAGGACGGTCTCGTCGAAGTAAGTAAGGGTGCAAAGATCAGGAATCAATACAATCAAGTACCACACCTGACCCAAGATACCAATGGGACAGTGACAAACTCACAGTAAGACACCACAAACGAGAGCCAAGAGGTTTGGCCCTTTCCCAGCAGGTGACCATAAAGCATATATATACAGGCGCGCACAAAGACATAGCAAACACAAGACAGAACAAAAACATAAAAGATCCACAAAAGAAGTACCACCTTGGAACGATCAGTAAAATATTTTACTGGAGGTTTCAAACCGGTTTAACGGCGCCAACCTCACCCTTAATTCAGATGTGAATCAAGACACATGGATATTTGATTTGGTTTATTTGGTTTACCTTGCATGTAATGACAGAAAATCATTTTTTACTTCAGAAAAACCTAAAAAAATATTATGCATGGCCGTGTCATAATGTATGTAATGCGCTGACCTTTTTGATGGACAACATTTTTATTCGATATAGACAAGTAGTTGGGATTCCTATGGGCACTAATTGTGCTCCCCTGGTTGCAGTTTTATTCCTGTTTTGTTATGAGAGGGACTTTATGGTGTCTCTTTCTGATGATAAGCAGGCTGGTGTTATTGATGCGTTTAACACTACTTCCAGATATTTAGACGATATTTGAAATATTAATAATGTTTATTTTGACAATATGGTTAGTCAAATATACCCTTCAGAGCTCCAACTGAATAAAGCCAATGCCCCTGATACCGAAGCCGCAATTTTAGACTTGCATTTGTCAATTTCTAATGATATTGTTTCTACCAAAATTTATGACAAACGTGACGACTTTGATTTTGAAATTGTCAATTTCCCATTTTTAGATGGTGATGTTCCTCGTTCTAAATTCTATGGAATCTCTATCTCTCAACTCATTCGTTTTGCTAGAGCGTTCAGCTATGTTGCTGATTTCAACACTCGCAATAAATTGTTAACTCAGAAATTTCTTAAACAAGGCTATCAGTATCATAAATTTCGCAAAACATTTTCAAAATTTTATAGACGATACCATGATTTGATTTCTAAATTCCAAGTTGGACTTAAATCTCTCTTGCGCCAAGGACTTTCGGAACCTAATTTCTATGGTGACTTGGTGTATAAATTGAAGAAGATTGTTGGCTCTAATAATTTTTCAGCACAGTTCATTAAAATGATTTCCCATTATAAAAAAAATTGGCTATAACATTAATGTATTGCAACAGACTGCATGCTTAGTAGTCAACCCAATCACGGTTGGCAACTTTGCTTTCCTCTTTAATTGCACGCCAGTGGGTCTGACTTCAGACTCTATGATGGTTCTGACTTAAAGACTTATCTATTGATGAGATGGTAGGAGCCTGATGCTTTGGCTGTTTGTTGGGCCCACCGGAGTTTACCTGTTGGATTTATTTTGCTCTGGTATTCAGTTTAATTTACTGATGAGTCCTAACCCTTGCTTTATCTCCTTGTTATATCTTGATTTATATGTTTTAGGAGATGATGCATTGATAAGTTAGGGGTCTTTCATGCAAACCAAATATCTATGTGTCTTGATCCACATCTGAATTAAGGGTGAGGTTGGCGCTGTTAAACCACTTTAAGCCCTCCAGTAAAATATTTTACTGACCGTTCCAAGGCGATACTTCTTTTGTGGATCTTATATGTTTTTGTTCTGTCTTGTGTTTGCTATGTCTTTGTGCGCGTCTGTTTATATTTGCTTTGTGGTCACTTTCTGGGAAAGGGCTGACCTCTTGGCTCTCGTTTGTGGTGTCTACTGTGAGTTTGTCACTTACCCATTGGTATCTTGGGTCAGGTGTGGTACTTGATTGTATCGATTCCTGATCTTTGCACCCTTACTTTAACTGCAGCATGTTTGATTTTGGAACTATTTGGAGAAATTGGTGCTGACCTTTCTCCGCAAATTTCATCTCTAAAACACTATGCTAAAATTCGAATTTAAAAAAGTAAAATCAATGTGAAAAACATAAAAACTTGAGTTAAGTCGCACATAATTTGGAGTTTTAAGCTTAAAAAGAGGTCCCGTAGACTAGCTAAGTCTACACCAGTCAAACTGCCACATTGTTGGAGATCACCTGTCGTGGAGCAAATTTAGTTTCAACTAGGCTGCCTTTTTTCAAGAAGCATTTTGTAAGCAATCAAAGAACATGTATACATATATACATGTATATATACAAAATGGCTGTAGACATGTCATTTATTATAGGAAACGATTAAATGGCTACCGCAAGTAACCATTCGGCCACTAAATGTAAAAGAGGCTTACTACTGCGCAGGTATGTCCCAGATTTAACATGTTTAATATATTATTGTTAACTTGTGCATTTATGGCGCAATTACAAAGCATTATATTCGATAAAATCAGCTTTGTAAGTATTTGTGTGGTTTATTTTCATTAGAACAGTTAGGAATTCTAAATGCGTTCAAAATACTACTAATTTGTTGGACGAATACAACCGTTGAGGTAACGGACTGTTGTCATACTGCCAGCGAACAAACCATTCAAATTGCGTTCAGTAACGAGCCGTTAATGTCCCACTGCCGCTTTAACAGATCGCATTTCGTTAAGTGAATGAACCCTCTGCCTATTGACAGTTCATTTGCAAACTTCAAACTTTTTCTGTATGAACAGAAATCCTCGACGCACTGTGCAGACAACAACGCACGAGAACGTTTTTCAACAACCAGATAACGACCTTAAACTGTTAATTACCGTTGAGCTAACGACCTTCAACGCACAACAACGTGTGTCAACTAGTGTCAAAATATCTCCACACGCAGAGCGAAGGCTGAGCCAAAATTCGTTATAGCATATAGGCGGTTTAAGATACAAGTGCATGTATGACCCCCCTTGCACTATATCACATTTTATCAGTTACCTCTCGTATCAACTGCATTGTTGCACGTTGCCTGATAAACGTTGTCTATCTCACGGCATGTTGCCTTTATCAGGTCATGATGACGTTGCACTTTTTGAATGACGTCGCTAATGACGCTGAATCAACATACAAATCGAAAATGACGTCATAATCGCTAGTTTGAAGAGTGGACAATGGGTAAACTGATAAATAGAATACCAGGTTCGCGTCTTTTGATATCAAACTTACCAGGCTCGGCTTTGAGAACGCTTGTTGAATGGCTCGGCAAGCCTCGCGATGTCAACAAGCGTTCTCAAAGCCTTGCCTGGTAAACTTGATATCAAAAGACACTCACCTAGTATTCTCTATTAAATATTCTTCTTAGTACCAAAGACTGAATGGTCTTGTTGATTACTTACTTAAGCCAAAAGGAAATTCCCATTGTTATCAATAAGATCAGTTCATTTACATTTGAATGGCTGTTGGGAGTTGTTTGTTTTATTTTTATTCAAATTTTAATAGAACACATTACATGCAAACAATGGGCACCCTAATCAGACACCACCTTTTGATGCGTATGTTCTTGTTCTGCACTGTTTGCCTATGCCCCATAAAACATGCTATCCTTATATGGGTTAAAGTAATATTACCACGGATACATTTCTTGCTTCCGGCTTCTTGAATATATCCTTCTTCGCATGCGCACTGTCCTGTATAATCGCAGAACTGGCCTTCTCCCGTACAGACATATTCATCATGATAGCATACTGAAAATAAAATAAAAAAATATAGTCAAATGACAGTAATATGCGCGACCCAGGAGGTAAAACGAGACTAAACATCAAAACGTGGGTCTACAAAGGTACATGTACATGTATGATATATTGGTTACAAGTATACTCGTACACCCCTTACGTAGAATATTTGATAATAAGAATGAAACTCTAAGCATTAAAATTAAAACAATTTTCTTGTAGCCAAACTGAGTGTTTCAATATCTGTTTTGCAAATATGTGCCTAGATAATGTTATAATGTATTATTATGCAAGACTTGATCAAAATTTAACAGGTGGTTCAAGCGTTATGAATATTCACATACTGCTAACGGATGGACCGACTCACATATTTTATTATAGTGCAGACCCAATAGTCCTGCAATAGTTATTCATGTATGAGCCCATCCATTTGATATTTATATGTAATATATGCATAGGGACCGGCCATTCTAGAAACGTTACATACTACCCCTTTTCTAGTATTATACTAAATTCTTGATTGTTGCACTATTATTAAAAATATCATGAGAATACAAGAACCCATCATGAGTATAAGGGTAGGATAATAAAATTCCTCCCAAGGATCCGCGTTTGGCATCACGAGGCTTGCCGAGTCATGACAAACAGTGATCCCTAGAGACAGATTGTTCTAACCTACCCTCACATGAATAATGGATTCTTTTTCTTGCTTACCACTATTTTTGTTTTCTTCATTCATTTATTATAAAGAAGGCTTCCAGAAGTCCAGAAGCGCTAAGATGCAATTTCACATGCCTTTACTTAACATCCTGGGTAAGATATCATAGGTAAGATAAGATTTTCTATCCCAGGATAAAACCTCAGGTATCCTTATCTTGTGTGTAAGAATATTATGTTCTTGAATATCGTTAAATGCATATTTTGCGACGTTAAACTTCACAACTTGGGCAGGATTTAAACAAATGTATCAAAATCAGTAAATGGCAGAGTGTTTTTGCCAGTTTGAGAGGCTTTGTAAAAATAAAAGCCTCATGAAAAATTCTGATTTTTTACGATTGCTGCCTATTCAAATGGATGATAATGACATACAATCATAATTCTAATGCTCTTGCTAAAGTAAAGTGACATCTGATTGGACAAAGTCATAAATTTGCGACAGTATATCCTTCGATAAACTGGCACAAACCTGACTACGTTACGTAACGTCCCTTTTTTATGTAGCTGGTAACCGCTGGACCTAGGCACAGCATACTGCATTTTTGCACAACATACTGCATTTCACCCTCTATTTAAAGGGAAAACGTTACTAGTTGAAAAAAAAATGGGGATATCCATGTTCAAAATTTTCCAAATTTTTTCAACAAAAAACAACAAATAAGGCATGATATTTCATGCGAATATTCTCCTAAAAGACGATTCTCATGAAAAATCATGCCTTTTTTCGAAAGATATCGCAAAAGGATTTGTAACGGTTTGGCCGATTTTTGGCAGTCACATGAATGAAAGTTTCTCACTAGTGTGTATAAACAGAGGTTTGTTCCTGAATGTGGATATTTTAAAAGATGCAAAAAGCAAACTTACCTCAAACATGATACCAAACATGCATGTGTTTATACTTGTTATGTCTATGTCGTAATTTGAGCTAACACTACCATCATTAATTAAAATTATGCTAAAAACGTGGCTAAATACTGTGTGTACGATTACCTTGATGGTATGTTGTCTTTTATGTGTAATATATTAAACATTTAAGGGTTTTAGTGTTTTGTCACTTTTTCCACTTAATCAATAGCACAAACAAGCCTATTCTGGTTTATTCATATTAATATAATAAGTACGACATGCACACAAGGGTGCATTTAACAAGTTAACCGCGGCATTACATGCGCAACCTTTTTTGCTGGATTGGTATGAAAAATGAATATAAATAGTTATAAAGCTACTGAAATGATAATGGAAGCTTTGAACACTATTTTTGCTCACAGCCATAATTATTAAATAGATACATATGAGTGTTGCATATCTGTCTCTTCATCTGTCAATCCGTCTTTATGTCACACTTTTTGTGTCTGTGACGTTTCTTCCAAACGCCTGATTCGATTATAAGATTAATTCACAAAACTGTGCACCTTTGTGGATGAACATGCAGAATAAATGATTACTTTAAGGCCATGGTCAAAGCAGGCGGTCATAGGTTACATGTATGGAATGCATATCTGCTTCATATTTTACGCATGTCCCAGCTCAGATATCCAACAGTCGTGATAGCCCTGTGGTCTATTTAACTTACCTATTATCTTACGTGTGACTAAGCGATCGCAGTTCACAATCCCAAAGAAACTTATGTTTTGTGTCATTGTGCAAGACCGCTAATCTTCATGTTCAACTGAGGAAACGTCATGACTGAAATATGGTTGACTGTAACGTAGAGCAATGCCATAGTGCATTCAAACACTTAGTCATGTTTCAAGCATTTGTGCTGCAGACATCTATTTCAAGGGTGACCACTTCCGTGAGAGCAGGGATTCCAGTATCGTTTAAACAGATTTGATAAAGGTGAATGAACATCTAAAATAGAGTATTTCGATCCCTTAAAACTCAATGTATGTGTTTGTTGGTGCCAGTGACTGTTTACCATCTGCAGATAAGTGGATGTTGTATATAAACTGCATTTCGTTAGCAAATACTTTACGAGACCGATATTCATTGAGGAAACAAACAGTTTAGCACAGATACTGTGCACATTTAAGCATTAAAAGCGCATTACACTCTAATTATGAATAAATTGCTTGTGGCGTTCACATTCAGGCCATTAGCTGTTTTTGTACATGTGTTTTTGTATAAATAACAATGAATTGAAAAGAACAAAACTAAATTAAAGAATTACATAGATTTATTTGCAACAATATCTGCGCCGTCTATATACATCATATATGTACATGAGAAGTTACGAACTTCAAAAAATATATATATAGGTATTAACGTCGAGGGTTAGTTACAATATATGTTGAGAGCGAGCATTTATATACATCACACCAGCTCCTTTTTGTTCAAATAATCCACTTTAATAATAGTACCATTAAACTGACATAGTTGTGGAGTATCAAATGATTTGGATTTCTGTGCTGTGAAGTAGCTTCTTTTCTGCGCTCTACCTTATGAACCGCTAGATGGATTTAATCGAAACTTACACATATACTTATCTGGGACAGCCAAGACAAATGTAAGATTTTGGTGACCTCGACCTTATTTACAAGGTCACAAGGGGCATATAAAAAAAGGCTTGTCCGTACTCTATCTTCCTAACCAATGGCCAGATTTTGACCAAACTGACACAGATACATCATTGGAAAGATCTTTATGAAATACTAGAATTTGGTAGCATTGACCTTAATTCCAAGATCACTAGCGTCACATAACTCCTTTAAGTGGGTGTGGGACAACTCCATCTAGTGTATTTATAAAAACAGATTGTTCCAAAGAACTGTCTCCAGAAATCTATGTATCAGTTAAAGAAGTGTGTGTGGGGGGGGGTACATCAAATTCTCTCCTTGCACCCTCTCTCTCCGCTGGTCTCTTGCTCTCTGCTGGCCTCTCTCTCTCTCTCTCTCTCTCTCTCTCAAATACGACTCACATTTACTGAAATGTTGTTTTGTTTGCTTTTCAAACGCAATATATCCAAAGGTTGTTTGTAAAAAAATATTATTGATACGAGCTTGCTAATATGTACATTGTATTCCATTTTCGAATGGGACTCTTACAGCTCTCCAGTGATTTTAATACTCTCGGTGCTTTGATAAGTAGGAATTGAATAGTACATTTCAGGATAAAATTTTCAGAAAAAGTCTTTTTAAGTATTTGCTGCATCCGGAACCGACTCAGAGTTATTATTTTATGGTGTAATATTATATGCACAATAAAGTGAGAAATAGTTTTATCTGGTTCCACATGCAGACAGGTATCTAATTGAGTCACCGAGTACACGAGGGTGTTTGGTTTTACCATAGACTAAGTGTTAAATGTAGTTGATAAGGCGTGCATTTAAGCCCGAAATTTATCATAAAAATACATTTTAATGAAGAAAATAAATTCGGCACATTACACTAGAGATTCTTAGGTATCATTTGGTAATATTTTGGAGGGATTTCTTTACAATCGACTTTTACTGTATAAGTGGGCCATTTGTAATACAAAACCTTTACACGTCCTTTGTCATCTGCTGCATGGCGTGATTGGCGGTTTAAGGGTGAATGCTTTCTAATATTCTAGCCACATTGGCTTACAATTGTAGCTTGACACTATATCCTAATTGGTATAAAAACACGACCCCCACGAAAAAACCACGTAGACAAGCATATAGTATTATTGACATAAGCATTGGGACCATCCCAGCATCTTAGCAGAGGGGCAGATCTTGACACCTTTTTTATTTGGGAGGATCCAAAAAGTTTTGACACCCTGACAATGTTTCTTTTTTATCTTTTCGCTTGCGGGCCTATGAAAGCCCAACATTACATTCTGGCTCAATAGCATTGTACGGAATCCGAACCAATATTGTTAAGAAGCAACATAGCTTTTGTGATTTTCAGAGGGGTCAGTCCCTCCTGTCATCCCAATTTTTAATCCGTGCATTAGGGTAAAGTCGGGCAAATTCTGACATCAGGTAAATTCGGACACACACTTGCAAGCAGTGGAAATCTAGATGAGACGGCCCACACACTTGCAAGCAGTGGAAATCTAGATGAGACGGCTCCTTATGAGCCGTCTCATCAGGATTTTCACTGTTTGCTTAGTTAATTTATTTTTCATTCCAATAATTGAACTATGAAACAAACAAGGTGGCTGTCCGAATTTAGCTGTATGTCCAAATATACCCGACTTTACCCTAGGAGAGAGAAACGGAGGGAAGCACTTACCACAGCCTTTAATACATTTTTCGTTTGGGCGTGTACACTCGCCATCGTTGTTACAATTTTCTGCAAGTAATAGAGGATACAGCAAAACCTATGTGAAAACCAGGAATATTTTCGACCTTCATTATGCTATAATGTGCCATTAAGCTCTTTGTTCTGTCTATTTTTCAGCGACCGTTTATATAGGTTTACTCTATTCTTTTTTGAACAAAATATGACATTTTTTCTCTTATGAAACGAAAAAATAGAGGATCTTACAATGATGCCTCTGTTTCATTGTATTAATAAATGATTTTAGGAAAAGAGATAAATGCAAGGCTTGTCGAGCATTTTATCGCTTCATCACAGTGATTATAATTAATTTTATAATACAGGGGTACATTTGTAGAATTTATTTATCATATAGCATTGAAATTAATTTTGAAATCGGCAGTAAATTGTTATAGTTTTGCCAAATGCGTGACGCTTCCCGTCCATTAAAATAAACTGGAAATTTGTACACACTTAAGCTTCTATTATTCAATAACTGTTTGGTGGTTGCTACTTGTAGCAGTACATCAGTATCTGCATTATCTTGTGTGGGCATTGATATGTTTCAATATAAGTATATATTTGTATTACCTCACATTACGTGTTAAACATGTACAGAGTGCTTTGGAACTTTTACAAAAAATATATACATACTAGTTTGACAGTAATTAGTACCCTTGTTGCAAAATACAAACGGTGAAGAGCAGCAGTTATTGTCAACACAGTCTGAAAGAAAAGAGTTTACTAGATTTTTAACCCATTTTAAAGAGGAAGACTCTGAGAGCATCAGACAAACTCCATATTGACTTGGAAATATAAAAGAAATATGTTCTTAAATTTTGTCATTTTGATTTAACTTTTGTCAAGAGATGATCAAAAAAGCATATATATTTCAACTTTTCCCTTCCATTTCAATGGCAACCCCAATTGGATTGCTTCTAGAGAATCTCAGCTATTTTTGTTAAAAGAGATGCTCAATAAGTCTGATCCTGGCGTGGTATCTCTGTAATCATCTTTGTAATCAGCGATATACGACTTGCCTGAAAATTGCATCAAATAATAATATACTCTTTGCATATACACTGCTCTTACAAGTTTCAATGCTGTACTTCTTTTGTGGATCATTTATGTTGTTTCTGGCTTGTGTTTGTAATGCTTTTGTGCATGTCTGTTTATTGATGCCTTTTGGTTACCTGCTAAGAAAGGGCTGACCTCCTGTTATGTCTTATTGTAAGTTTGTTACTTTCCCATTCGTATCCTGGGTCAGGTGTGGTACTTGATGGTATCAATTCCTGACCTTTGCCCTCTTTCTTATTTTGATTAAACTTGACCTACTTAACGTCAATGTCTATTTTGCTTCCTTTTGCATATAATTGAAAAAGTTTTTGAAAAGCTGACTATTTTGAAAGCTGTGGAAGTCTAAGTATTACTAATATATCTAACTTTATATGTTTAATCTAAAGAGAGAATGGCTCTAAATTAGTTTCAGAGGTCAAGGTTGACCTTTAATCATTTAGCATAGAAGGAGTCCATTGGACATTTTAAAAAAGTTTCTGTTCAGAAACCATCGGCCAATTTCAACTTAAATTTCATGTGAAAACCCTTTATGATAAGTTAGCCAAATTTATATAAAAAAAAAAGTTTTGCTCATATGACCAAGATGTCCGCCATGACTATATATGGTAAATCCATTTAAATCCCATCTTCTCTAGAACCAGAATGCCTATGAAAATTTGATTTAGTATGTGGCATTTGGGCCTAACAAGTTTGTTTAAATAATGATATAAGGTTGTCCTTGACCGACTTAAGGTCAAGTTTAAAGGACGTGTAACGGTTTGGCCATTTTTTTGGCCCACGATGGATTTGGCTGACATTTAAATATATGGTGGTTTGTTCTTTGCCCTTTCACATGAGCATGTTTTTGAAGTAACGACGGCATATGCAGTCACATGAATTAAAGTTTCTCACTAGTGTGTATAAACAGAGGTTTGTTCATGAATGTGGATATTTTTAAAGATGCAACAAGCAAACTGACCTCAAACATAATACCAAACATGTGTGTGTGTGTGTTTATACTCGTCGTGTCTATGTCGAATTTTGAGCTAACACTACCATCATTAATTAAAAATTATGCTAAAAATTGGCAAAATACTGTGTTTACGATTACCTAGATGATATGTTTTTAGGTGTGATATATTGAACATTGCGTGTTTTATCGCCTTTTCCAGTTAATCATTAGCTCAAACAAGCCTATTCCGGTTTATTCATATCAATATAATCAGAACGACATGTACACAAGCGTGCATTTAACATGTTAAACGTGGCATTACGTGTGCAACCTTTTTTTTTTTGCTGGATTGGTATTAAGCATGAATATAAATAGTTTAAAGCTACAGAAATGGTAATGGAAGCTTTAAACACTTTTTTTGCTCATAGCCACAATTATTAAATAGATACATGTGAGTGTTGTATATCTGTCTGTTCATCGGTCAGTCCGTCTGTATATCACACTTTTGTGTCTGTGACGTATCTTCCGAACGCCTGATTCGATTATAAGATTAATTCACAAAAAAATGTGCACCTTTGTGGATGAACATGAAGAATAAATGAATACTTTAAGGCCATGTCAAAGCAGGCGGTCATAGGTTACATGTACAAAATGCATATCTGCTCCATATTTTTGCATGTCCCAGCTCAGATATCCAACAGTCGTGATAGCTCTGTGGTCTATACTACTTACCTATTATATAACGTGTGACTAAGGGATCACAGTTCACAATCCCGAAGAAACATATGTTTTGTGTCATTGTGCAAGACCATTCATCTTTATTGCGTGATACATGTTCAACCGAGGAAACGTCATGACTAAAATATGGATCACTGTAATGTAGAGCAATAACGTAGATTTTGGTAACCTCGACCTTATTTACAAGGTCACCAGGGACATATATAAAAAAAGGCTTGTCTGTTCTCTATCTTCCTAACCAATGACCAGATTTTGACCAAACTGACACAGATAATTCATTGGGAAGACCTTAATGAATAACTAGAATTCGGTAGCATTGCCCTTAATTCCAAGATCACCAGCGTCACATAACGCCTTTAAGTGGGTGGGGGGACAACTCCATCTAATGGTATATACTTTCCATTCCTAACTACTCTAGTATTGCCATATTAAACAGTGTCCGCCCTGTAATTTTAGAATACCAATACTTCATTATTTTTACCTCATGCTCCAAAGAATGATCACAAATGTGCCATTTTTGACAATCTTAATTCAAAGCTATGGGCCATGCCAAAGCAAAAGTGGCTGTGAGCTGTCTTTTTAAAAGCAGATTGTACTAAAGAACCGTCTCCAGAAATCTATGTATCAATTAAAGAACGGGGCAAATCTCTCTGCTTGCACCCTCTCTCTCTGCTGGTCTCTCTCTCTCTCTTTCTCTCTCTCTCTCTCTCTCTCTCAAATAAGACTTGCTTTTACTGAAATGTTGTTGTATTTGCTTTTCAAACGCAATATATCCAAAGACTGTTTGTAAGAGATAATATTGATATGAGCTTGCTAATATGTACATTGTATTCCATTTTTGGACGGGAATCTTACGTCTCTCCAGTGATTATAATACTCTCAGTGCTTTGATAAGTATGAATTGAATAGTACATTTCAGGATAAAATTTGCAGAAAAAGTCTTTTTACGGTATTTGCCGCATGCGGAACCGACTCAGAATTACCATTTTATGGTGTAATATTATATGCACAATAAATCGAGAAATAGTTTTATCCGGTTCCGCATGCGGACATGTATGTAATTAAGTCACGAAGTACACGAGGGTTTGGGTTTTACCATAGACTTAGTGTTAAGTGTAGTTGATAGGGCATGCATTTAACCCCAAAATTTATCATAAAAATACATTTTAACGAAGAAAATAAAATGTGGACATGAAACTAGAGACTCTTATGTATCATTTGCTAATATTTTGGAGGGATTTCTTTACAATCGATTTTTTACTGTAAAAGTGGGCCATTTGTAATACAAAACCGTTACACGTTCTTTGTTTCCTGCAATTAAATGGGGGAACATTATTAAACGTTTTTTTTTGTTGAAAAAACTTTTGAAGCCAAAGTCAGTTTTACTTGATTTGTTAATCTTATTGAGACAATGGCAATAAGTAAGTTCCAATTGTGTTTTATTGGAGTCCAATCAATATATTAAAATATAGTTTTCTCAGAAACTACTATGCCAACTGAATTCAATTTCATTTCGAGACTCTTTAAGATGAGGGGAGTAAATTTATAACAAACCTTATAGTCACATGACCAAGATGGCCACTATAATATAGTGGCCATCTTGGTAATGTGACTATAAGGTTTGTATAGTAGTGGCCATCTTGGTCATGTGACTATAAGGTTTGTCAGTCTATAAGTGAAAACAAAATCTTTAAAATGTATTATTTTCTTGAACCAAAAGGCCAATGGCCTTAGGACTGGTATGTGCATTGGGGATGTTGAGCCTACCAGGTTTGCATAAATGATGAATCTGGGTTGACAATGACATTTTTACAGCAAGGCCAAATTCAATTCCTAATACATTTATATTGGAAAATTCTTGAAATGTTCACTTTATATAACTGTTCAAGCGGAAATCATAATACTTGGTGAGAAATGATAAAATCTAATGAGACACTGGTTTTATATAAGCACCTAAAATCAAGCTGACCTTTGACTTTTCACCCAAGGCCAATCATATAGGATTGCCACATATGTATCTAAACATATATTTCTCAGAAATCACTGGGCTGTTTGAACTCAAATTTTATTTGGAATAGTCATTAAATAAAACAATATAGATATGATATTTGTTAAGGTCACCTGGCCTCAATGCCCAACATACCCATATATGGTAAAACAAAATAACGCAATATTTTTAAATAATAAACCTAAGTTGAATAATATAAAACGAAACCATATTAATTCAGGTATAACAGTAGTTTAAAAGCAATTGTTTTATTTGCAATCACTACAGAACCGCATCTAGCGCTGTTTTCTAAATTGACCTTTCCTTTGAAAATGGTTTATATATTTACTGGTTATTATTAAGATTTATATTAGAATTTGATTCTTTTTCAATATAAACTTTTTGTGGCCGTTCGTTGGCAGTAACCAGTACCTGTGTAAAAAGTTATAATAACGTTTCTAAAAGGTTATATTTGAACAAACCTATGTGAAACGTTTATATAACGTTTCTCAATGGTAACGGTTAAGCAAACCTCTATACAACCAAATACATATGATTCAGAAACAATTCTTGTTGCCTGGGAACAAATATCTTACCCCTCAATAGTGCTGCAGCAATGTGGCAAAAAGTAGCCTAATTTTAGAGGTACCCATACCAGCAGGGTAACAAGTACTACTATATACCAAATAAAAGCTTGGAGTCTGCTCATTTCAAAACTGCATGATGCCACTTCCAAAATTTTGTGCGAATTTTTTTACGGCCCTTCAAAAGTATACACCCTAAATTGTTATTGTTCGTTTTCTGTGGGCTTCCCAAGCAGGTATTATCCTCATATACGCTCATAAAAATCTATTTCTTGTAAATTGTGGAGAGGAACATGAATAAATATAATTATAGATATTAAATGACAATATCCAGTCTGGTTTTCAACATTTAATGAGGTCATTGAGTACAAAAGTCACGAAAACCTATGACATTGACATAACATTAAACTGGATGCAACTGCATGTAACCCTGTCCAATTTTGTAAGGATTTTTACTGTTAGAAATTGTAAATATTTAATCCATACTATTTAATTGTTTTTGTCACACTTGCTTGTAGCAAGGGTGTGGCTTTTTTTGAACAGGGTGTTACATAGGAGTTCAAATTCAGTCACCCGTCAGTCAACAACTTACATTAAAGTGAATTTCTCTGCAGTGATGATAACTGTTATAAAACTTTGCATAGTAACTGTCCTCTGCATATTTTTTGAGTATACAGTAGGTCCTGCTTACCTTGACCTATTTTTCACTCTCCAGTGACTTTGATATAAATTGACGTCCGTCCGTGAAAAATTTACATTAAAGTGAGTTCTCTGCAGCAGTGATAGTCGAGAGTGTCAAACCTTGTATGTATAGTAAATGCCCTCGCATTCTCTTTAACCTAGCTTTGTGACATTACCCTACTTTTTACGTTCCAGTATTTTGACTGTGACTGACATACAATTTTTATATGACTTTACTCGAGCAGGTGTGACACAGCTTTCCCTCAAAACTAATGTTATGTTGGTATAGTATATCGTTTTATCAATATCAAAACAGGATGAAGCTATATTGCTCAAATGTGTCTGCCATACTCTTAAATGACTAGCATGCATGTGAGTCATGTGAGACACCATTACTTGTTTAAGACAAAGTGGAATTCTTATAGACTATGAAAAAGAGTTCTTAACCAAAGACATTTACAGTCAAATTTGGTCTAAAATGCTTCGCAATAAAGGTGTATCCATCTGTCAAAGAGTGATGTTAAAGCACATGCCATTCTCTATTCCGAATCACTTGTGTTTTGCATGGATAATGTACAAAAATGTGTTTTCATTGAGCTGCTATTTTGCGTTCATAGGTTAGGTTAGTGTACATAGTTGTTCATTGTGAAAACATGTATAATGTACAGTTATCGTGACAGATACTGTTCTCGCAATTGCATGCAAGGTCATTTAAAAGCTTTAGGGCAGCTGTTGAAAGGACGCATACAGTATGTGTGTCATTAGTGTATTCAACAATCTTTTATCCATATTCATTTTGTGGGGTGGGCGTGTAGAATGTAGAATATGCAAATGGAAACTGTTATCTGTCGATAGGACTTTTGTTGCTGCCTTTGCTAAGCTTACCTCGTTTAGGGATGTAGGGTCTAGTGTTTCATATATTGCTCCAACAAACTGAGTGCAAGTAAACTTTTGACAGTTTAATAAAGGCCCATGGCCAAGATCTTTCAGTCTTGAAATTTCAGTGCACCTTGAATCATGCGCTTGAAAACCGATTTCTTACCAACCCCAAAGAAAGCACTGCCTATATCCCATCCAGCCAGACATTATTTTATGATCAGTATTGTGTGTTGTTCTTATGTAAGACTGGTGAATAAGATGTTAACAGGGATATAAAGTCTCATAGCAACATCATATGCCAATTCGACATGTAAGAAAAATCTCATTTGTAGCTTCTTTTTTATCTATGATGAGGAAGTTACAATAAGAACAAGAAAATCTGTACTGGGACATTTTGTAGCAACTGAGGCATGTATACAGCCTTGTGTTCCCTTTCTCTTGTAGTTCTGAGATGGCTATTTGCTCATCTTTGGTCGCTTTGGTGGCTCTGTCCTTTAGCCCACCACCGATGAAGATTGTATGTTTCTATTCAACTGGCTTTTATCAGTGCCGGTGTAATAAGCTACAAGGTTGTACTTACTTTTGCCTCCGGATAATAATTTCTTCTATTCTTTGAGTACTTTCATGTCTGCTTGTAGAAGCATTTTTATCGCATTTTGGTATTGCCTCTTTTTTGGCATGCTAGCGTATTCACACTCTTCTTTCTATGTATACATGTCAAATATAATGTGTATCTGCGAAACGGACTGATAGATGCAACTGGTCTAAAGTATGTAGGCACGGAACTGTTCAACTATAGCTACAGATGTTACTTTAGCCGTTTTAGACAGTATTGGTAGCATCTGTATCAAAGCTGTAGCATCAAAGATAATACATTATGTTTTCTCAATACATGCTACTTTGCCTTCAGATATGCTTTTGAGTTAATGGATGAAATCTGAATTGATACATGCAGTCATTGATTCGAGCCATAGTTTTTGAAAATATTTTAAGACTCCTTGTGCATTCTCAAAATACAAGATACTTCCCTGAAAGAGCAAGCTGCTTACAAACACAGACTCATCACCTAATCATTCATGACTGCACTGCTGTACCTTTGGCATGTCTGCCAGTGTCTTATTGTTGGCCTTTTGCTGGGGTCATTGAAAATCTTCTGAGGTTTGTTTCTCTTGTCCATCAAGCTTTATAAATCCTTCTTTCATGAATGATTTCCTCGCTTCCTTTGCCTAAGGCACCTAGCAAGCCTGGGTGATATAAAGCATGTTGCAAAATCCGTTTGAAGTGTGAGGCGTGACCTCTGTGGGATCAAAGGGCGATTAATGAATCGACTGTCAAACATAAAAAATATTGTTACAACAGGAGCATATTAGTGTTTTTGTATTGGAATAATGTGAAGGTCAACTCTGGTTTGGTTTACCTGTACATGTACATGCACTTCGACATACATAGTTGTGGAACATCATTGAGTACTTTACGGTTACAGGCTTGGCTCAGGAACCACTTGACCTAGTCAATGAATTGCCTTTTAAGGTTAGTCCCCTGATTCCTCTAGATCATATTAAAACTTTGTATTTTGTTGCGTAGACCACACAGTTAATCCAGGCAGAGTTGAACTTGTCCTCTGACAGTTTTACAGTACATTAGCCTTCATGGAAACCATTAATCACCTCTTCAGGAATGTACTGCATTTGAAGGATTTGATTTGATAATCATATATGTTGCTTGTAAACATCAGAGGAATAGTTTCGCATTTGCAATCTGATGCACATCTCAAAGACAAAACCTAACTGGGGAGAGGAATAGTTTAATAGTAAGCAATACTATCTCAAGCGAGTCATTCCAAAAGTAATAATGTTGGAGAAATAGATATTCCCTTTTACCTGAACTCTTATAGCAGGCTAATCTGTACAACTTCACAAAAACGACCGGATAGTATTAGTCAATTACAGTTAAATGTTCATTTCTGTGTCTGATTCAACGTCAGGATTCCTCTAAGAACTCATGCAAATGACAATGGACATCATCAGAGATAGTTCTGTTGTTCTTGCAGCACCATTCCAAGAACTGTATAGAAAATGTTAGTTTAAAAAGTAAGTGAGTACGACCAGGAACTACCACAATCACCCAACAGCACGGTGATGAAGAGGCAAGGCATGATAACTTCACACTCTTTTCCAGACAACTTTTGTTTTACTCTGTCAACAGCAGAGACACCAAAAAAGTAAGTGAGTATGATCAGGAAATACCACAATCACAAACTGCAGACAAACTCAAATTCAAATGACAGTTCTCTGAGTCCCGCCTTACCATGAAGGTATCCAATGCTAGCAAAACCTGTTATGAGAAGGTACATTCCACCTCCACATAGAACGATATATTTCATGTACATAGGTTTAGCCCAAGTGATTTCTTAAGCTTTCGTAAATAAACCCATATCAAAATATGCCGATGCATAAATTTGAACAAGTACATTTATGCACGTTGCATTCCCTTCATAGTAGTATTATAACTGCTGGGGAGACATTATAATTGGATTAATTGCTATATTAAATGCATTTATATTTACTTTATATTGCAAGGAAAAACTCATTTTTATGATTTAAAAATGTACATGTAGAGCAAATGCAATACACGTGACTATTTGTAAAAATCATTGGTTTTCGCGACTTTTGCACTCAATGACCTTTTAATTATAGTTGTCAATGTGCGTAAGTAGCCTATCAAATGCAAACAAAATTAATATTAACTATTGCATTATATACAACCTAATAACATGCATTTTATACAGTATGTATGTTTCTTGTCCTAAAAAGAAATCGTCATTCCTCTCTGAGCTATGATGACGGTACCCATGTTTAAAGGGCCGTATTTTTTTTCGCACAAAATTCTGAAAGTGGCATCATGCAGTTCTGAACTCAGAACACTCTAAGCTTTAAAATGATGCATGATGCTACTTGTTACCCTTCCGGTATGGGTGCATGTCACTTTTGGTGACCTCTGCTGCAGCACTACAAAGGAAACGTTTATAACAGCAATTATTCATGTGTAACACACAGATAAGAAGTCAATACATACTTTCAATCTTATAAGAATTCCATATATGAAGGCAAGTAAAAACACAGTCATTAAAATGTAAATAATAATACTCTAAAATTTCCAAATGTATCACTTTAAACCATTTTAATAGTGGCATACGTTACCTAACTGTTACTTGCATTAACTGCAACTGCAAAAACGCTAATGGCTGTTATTTTGAGCCCTGCAATGAGCAGGTTTAGAAAACTATAGTGCACAAAGTTACTCCTTGGGGGAGGAGGTCTACACAGTCAATCTAAGGACGAATCATATTAGTTGTATGCTCTACATGTTTTCATATATATGGTATGTTCATGTATTATTTTTCTTGGTCAAGTAGATCCAGTAATCGGTTTGTGACATACTTATTTTTGACAATTTGTATGTATATATAGACTGACGTAATTGATATATAAATCGTGTTTAATCACTTGTAAAATAAGTAATTTTATTTGTAAAAAAAGCATTACTGGCAATAGCATACATACTTCATTATGCTAGCATCCCAATCGGAAGACAAGAGCAGAACAATAAAATCTTTTTTCTAAATGGTCCAACTTATTAAAGACCTTATTTTGTCAGCTACAGCAATCTAGGACTAATGTTTCAGTATTTTTTCACCGCCATTCTTATAATGTTAACATATTTGTTAACCTGACTTTAGCATGTATTGCGACAATAATTCATGGTTTTAAGTGATTTTGAACTATACTAATAATCCACCAATTGCTTTAAGATAACGGTTGCTATGCAAACGAAATTTGGTACAGGTATCATTTAAATGGACAATCAGTAAGAACATAATAATACCATAAAGTTAACGTAATTTGATACTGTTTCAACGAAATTCCAAGAAATGGTATGCGCTTTAATGTGATTTTTCTTACTTTCCAAACACTGTTTTGGCATATTTTGCAGGTATTTCAATGGAAACAATGTCTGAATAAATGTGGCATTTCAAGTTGAAGACATGTCATTTTGGAATGTGAAATATTCAATTTCGAATAGATAATCGTCAATTATTTAGATATTCTCCTTTCTTTTTAATGAATGATCGACAAAATATTTGATTGCGTGTTACCATACCAACCATATCCAATAGAATGGTAAGGGAATTTAACTAGTATTATTTGGTTGCCTGGCAGCCAGATATGCAAATCATGTCAGTTTATATAAGATTCAATTTTGCTCAATAGCGTCTCTTTCTAGCTCAGTATATGTAAATTTACTAAAATGTGGTCATATTAATTTTGCAATAGTCACTAAAATGTAACGTTTATATTTTTTTTGCTATTTTTTACGAACTTACAGTCCCTGCATGAGCCAAGTATATCTCGTATATAACACTCATCACATACACATTCACCGTCGTCATTACATTCCTCATCACCTTTTCTGCAACGCACCTTATCGTTGAAACATACTGAAACAAATCACCAGGCACTGGGGTCATCAAAATGCCATGCTCAACCTAACTTATCACGAAATTTGTCAAGCTCATGAATGTTAAAATACCAATAATAGTAGGCATTTTACATTTACAAGCATGATAAATGCAACATCACAACTTAATGTGGTCAACTTTGTTTATTTGTCAATATTTTAGCTTTATGGACAGATAGATTTTCATGCTCTGTTGAGTTGAAGATGAAAAAAGTTACTAACCTTGAGGCCAGGCTTAAGGGCTATAAAACTTTTTATATGCTTAATTCAAATAAGAATGAAATTTCAACTAAAATGATGAAAACTAAATATATTTATTGTGTTGACGTTCTCAGATGATATGTTTACCTTGCTTATAAAAGGTTAACTGTCAACATATGCTGACATTTGAATATCTTAAAGCAAAAAACTTCTTCATTTGATGATATAATTTCAGCTTTATGAGCAGTTGAAATTTCATGCTCGGCTGATTTGAAAATGAGTTTATTGATTTGCACAAAAAGTTTAAATATAGATCAGTGGTTTACTCTGTTCCAATTTACTTCAATTATACGGAAACTCCTATTATTTTCTATAAATTAAACTAAGCTTTACTTTAATTGTGTTGTTGCTGTCCGGTTTCTGCGTCTAGATGTCCTCCTCATGGTGCCTGCCATGGGTTGGTCTGCAGTCTGTGATAATTGTGGTATTTCCCAGTCCTACTCACCTTAGAGTCACCTACTTTTAGATTCCTGAATGAATCACATTAAATTTTTCACGGTATATACATGAGCGCCTGAACTCGTATCAGATGGGCCTCGACGTGAGAAAACCTGTCTTCAGGGGTTTGCGAACAACACAGGCGCAGACCAGCCTGCGCATCCGCACAGTCTGATTAGCGCCTTTGTTATTCGCCTTTATATCATATCTGGACTTGCTGTAGGTGAAATTTTAATTTTCAAGCTAATCTCTGTAGCTGAGGAGACTGATTTGTAACTCGCTTTGTTGGAAACCCCAACGACAGGTTTTGTCGCGACGAGGCCCAGATGGTCAGCGTCAGTGTAAAAAGTTTGATACTTGTAACTACTCTCATTTTCTTGTCTCAGCTTGTACCTACTTGTGAGGCATTCATGAGAGGCACTGATCAACAGTTCCCCGAAAGTACGTCACAGATCGTAGCAGATTGTACGAGAACGCAACACATCTCAACAGAGCCTGGATTTTGTCTTGTCCAAGACCGATCTCGATCATTATGATTTGGAAGCAAGATTAGTTGTGCTGTGTGGCGTTTTTTCTATGATGCAATACAATCTTATGTGATGATTACGAGTGTAAATCAATTATGCTGCTCGTAGACAATTTTTGGACCGATCAAAAATGTTCTACCATCAACATGATTGCCACGACTGACATCAAGATTGGATAGGATCCGATACGAGGGCCACGATTAGTCCACAATTAAGATCCATGATTCTAATTGTGGTGCTAATAGTGATAGTGGCAATGCAGCATTAGATATATACACGAGGGTCTCTATTAGCAGATACCTCAGTAATCATCTATTTTTTAGCCTGGACGTATAAAACCCGATACACACGATGAAACTTTGGTCTGCTACTTTTGTCTGCAACTTTTGTGCGTTTCATAATCTACTGTACAGACGATGAAACTTTTGTATGCAACTTCACCTTACCTGTTGCACTTTCCCGCTAAAATTATGCATATATGCATAAAGCCTTTGTCAATATGGTGCTTACTGAGGAGGACGAAATTGTTGTCCCATTGTGTCCGATTGTCATTGCACTTGCAATGCAACATTTAAATGGACCGAGAAGAATACGAAGATGCTGGACAAAAAGAGGGATTCAACGAAGAAATGTCTGTGGGGCTTGCCATGCTTTGTTAGAGGAACTTCGAAATGAAGACCCAAAGAGCTTGAAAAAACTTTTAAAGACCCCTTTCTAAATTTTGTATACACATTTGCAGGAATTATAGGTAAACTGACTTTCAGACTTAGAAAATAGTCGAGCTGTGATTGGCTAATAGTTTGGAAAAGTTGCAGACAAGTTTCAGGAAATAGAGCAGTGTCCTATTCGATGAAACAGTTTCATGAACCATGAAAAATCTCTTGAAACATGTTTCTCGGATGTACACACCATGAAACTGTTGTCTGCAACACTGAGTTGCAGACAAAAGTTTCATCGTGTGTACCGGGCTTAATACTAGATTTCAATTACAACGAGGACAGTAATGGCGATTTATATAAATCATAATTTGTACTGTTTCTTGCCCGCAAAATCAGCCAGCATTTTTGTGCAGCTTCTCCAGACCTATATAAAGCCTACTCTCCCTTTTGGGAAAATAGGGATTGTTCCGCACCTATATGTACATATTTTTATGCACTTGCGTAGGATCATGAATCATTCAGGAGTGCTCAGGCTGCTACATGTGTAATATATCGCTAAATGGATAGACCTGGATCATGAGATTGGTCATATCTGATCACTACTATACTACCGCCCATCAGTTTGTCCTTGTCGAATTCGCGTTGAAAACGCATTGAAAACGCACGTAATACGCATTAGTTTTCCAACGCGAATTTCGAAAATACAATCAAAGCCCACTTTTAATACGCGTTGAACTGCAGTGCAACGCATTTGCCTGTTAACCAATTAATAACTCAAGTATAGCAACGCAGTTCAACGTACACTTCACGTTGAAACGCATTGTTGAAAAGCCAATCAAAAAGGTTCAATTGCGTTGCCAGACCTGTTACATGTAAATCAATGATAATCTTATTATTGAAACCAAGAAAACAGCGAAAACTTTATCCCACAAAATGCTTTGTTTATCGTTTCTATTTTCTTTTTTGTGTCAATGACACTCACTCATTTATGGCCATCGCTGCAAGATATTTCATGTCAGCTGACTTCCCATCCCATGACATTTGTTTAACATCGGTTACAATTCAATAATGTGGACCAGTTCATCGTGTTTAGTCCAACCATATCAAACAGGTCCGTAATTCTGTGTTATCAGGCCTTGGGATCAGCTTTCAGAACCTGAACATGCTGCATTTTGATCAAATAATTAGCTTGAAGTCTTTATCGATCAATCTCTTCTTACTAGCTCGATTAAATTTGGGTCTTCAGTTGATGAGGCTCCGGGTCCAAGCCTCACAGAAGGCACTGTGTTCAGAGAGAGAGAGAGAGAGAAAAAGAGAGAGAAAGAGAGAGAGAGAAAGAAGGCTGTTTAAACAGTGTCTGAACCTATCTGCCAGGCACTGTGCTGCAGGGGTGCAGCTGTTTAAGTGGTGTCGCAACCTATCTGCCAGGCACTGTGCTGCAGGGGTGCAGCTGTTTCAGCGATGTTGCAACCTAACTGCCGGCACTGTGCTGCAGTGATGCAGCTGTTTAAGTGGTGTTGAAACCTATCTGCCGGCACTGTGTTGCAGGGATGCAACTGTTTAAGGGGTGTCAAAACCTATCTGCCAGGACTGTGTTGCAGGGGTGCAGCTGTTTAAGCGGTGTCAAAACCTATCTGCCGGCACTGTGCTGCAGGGGTGCAGCTGTTTAAGTGGTGTCAAAACCTATCTGCCGGCACTGTGTTGCAGGGGTGCAGCTGTTTAAGCAGTGTCGAAACCTATCTGCCGGCACTGTTTTGCAGGGGTGCAGCTGTTTAAGCGGTGTTGCAACCCACCTGCCTGGCACTATGCTGCAGGGGTGCAGCTGTTTAAGCGGTGTCGAAACCTATCAGCGGGCACTGTGCTGCAGGGATGCAGCTGTTTAAGTGGTGTCGAAACCTACCTGCCGGCACTGTGCTGCAGCTGTTTCAGTGGTGTGGAAACCTACCTGCCGGCACTGTGCTGCAGGGGTGCAGCAGTTAAAGTGGTGATGAAACCTATCTGCCAGGACTGTGTTGCAGAGGTGCAGCTGTTAAAGTGGTGCCAAAACCTAACTGCCGGTACTGTGTTGCAGAGGTGCAGCTGTTTAAGCGGTGTCAAAACCTATCTGCCGGCACACTGTTGCAGAGGTGCAGCTGTTTAAGCGGTGTCACAACCTATCTGCAGGGCACTGTGATGCAGGGGTGCAGCTGTTTAAACGGTGTCGCAACCCATCTGCTGGCACTGTGGTGCAGAGGTGCAGCTGTTTAAGTGGTGTGGAAACCTATCTGCCGGCACTGTGTTGGAGGGGTGCAGCTGTTTAAGCAGTGTTGAAACCGATCTGCCGGCACTGTGCTGCATGAGTGCAGCTGTTTAAGCGGTGTCAAAACCTATCTGCCAGCACTGTGCTGCAGGGTTGCAGCTGTTTAAGCCGTGTCAAAACCTATTTGACGGCACTATGTTGCAGGGGTGCAGCTGTTTAAGTGGTGTCAAAACCTATCTGCTGGCACTGTGTTGCAGAGGTGCAGCTGTTTAAGCAGTGTCGCAACCTATCTGCTGGCACTGTGTTGCAGGGGTGCAGCTGTTTGAGCGGTGTCGAAACCTATCTACCGGCACTGTGTTGCAGGGGTGCAGCTGTTTAAGTGGTGTTGAAACCTATCTGCCGGCACTGTGTTGCAGGAGTGCAGCTGTTTAAGCGGTTTGAAACCTATCTGCCGGCACTGTGTTGCAGGGGTGCAGCTGTTTAAGCAGTGTCGCAACCTATCTGCCAGCACTGTGCTGCAGCTGTTTAAGCAGTGTCCTTACCTACCTGCCTTCACTGTGTTGCAGGGGTGCAGCTGTTTAAGCAGTGTCCCAACCTATCTGCTGGTACTGTGTTGCAGGGGTGCAGCTGTTTAAGAGGTGTCCGTACCTACCTGCCAGGCCCTGTGCTGCAGGGGTGTAGCTGTTTAAGCAGTGTTGCAACCTATTTGCAGGCACTGTGCTGCAGGGGTACAGCTGTTTAAGCGATGTTGGAACCTACCTGCCGGCACTGTGATGCAGAGGTGCAGGCTGTTTAAGCAGTGTTGGAACCTACCTGCCAGGCACTGTGTTGCAAGGGTGCAGGCTGTTTAAGCGGTGTTGGAACCTACCTCCCCGGCACTGTGGTGCAGGCTGTTTAAATGGGGTCTGAAACTACCTTCTTGGAACTGTCGAGCAGGGGTGCAGGTTGTTTAAGGGGTGTTAGTTTCTACCTCCTGATCAGGTTAGATGGGCAGAACTGGATATACTGCTCTACTTTTATTTTAGGACTGATCAGGTGAAGCCTGGGCACATGCAATTGCTTTTGCTTAGAAGTGCCTTCTTTTTTCTTTTGAGAGAGAACTATTCAGTAAGAATGTCAACAAGTGAGTTTGGCTCGACTATTTTAAATAACAAGGAGAGTTTGCATCTAATCCCAGTTGACCCAATCTGAAAGTTCGAAATTGTTTGATGCCAATCCCAAGAAACAAAATTAAATGCAGTGTGACATATTTTCAATTCATTTGCTTCATATCGTTGTTTTAAGAAAAATATTTTACATTGGGCACTAAAAGAGACTAATTATAGATCTATATCTGATGAATATCGATGTGATTATACTGTTACATATATATATTTATTTTTCGGCCTTGAGTAACTCCATTCATTTCTCCACTGAAAATTCGTGATAGTTGGCTCAAAATATGGATCAATGAATGGAGTGAGATATTTGATTCAAACTGGGCTTTAAAACCTCAAAAGAAACAGGAATTGAGATTTGCAAGACAAGTCTTATCAGAAATATTCAAAGCAAAGTTAAACCGTGAATAACAATGTAAACATTGAGCAAGGTCAACTCAATTTTGATTGGTTTACGCATTACTGCGTTGTAACAAAACGGTTTGATTGGCTAAAGGAAGAAACGCATATTTTATCGTTGAAACGCGTTAGAGGGCTGCTAATAAATATTCATGAGTTTTGAAATACGTTGATTCGCGTTTCATACGCAATTTAAACTCAACGCACGTACAATGCGTTGGAAACGCACATGAAACGCGAATTCGCAGGACAAATACGCGGGCGGTAGTGTACGCTAGGAGTAATTTGTCAGGCCTGCACCAACATTAAAAATAGTATGCTTGCAGATTTATGGACGATTTATCGAGGAAAACTGATCAGTGCGATATTCCAATACAATTATGGGGATCACACATGTTTTTTCATGCATTAACATTTGCCAGGTCCTGAGAATGCTGTTTGAACACGAGACCTATAGGCCGAGTGTTCAACACCATCCGAGGGACACGGCAAGTGTTAATGCAATGAAACAAACATGTGTGATCGTTATTCTTGCATATTTTACCTTATTCCAGTCCAATTCACACTGAAAGCGCTGCTAAAACATTTTAGAAAATGTCCATTTTCTTACACTGGATTTCTCTAAACAAAATGGTGTCGGCTGTTTACTTTCGAACGTCATAACGTCGTCACAACGTCGTATCCTTACGCAACGTTTTCACCAACAGAAATATCGGCGAAATGATCATTCTGATCCGCAACGCTTTCCATATATAAAGTCATGCAAATAATGCAGGGCTATTTGTAAGTATTTTCAAGTTCTGACCCATGTTCAAACAGCACGTGAACCTCCTGATTTGAACATGGATTCTCGTTCATTTGACAATGGGTGTAAATAGCTATACGAATAGACATCAATGCAGGAATATTTGTTATAAGGCATGTTGTGTGGTACGAATAATCGTTCTGGACTCCTAAAGAACTACTGACTTTCCCACACTGGTAAATGTATACGTCGATTTGGTGGTATTTACGCACGTTGCCGGTACTTCATAGACCGGAAGTGGTAGATATTGGTGTTAATACTATATAGAAAAACATGCGATATGGCTAAAAGACTATAGAATTAGATCATTTTTAAGTATTAACTATGTGCATGGCGATTTATGTAAGCATTTAGGAATAGATTTGAGTACCGATCATCCAGATCGGTACTCGAATCTATTCCTAAATGCTTACATAAATCGCCATGTGCATGCTGAATACTTAAAAATGATCTAATTCTATAGTCCTTTAGGCATATGGCATGTTTTTCTATATAAAATTAACACCAATATCTACCACTTCCGGTCTATGAAGTACCGGCAATACGCGTAAATACCACCAAATTGACGTATACATTTACCAGTGTGTTTCGTACAGATCATTGATGTCTAACAACAATTGCTGAGCTGATATGTGCTGAGAACAGTTTCAGTACCTCAATGGATTAAAAAGGTCCCAAGAGAGGAATTATCTGAGTGTATAAAACTACTTTCTCTTACTGAGATAAAGGTCAATATTTATCACAAAATACCTTAACCCTTCATGGACCTGCTAAATACCCCCTTATAAGTAGGTCATAATCATCTAACAAAGTTTAGCCTTTGATCTACATGAATTAGCTCTTGGGCAAACGTACTGCTTTGATTGTCTGAAAATAAAGGTCATTAAAATATATATTGAAGTTGATAGTTACCACAAACGCCATCTTCGCAAATTTCGTTGTTATAACAGTCGCCATCTACCTCGCAGATGACTGAAATAAATAGAACATCTTAAATAAGCGATCAAGTCTCATTCAATGTATTAAATTAGTTAATGAAAAGCGACGAATGCCTAGCATCTTATCCCTTTAACTCTACTCATTTAACAACTTCATTAATACATTGTACAAGAGCACGAATATTTTTATTTATCATATGGCAATAAGATTAATTTGAAAGCTCATTTTAGGCGTAAAATATTATGTTTTTTTCTGTCTTATGTTTGTTATACCTTTGTGCGCGTCTGTTTATTTGTGCCTTGTGGCCAACTGCAGAGAAAGGGCCGACCTATTGGCTCTTGTTGTGGTGTCTAACAGTGAGTTTGTCACTTTACCATTGGTACCCTGGGTCAGGTGTGGTACATGATTCTATCGATTACTGATCTTTGCACCCTTATTTACTTTAGTCATTATGAATGCAATTGTAACGTTTCCAAATGTGTACTTAGAAACCACTTGTGGTTTTGGTTTAATTATAATTTCTTTTATGACGTCGAGCCTGGGACTGAAATAACGTCATGCTGTACAATTAATTTGGTTTACAGATTCTAGTGAAACGTTATGACGTACAGAACAACGTTGCGTACTTAATCAAATAGTAAAACGTCGTTACAGCAGAAACGAGATTTCAAAGTAATCGTAATGTCATATGATAAATAGGACCTAACATTCGTGCTTTTGTATTATTGACTTTATTAAATTTGGTGAGAAAAAATGTAAAATGCTCGTCAAGCCTCGCATTATATATCTTTTCCACGACTCATTTAATAAATTCAATAAAATGTGAGCACTCCCGTAAGATCTTCTATGGACTGCTTTAAATATCGGCGTTTGTGATCAAAAGAAATGCTTCATTTAAATAGCCATTCTGACGTACTCAGCGGGACCAAATGTCTATATTTTGTCTGGCTTTATATTTGTGTTTTACTCAATGAGTTCGTGTCCACAAGCAGCAAAGACACCTTTAGCCTTTTTTCTAACTACTTATTTGTGTTTTACTAATAAATAAAGCTTACAGACCAGCGGTCAGTGTTTGGCCACCATTGGCCCACCAGGGAAACGCCATTTCAATGGCGTATCGCTGGCGGGGCGATGGTGGCCCGCTTATAGTGGTATTAGAATCCTCTCTCCCCTAATCAACTAAAGTAACTTAAAAACAGTTGGACCCCCTCTGAAAAAAACTATCTGGTTCCACGAATGCCCTCTAGTCCTTTGTTTGACTTTTTATTTCTATCTTACTCAATTTGTGTATGCTATCAGCAATGGCAAGTCTAGCCTTTTGTCTGACTACTAATTTATATTTTACTTATCTTTTTTTTTGTATTCGAGCAGTCATGTCCAGTATAGCCTTTTGTCTAACTACACATTTGTATTTAATTCACACTTGTATACGTGAGCGGCAATGGCACGTCTAGCCTTTGTCTGAGTACTTATTTTTATTGTACTCATATTTTTGTATTCGACCAGAAATGGCACATCTAGTATTTTGACTGGCTGCTGATTTGTATTTAAACCCCATTTGTAATGCTAACAGGAATTCTCCTCTAGCCTTAAACCTGACTATTATTTATATTTAACTAATATTTGTGTATGGGAGCAGAAATGGCATATCCCGCCCTTTGTCTGACTACTTATTTGTACTTTACTCATTTTTATGGCTGTGAGCATCATTGATTCCTCTAGCCTTTTGTCTGACTACTTAATATATGTATTTTACAGAAAGTTTGCCTGCGAGCAGCACTGACTCTTTTAGCCTTTTGTCTGACTTCTAATTTGTATTTTACTCATTTTTATGTATACTAACAGTATTGAGTCTTCTAGCCTTTTGCGTGACTACTTATTTGTATTTTACTCATTCTTTTTCTATCAGAACTGCAATGCCTCTTCTGTTCCTCTAGTCTGACTATTTATTTGTATTTCATTCATATGTGTATGCGAGCAGCAATGGATCGTCCAGCATTTTGTCTGACTACGTATTTGTATTTAACTCATATTTGTGTATGCGAACAGCAAGAACACCTTTAGCCTTTTGTCTGACAGCTTATTTGCATGTAAATCACATCTGTGTTTGCGAACAGCAAGGACACTTTTAGCCTTTTGTCAGACAGCTTATTTGCATTTTAATTACATTTGTGTATGCGAAAAGCAAGGCACCATTAGCCTTTTGTTTGACAGCTTTTTTGCATTTTAACCACATATTTGTATGCGAACAGCAAGGACACCTTTAGCCTTTTGTCTGACAACTTATTTGCATTTTAATCACATTTGTGTATGCGAACAGCAAGGACACCTTAAGCCTTTTGTCTGACAGCTTATTTGCAATTAATCACATTTGTGTATGCGAACAGCAAAGACACCTTTAGCCTTTTGTCTGACAGCTTATTTGCTTTTTAATCACATTTGTGTATGCAAACAGCGAGGACACCTTTAGCCTTTTGTTTGACAGCTTATTTGCATATTTATCACATTTGTTTATGCGAACAGCGAGGACAACTTAAGCCTTTTGTCTGACAGCTTATTTGCATCTCAATCACATTCGTGTATGCGAATAGCAAGGACACCTTTAGCCTTTTGTCTGACAGCTTATTTGCATTTCAATCACATTTGTGTATGCGAACAGCAAGGACACCTTTAGCCTTTTGTCTGACAGCTTATATGCATTTAAATCGCATTTGTGTATGCGAACAGCAAGGACAACTTAAGCCTTTTGTCTGACAATTTGTCTGCATTTAATCACGTTTGTGTATGCGAACAGCAGGGACAACTTTAAAATAGTAAGTGAGTATGATCAGGAAATACCACAATCACAAACTGCAGACAACCCCGTGGCACCGCGAGGAAGAGTCGCTCAACCATCACGAGACACCAGGAAGACAAATTAAGCAAAGCAATCAGCTCTCTCTTCCCCATCAAGATGATTGCAATACTAGAATGGACATCAAGTAATGTACAACAAAACATAGAACAATTACAGACTCCCACAATGGGAGTGACAATAAACAAAAAGTCAACAACAACAGAACCACCGCCTAAGAACGGACAGCAGCCTTAGCCACCGGGGGGCTTAAATGCATTTTACTGGTACCAAATCTTCGCCCTAGATTCTGCTGTTGTTGAAGTACAAGAAATGTTCAGCTCGCATGGAGGCCATCTAACTAATGCAATGTATCATCATGGAAAACACTCTAATCAAACTAACACTCCATGATGAAACAAAGAAAAGGGCTCATAAGCCTTTTGTCTGACAATTTGTCTGCATTTAATCACGTTTGTGTATGCGAACAGCAAGGACAACTTAAGCCTTTTGTCTGACAATTTGTCTGCATTTAATCACGTTTGTGTATGCGAACAGCAGGGACAACTTAAGCCTTTTGTCTGACAATTTGTTTGCATTTAATCACGTTTGTGTATGCGTGCAGCAATGACACCTTTTGTCTGACATCTTGTTTGTTTTTACTCAAATTATTTTGTATACGAGCAACAGTGGCTAATGCAAATCTGAGCATGTGTGTGTGTGTGTGTGTGTGTGGTGTGAGGGAGAGGGGGCAAACTTCACTAATGCATATGGCATAATAATACATAAAATGGACCTAAATGCGAGAAAACCCTGACTGCGTTGCTTTGAACAAAAGAGCGCACACCAATCACTTTATCCACACAGTTATTACACTTCTGACATACTTATGGGCCTCGATGTAAAAAATCCCTGAAGTTGTTGCTTGCAAACAACAATGGCGCAGACCAGCCTGCGCATCCGCGAAGTCTGATCATCGCCTTTGTTAATCAATGGCTGAAGAGTAAAGTAACTTAAACTGGGCAAAATAAGTAAAGCGAAATAATACTTGTTTCCATAGCGATAATGTTGGGGCCCCCAGGGGTTTGGGGGATCTGGGGAGAATGGCTATTTATTTTCAGGGAGCTGGGGAGCAGTGGTAATTATTTTAAGGGAATTGGATACCAAGCTCATAGTTTTGGGAATTTAGAGAGCCCAGCAAAAAAGTAAAAAACAAAACAAATCTCACCCTAAAGGAAAAGCCTTCATTTCGTTTGATTTTTTTCAAATCTTCGGCTTCGGGAAAGGGAAGCCTCCACCACCCACCCCCTTGGAAAATCTTAATATATTTACTTTCCTACTAACATACTAATCTTGATTGGTGACTGATATGGCGAATAATTTTTACTATTGTGGGATTTTATCCTAAAAATTATTGATTTTTAGGTTGATAACGTATTTTGGTACACTTGGAATGTGCTAGATTGCACCATTTTAATAAAAAAAATCTGGGGTAGCAAAGCCGGTCCCCCCTTGCGCGAGTCTGAATCCACGTCATTACAGGGCTATCTATGCATCTGGTATGTTATATTTGATGAAAAAAGGAAAAACCTCCTATTTTACGTTTCTATGGCTTCGGGGGTTGTTGCCTACCAGACCCCCCTTGTAAAATGTGAATATATTTATTTTTGTACTAACGTGCGCATCTGGATTGATCTTGGAGAAAGATATGGCACACAATTTGGGTTGTTGATTTATTGTCCTTAAAATTGTTGATTTTTAGGTTAATAATAACATACTTTAGAACACTCAAAATGCACCAAATCGCACCAGTTTTATCATTTTTCCCCGGCGACCATGCCCCCGGACCCCCCTAGCACAAGTGTGAATCAACATCACAAAAGGGCTAACTACGGGTCTGGTATATAATTCTCTATCTAGGTAATTCGATGTTATTATTAAAACTTTGATGAATGTTGATCAGATATAGTGTTAGTTGTTGAAACTGAAGATAAACTAACGTATAGGGCCTAATAACAGTTAGAAAAAAATTCTATGGTGGTTAAGAAAATGAATACTCTCATTTTGTCCACGAAAATTATTTTCATCTATATATAAAGAACAATCCCTCTCCGTTTACCTGGAATGTGCATGAAATAAGTATCAGTATATGTTAACTATGGAACGATCTAGATTGCGAGACCTCAAAGGGAAAGAGGCCACGATTCTCGACGCTTCAGCTACATTAACATCGCAAACCAGGGTGACGTTATATTAGCACATTGTATCCTGGCGAAGGAATGTATTGGTAGTGTGTGGGTTTGTCTGTTTACTGCATGTAGGTATTTGGTTAGTGCCAACACTGTGAGGTTGGTCACTACAAATACTTTTCCCTGATTACAATTTTATTGGCAGTGCATCAAAGACAGATCCATCCTAACGGCATAGGGGCCATTAGCCATACATCCAAGGATGGGGGCTAATCGCACACTTATGGGGTTGGGCAGGTTAAGAAAAGATCACAAAGGACTTTCTATTATGAACAACTCCACTACACACGGTACAGATATTCTGGTTAACCAATATTATATCAGTAGATTTTTTTTACAAAATTGTCTCTATGTGTGTCCCCTCCGACACTGGGGAAAGATAGGCCATAGAAGCCAGATGTTCCAACATACCAAGGGCGCATAAATAATTTGTCCCCTTGGACCACTAACAGAGTGGGGAACAGTTCTCCTTGCCAGACCAAGAGTCTTAGGCCCAAGTCCAGTGCAGTGTCAGAATATCACATTAAAGTAATGGACTGACCCAAGTGTCAGGATGACGCATTAAAGAAATCAATAATGGACTGACCAAAGTGTCAGAATAACGCATTAAAGAAATTAATAATGGACTGACCAAAGTGTCAGAATAACGCATTAAAGAAATCAATAATGGACTGACACAAGTGTGAGGTTAACGCATTAAATAAATTAATAATAGACTGACCCAAGTGTATTGAAGACACAACTAACCAATATATAATAGACTAACCAAGGTGTCAGAAGGTGCAGTCACCCCAAGATAAAGATATAAAAGATATAATCGTCTGAATAAGCTGCAGTGATATCATCAGAACTCGCAACGAAGCGCTCACGTGAATTAATTAGTTGAGTTGTGTGTAAATTTTATGTTACTTATTTTTGTCTAGTTGGCGTACAACTTAAACGGGACATTCTAGGATGGCTTCCATTGGAAACAATCTTAGGGTGGAAACTTGTTTTAAAAAGGGATGGCCAAATAGTTAAAAATTACAACGTAGGTATTGTCCTTGTATTATTCATGTGCTGTCGATGTTTTTTTTTTTACATAAAGTGCATAAAAGTTGTGAACTAGTTGCGTGCATTATTTTTACCCTGGTGGTATTGTCAACGGATAACTGGGGTCATCAAATAGAATTTTCCCTCTTCCATCTTGACCGTCTTTACGACGTAACAATATGTGCTATTTTTCCTAGAGTATTCATGTTTGCCATTTGTCTATAGGAATGATAGGGAACGTAACGCAACATTTACTGGAATGGCTGAAGCTCTATGGAAAAAAATATCAATACAAGTGAAACTTAGCATATGTTGAGGGGAAACACTGATGCTACGTAATGTTTAAAATTTTATTGGTAAAACTTTTTACAGTAAAATGTTATGATAAATCAAACATAAATGTATTTACACTAAGTCTATGGGAAAGTTTCCTGTGGTGCTTAATTGATTTCGACAAAATTAATTCAGATTTCTTTTAATTAAATTGTATTTGGTGGGCGTCAATATAATGAAGCCTCTGCCCACGCCCCTCCTTAGTATACAGCAGAGATGAGTATGCTCATTCAGGTACAAGGTAGATATGTCCTGCACGCTGAAGATATGTAGTCAGCAAAGATTCTGATCAGTCTTTTACAGTCTTTGCCATTGAACATGTGTTAAATGATTGCTTAGAAAACGGCTAATAAAATTATAGTATTTCACCAAATTTTGTATATGCATTCATATATTATGTTTATACAAATATATTTTCCTGGTGTAGTAATGGAGCTGGATCGAGCCAGTAACAAGAGATAGAATAAGAGATATTGACTTGATCTATCTTTGGATTGTTTCTCATAATTGTTTTAGCCCTTGATTACCCCCAATATTTTATTTCGCTCGACATCTTGGGAACAAATTGATAGCATTTCAACAAATTTCATAAATGCATTCATATTGACAAGATCTAGCTTGGGATGTTACAAGTTATTTTTCGAATATTTGTACCGCAGTTAATGCCCTTGATTTATGCCAGAACTTCGTATCTGCTCAATATCTTGAGAAGAAATACAGAGGATTTCATCAAATTTTATATATGCATTTCTAGTGACAATATCTAGTTTGGGATTGTTACACGCCATTTTTCGCTCATGTGTACCAGATTTATGACCATTGATTTATGCCTGAATGTGTTGAGAACAAATTCACAAATTTCCATCAGTTTTATATATCCATTTATATTAAAAAGATCTATCTTGGGATTGTTACACGTCATTTTCCGGTTATTGTTACCAGAGATATACTCCTTTAATTTAGCCTAATTTTCGTTTCTGATTAATATTTTGATAGCTAATTGATAGAATTTTACCAAAATCAATATATGCATTCATAATGATAAGATGTAGCACAGTTTATTGGCGTTTTTATGCACACCACTTAGCATCTAACGTCTGCATACGAAAACGTGCAGGCGGGGCTATTAAGCTAGATTCTCTGACTATGTTAGTTCTGTATATGGCACATTGTCTAATATAAGACATTTTAATACTAAAACTTTCAATTCAAAATTTAAAAAAATGACAGGTCCAAATGAAATGATTCAAATAATTGTGCATTGTGGATAAATTACCCTGAACATGCTCCCCTGTTTCATCTGATTGACTGGGAAAAACAAAAATCGGATGTTCATGTGCTAAGTGTGCATATGGATTATGAACTTACGAGTTGTTGTACACGTTTCACCATCACGCCCGCATATCTCCCCTTCTGGACAGCATTCGTTGTTTTCAAAACAATCTGCAAAGATATTGGAATAAATGTGTGTCAAAAAATAACAGTTATACTATGCGTTATCCACACATATGTGGCAATAATCCACGAGCTTAAGCAAGTAGATTATCTTACATACCACTGCACAAGCATGGTATAACTTTTATACCACCTAAATAAGTGTAGATCTTGCATATCAAGTGATTACTTGTACTTAAGTTGGTAAAGGTGGTATAAGCATTTCTTATGAATTCATCAGTTACCTCTCAAAATAACGGCATTGTTGCAAGTTGCCTGAAGAACGTTGTCTATCTCACAGCATGTGCCTGTATCAGGTCATGATAACGTTGCACTTTTGAATGAAATTGCTAATGATGCTAAATCCACACAAAAATCGAAAAGTACGTCATAATCGCTACTTTGAAGAGTGAAACAATGGATAAACTGATAAAAAGAATACCGGGTGCTTGTTTTTTTATATCATTTTTACCTGGCTTGGCTTTGTGAACAAATGTTGAATGCTCCGCAAGCCTCGTGATGTCAACAAGCGTTCTCAAAGCCTTGCCTAGAAAAAAAATGATATCACACAAGAGGGCCAAGAAGCCCTAATTCGCTCACCTGAGTGTTGTTTAAAGCTGACATATAGGTATTTGTTGAAAGCTGACCATGTGCGTGATGACATCAGGAGCACAGCCAGTTTTGGTCGCAAGGGCATGGTTTGAACAAACTTGGTAGGCGTCTACTAGATGACGCTGCATACCAAATATCAAGGCTTATGGTTTAAGACAAGAAGATCAAAATCCAGCCAATAGTTTTAGGAGATCTCCTTTGAAGCAATTGTTGACGACGGACGACGACACACGTCGCGCGACGGACGACGGACATCCAACAATCACAATAGCTCACCATGAGCCAATTGCTCAGGTGAGATAAAAACGTTCACCTAGTATTTTCTATGTATAAGATTCCAGGCTCCATATGGTTGATTCATGCATACAATTATCACACACATAAAACTTTTGAATTTTATGTACCATGTGTGAAAGCCTTCGTTGAATGTCATAGATGTCCATCATGTGCATGACGCCATTGCTTTGGTGATTTATAAATGAATGGTATATTGGTCTTGTCTTGTTTTAAACTACAAAATCGTAATAGGTAAGTGATGGGTTCTGTTTATCAATTTACTTTATGTAAAGTGCAAATTTATGGTCTAATTTCTATCTCTTGTTACTTCATGTAAAGTACAAATGTATAGTCTAGTTTCTTTCTCTTGTTACTTTATGTAAAGTACAGTTTTATGGTCTAATTTCTTTTATTTTCTCACTTCATGCAAGGTGCAAATTTATGGTCAAATATCTTTCATTTATTACTTTATGTGAGGTGCAGATTTACAGTCTAGTTCCTTTCTTTTGTTATTTCATATAAGGTGCAAATATATAGTCTAATTTCTTCCGTTTGTTACATCATGCAAGGTGCAAATTTATTGTCCAGTTTCGTCTTTTGTTACTGCAAGTAAGGTGCTAATTAATGGTTTAATTTCTTTCTTCATGTAATATGCAATTTTATGGTCTTATTTATTTCCATTGTTACTTCATGTAAGGTAAAATAATGGTTTTATGTTTTTCTTTTGTTACTTTAAGCAAGGTGCAATTAAATGGTATATTTTTTTTATATTTCATGTAAGGTGCAAGGTTATAGTCTCATAGCTTTCTTTTATTACTTCATGTTAGGTGCAATTTTGTGGTCTAATTTCTTCCTTTTGTTACTTCATTTAAGATGCAATTCTATGGTATAATTACTTTCTAGTTTTACTTCATCTAAGGTAAATTTACGGACTATTTTATTTCATTTCTTACTTCATGCATGGTGCAACTATATGGTCTAATGACTGTCTGTAATTACTTCGTGTAAGGTGGAACGTTATAGTCTTATATCTTAATTTTGTTATTATGCCCCCGCCATGATAATGGCCGGGGCATTAAGTGTTACCCCTGTCCGTCCGTCCGTACGTACTTTACGTACGACGTACGTACGTAATAACGTACGTCTGTCCGGACGGCGTCCGCTCTCTAACTCGAATATGTTCTATCAGAACTTTATGAAACTGGGTCACATTGTTTTGTACTATGATGTCTTCTTCAAGTTCGATAATGGTTCATATCGCACCAGGCTTTCAAGAGTAATGGCCCTTTGTTTATGAAAATTCACCGTTTTAAACTATTTCCGCTCTCTAACTCAAACATTTATTATCTGAATTTTATTAAACTTGGTCACATTGTTTAGTACTATAATGTCTTCTTCAAGTTCGATAATGGTCTATATCGCACCAGGCTTTCAGTAGTAATGACCCTTTGTGTATGAAAATTCACCGTTTTAAACGATGTCCGCTCCCTAACTCGAATATTTTTTATCAGAATTTTATGAAATTTGGTCACATTGTTTAGTAACATAATGTCTTCATCAAATTTGATAATGGTCCATATCTCACCAGGCTTTCAGTAGTTATGGCCCTTTGTTTATGAAAATTCACCGTTTTAAACGATGTCCGCTCTCTAAGTCGAACATTTTTGATCAGAATTTTATGAAACTTGGTCACATTGTTTAGTACCATAATGTCTTCTTCAAGTTAGATAATTGTCTATATCACACTAGGCTTTCAGTAGTTATGGCCCTTTGTTTATGAAAATTCACCGTTTTAAACGATGTCCGTAAATTAACTCGAATATTATTTATCAGAATTTTATGAAACTTGGTCACATTGTTTAGTACCATTATGTCTTCTTTAAGTTCGATAATGGGCCAAATCTCACCAGGCTTGCAGTAGTTATGGCCCTTTGTTTATGAAAATTCACCGTTTTAAACGATGTCCGCTCTCTAAGTTGAATATTTTTGATCTGAATTTTATGAAACTTGGTCACATTGTTTAGTACCATAATGTCTTCTTCAAGTTAGATAATGGTCCATTATCGCACCAGGCTTTCAGTAGTTATGGCCCTTTGTTTATGAAAATTCACCTTAAAGTTTTTAAACTATGTCCACTCTCTAACTTGAATATTTTTGATCAGAATTTTATGAAACTTTGTCACATTGTTTAGTACCATGATGTTCTCTTCAAGTTTGAAAATGGTCTATATGCCACCATGCTTTAAGGAGTTATTGCCCTTTGTTAATGACAATTCCCTATTTATACGAATTTGGCAATAGCGGGGGCATCCGTGTCCCATGGCCACATTTCTAGTTACTTTATGAAAGGCTCAAATTAATGATCTAGTTTCTTTCTTTTGTTACTTTATGTAAGATGCTAGCTTTTGGTATCATTTCTTCTTTTTCTTTACTTCAGGCAATGTGCAAATTATTGGTATGGTTTCTATCTTTTATTACTTCATGCATTTAGCAAATTCATGATCTAGATTCTATCTTTTGTTATTTCATATAAGGTGCTAATTTATGGTCAATATTCAATCTTTTGTTACTTCATGTAAGGTGCTAATTTATGGTCTAGATTCTATCTTTTGTTACTTCATTTAGGTAGCAAATTTATGGTCTAAATTCTATTTTTACTTCATGAATGGTGCAAATTTTGTCTAGATTTTATCAGTTGTTACTCCATGTAAGAGACAAAATGGTCTTGTTTCCATCTTTCGCTACTTCTTGTAAGGTAAAAATTTATGGTCTAGTTTCTATTGTTTGTTACTTCATTTTAAGTGCAAATTTATGGTCTAGTTTCTTTACTTTGTTATTTCATGAAAGGTGCAAATTTATGATCCAGTTTCTATTTTTTATTTACTGCATGCAAACGGCAATGGTATAGTAGCGTGTTTAAACAAAGGCACTAATAAAATAAACTGATGATTTAGTGGTGAAATCTATTTCATTCGTTTGTAACTTCATTTAAGGTGCAAATGTAAGCCTCATATCAGATAAATGCATAGATTATATGTACAGTGTACTGATGGTTTAAGTGTGAGTCCCTTACTTTCGATTTGTAATTTTAAGTAAGGTGCAAAGGTATAATCTCGTGTTTGATAAAACATCTAACTGCATGCACGGATGCATAAATGGTTAGTCCTTTTTTTCATTTTTTGTTAAAAGTAAGTAATGGTGCAAAGATCAGGAATCGATACAATCAAGTACCACACCTGACCCAGGATACCAATGGGAAAGTGACAAACTCACAGAAGACACCACAAACGAGAGCTAAGAGGTCAGCCCTTTCCCAGCAGGTGACCACAAAGCACATATAAACAGACGTGCACAAAACATAGCAAACACAAGACAGAACAAAAACATAAAAGATCCACAAAAGAAGTACCGCCTTGGAACGGTCAGTAAAATATTTTACTGGAGGGCTTAAACCGGTTTAACGGCGCCAACCTCACCCTTAATTGAGATGTGGATCAAGACACATAGATATTTGGTTTGCATGAAAGACCCCTAACTTATCAATGCATCATCTCCTAAAACATATAAATCAAGATATAACAAGGAGATAAAGCAAGGATAAGGACTCAACAGTAAATTAAACTGAATACCGGAGCAAAAGAAATCCAACAGGTAAATTTAAATGTAGATCTCATTTGTGATACAGCCATTTACTTCATGTACTGATAGTTCAGAGACAGATTCCATTTCTTTCTTGTTTTACTTCATGTAAGGTGCAAATCTATGTCTCATTTTTGCTAAAGCATGTTCTAATGGTTTAGTGGTGGGTTCCCTGTCTTTTTTTTGTAACTTTATGAGACTAAGACCCAAATGCAAGTCTTATCTCGATGCAACCATTGTCTGAATGTACTGAAAGTTAAGTTGTGAGTTCTGTAACAGTCTTTTATCATATGACGTCACGTCTGGGAGTGAAATAACGCAATGCAATAATATCGATAAACCACTTGTGGTTTATAGATTTTTGGGAAACGTTATGGGGTCCATAACAACGTCGGGTACATAATGACAAAATTATAACGTTTGAAATGAGATTTCAAAGTATTTGTCATATGATAAATAGAATCTAACATTCGTGCTCTTGTATTATTGAATTTATTAAACTCGTTGCGAAAAAGAGATAATATGCTCAGCAAGCCTCGCATTTTATCTCTTTTCCACAACTCGTTTAATAAATTCAATAAAACATGAACACTCATGTAAGATCATCTATTTATTCTTCTATTACTTCAGGTAATATACAAATGACACCTCTCATTTCACACAAGAGGGCTAAATGGCCCTAAATTGGTCACCTGAGTTTTGTTAAAAGCTTACATATAGGTATCTGTGAAAGTTGACCATGTACCTGGTGACACCTGGGGCGGAGCCATTTTGGTTCCAGGGGGATACGTTGAACAAACTTGGTAGTGGTCCACTACGTGATGAAAAATACCAAATATCAAGGCTCTGTGTCATTTGGTTTCTGACAAGAAGATTTGTTCAATGTTTTTTCGCTATATAAGCCATTGTAAAACAAATGACCCCTGGGAGGGCTATTTTTGGCCCCATGGATATAATTTGAACAAACATGGTAGAGGTTTACTAGGTGATGCTTCGTACCAAATATCTAGGCTCTTGGTCGTGTGGTTTCAGACAAGAAGATTCTTTCATGATTCTCTCTATATAAGCCTAAGCAAAACATGTGACTTTGGGCGGGCCATGTTTTGCCCCAGGGGCATAATTTGAACATACTTGGTAGAGGTCTACTAGGTAATGCTACATACCAACTGTCACGGCTCTAGGACATATGGTTTCAGACATGGAAGATTCTTTCAGTTTTTCCAAATATAGGCCTGTGTAAAAATATGACCCTCTTGGCGGAGCTATTTTTGGCCACAGGGTCGTAATTTGAACATACTTGGTAGAGGTATACTAGGTTATGCTACATACCGAATATCAAGGCTCTAGGTCTTATGGTTTTAGAAAAATAAATTTTTTCAATGTTTTCCCTATATCACCTCGCTTTAAATCTATAGTGTTACATCTACCATTGCACACGTTTTGAGAAAAATGTGTTTGAAAATTTATTATTTCATGTAAGTTGCTAATTTATGGTCTAGATTCTATCTTTTGGTACTTCATGTAAGTAGCAAATTTATGGTAATTTTTGTCCCAAGGGATATAATTTGAACAAACGTGGTAGAGATTCACTAGGTGGTGCTTCATACCAAATATCTAGGCTCTTGGCCTTGTGGTTTGGTTTTTCATGTTTCTCCCATATAAACCTAAGCAAAACATGCGACTTTGGGCGGGCCTTTATTGGCCCCTGGGGCATAATTTGTACATACTTGGTAGAGGTCCACTAGTTATTAGTTAATGCTACATACCAAATGTCCAGGCTTTAGGACTTATGGTTTCAGACAAGGAATATGTTTTTCCCAATATAGGCGGATGTAAAAATGTGACACCCTGGGCGGGGCCAATTTTAGCCCCTGGGACATAATTTGACCAAACTTGGTAGAAGTAAACTAGGTTATGCTACATACCAAATATCAAGGCCCTTGGTCTTATGGTTTCTTATGGTAGGTTTTTTTTAATAATTCCCTATATAACGTCGCTTCAAATCTATAGTGGTCTATCTACCATTGCATATTTTGAGAAAAATGAGTTTGAAAATTTGAGTATCCTGATTTTTTATGCCACTTTTTATCACAGACTTTTGAATCATACCAGAGGGTTAAAATATATCCATACCAGGTAAATGAACTTTATTAAAAGAACAGTTCTCAGCTATATGGAATCTACGGGAAATGTTCAGTTGCAGATAGAGCAATATGCCCTAAAAATCGCCTTCTGCGTTCAGTGCTATAGTGTTCTATCTTTTCCTACAGCTTATTTTTTTGTTTATGAAGTCAATATGAATATTATTCTGGACAAAACTGATATTTTGTACCAAAAAGTAGCAGATGTAGTCATGTGCTTAGCAATACAGCAACAAACCTCGCGGATTAGGTTTTTAAAATTTGTGTAAGGGAGGTGATCTATTTATACAGTTTTTTTTTTGTCCATGTGATCAAAATGTTTAATATTTTAGACTTGCATGACTAATTGGACCTCAAAGTAGCAAATTAAGCCATTAATTTGTCATTACACCACAAAAATGCTTCAATTAAAGCAGTTTAAATATGTATAAGGGAGGTTATCTGTTTCTACAGCTTATTATTCTGTTCATGGAGTCAATTTGTATAATATTTTGACTGAACAGATCATTTGGAACTAAAGGTAGCAGATATATCCATAAGTTTGTCATTCCACCAATAAACCGCTTCAATTTAGGACATTAAAATTCATGTAAGGGAGGTAACTGCGAATTTACCAATTTATCCTAGGAAAATGACTTTTGGCAGATAGAACAGTATGACACTGAACACACTAAGTAAGTAAGTGTACAAAGATCAGGAATCGATACAATCAAGTACCACACCTGACCCAGGATACCAATCGGAAAGTGACAAACTCACAGTTAGACACCACAAACAAGAGTCAAGAGGTCAGACCTTTCCCAGTCATGTGACATAAATCAGCATATGTCATTGGATGTAAATCACTTAAAACACCATAGCACTGAACGAAGTTGACTTTTTGTACATAGAACAGAACAACACATCGAATTTAAGCATACTGGGAGGAGACGAGCAAATGAAATTTTACAAGTAGATAGAACATTTGATTCCCTTTCCAACGATATGCATAGCTCAATTTTGACCAAAAAGTCACTTAGAAAACTATAGCCTTGAAGCGACGATCAGCCTATGCTAACAATGGGACTTCTGTGTAGGGCCATTTTGGCCCAACGGGCATAATTTGAACAAACTTGATAGAGGTCTACTAGGTGATGCTATACTTAACTACTGAAGTAACCTGACACTTTTTACTTGCTTCAAACTCGCTAGTAAAAAATTATAGACCTATGTCGATATGATTACTTTAATAATAAGACATTTGAATGTAATCTTCGGAACAATACTGTTTATTTATCAAATATAGAACATGAAGTCACGACGTCAAAAGACATACAGACTGTGCATTTTAAAAATGTGCAATTTCTTGCTGTGACGTATGATATGGGGGTTTAAGTTGTGCTTTCGACGTTGTGTAAACGACAGTGCTTTTCCTAATTCTAGAAACTGAAATGACTTGGAGTCAACCAATCATTGTAAGAGAATGCATTTTCAAGAATCAGAACTTATGTCTCGCCTCATGTTAAAGGGTAAAAGCGTGATAAACCAAATTTAACGTCAATTAAGAAACAACGTTAATTTTGAGTCTGTGTGCAAAATTCTGTGTGCGCATCCACGCAAACTGCTCAGCGCCTTTGTTATTCGCTTATCGAGAAGTATTATATCTAGACTTGCTACGAGTGAAATTTCGATTCTCTAGCTAGTCTCTGTAGCTAAAGAGACTGTTTTGAAACTCCCTTTGTCGGAAACCCCGAAGACAGGTTTTCTCTTGACAGGGTCCAAATATCAAGGCTCTTTGCCTTATGGTTTTATTTATAGATTCCATTTCTCCAACCCCTAAGTTCACCTTGGGTATCATACAGATCAAAGTAATAAGCCTATCAACTAGTTTTAGCGGTCAGTTCAATAAAATAAACTAATCTGTAGAATTTCAATATCTGACTTCTACCTGACCCAGAGGCGAAGGGTGTGTGTAAGGTCCAAGTGTTTGTTTCTATGTTAGTCCATACTTCTTACCCCTTAATTTGATATGCAACATGATCACATTCAGATTTTTTTAAAACTTTTAATCCAACCCAAACGTTGAGGGTGTGTGTAACGAGAGAATATGTACTTGCATGGTGTTCTATGCTCAACTCCGTTTAGTTTGTTATGCATATGACCATGTTCTGAAAAAGTTACATTTTGACCTTTTGATTCCTAGGGTTAAGTGGGGTGGGGGGGTCTGCGAGCAAAATATTTGATGCTTTAATTTGATTTGGAACATGACCATGTTCTGAAAAAAAAAATGATCTTTTGACCCCATCCACTAGGGTCATGGGGGTGGGGAATTATGTGTGCAAAGTATTTACTTCCATGTTGCTGAATTTATGATTCCCTATCATTTAATATGCAACGTGACCATGTTCTGAAAAAGTTGAATTTTAATCGATTGACCCCATCCCAAAACTGAGGGGTAGGGGGTCTGCAAGCAAAATATTTGATACAATGTACAATGTTGATTCATTTGTGATTCTCGTTAATTTGATACGCAACATAACCATGTCCTGAAAAAAGTCAAGTTTGGACTTATTGATCTCATCTTGAGGTTGGGGGTAGTGGGGTCTGCAGGCAAAATATTAGGTACCATATTGATGCATTCGTGATTCTCTTTAATTTGATATGCAACGTGACCATGTTCTGAAAAAGTTGATATTGACCTATTGACCCCTAGGGTCAGGAGGCGGAGTGCGGGCAAAATAGTTGCTACCATGATCCGTTGACCCCATCCCTAGGGTCATGAGGTAGTCTGCTTTCATGTTGTTTCATTCGTGATTCCCTAAATGATATGCAACATGAGCATGTTCTGAAAAAATGAAACTTTGCCCTTTTAACCTCAACCCCAGGGTAGGAGGGGGTCTGCAGGCAAAATATTTGCTACCATGTTGCTACATTTAGTGACTCTCTTCAATTTGATATGCAACATAACATTGTTCTTAAAAAGTTGAATTTTGACTTTTTGACCCCTAGAGTCAGGGGGTTGCGGGCTCATATAAGTTTTTATCACATTACGTCGCGTCTGGGAGTGATATAACGCTATGCAATAAAATCTGTAAACCACTAGTGGTTTATAGATTAACGGGAAACGTTATGACGCCCATAACAAAGTTGCGTACATAATGACAAAATTCTAACGTTTATTACGGCAGAAATGAGATTTCAAAGTAATCTTAATGTCATATGATAAATAGAATATAACATTCGTGGTCTTGTATTATTGAATTTATTAAGCTCGTTGCGAAAAAGAGATTAAATGCTCAGCAAGCCTCGCATTTTATCTCTTTTCCCAACTCGTTTGATAAATTCAATAAAACATGAGCACTTATGTAAGATCCTCTATAAATCTCAGGTTGATAAAGTCATTGACTGCATGCTCAAGTGGTGAGTTTAACGTACTGATAGTTTAGTAATGAGTTTATTCTTAGTTCATATAAGGTGTAAGTGTAAGTCTTAATTTTGATAAAGCCATTGATTACATATACTGATGGCTTAGTGATGAGATCGATTTCAGTCTTTTGTTACTTCATGCAAAGTGCAAATGTAAGTCTCATTTTTGACAAAACCTATAATTACATTTATCAGTCACCCCAAATATTATCTGAATTGTTTCAACATAACCTATAAATGTTTCCTATCTCACGGCATGTTACCTTTATCAGGTCACGATGACGTTCCACTTTTTGAATGACGTCGCTTATGACGCTTAATCAACAAAAAAAAATCGAAAATTGCGTCATAATCGCTAGTTTGAAGAGAGAAACAATCGGTAAACTAATAAATAGAATACCAGTCTCGCGTCTTCTGATATCAGGTTTACCAGGCTCGGCTTTGAGAACGCATTTTGAATCGCTCGGCAAGCCTTGCGATGTCAGCAAGCGTTCTCAAAGCATTGCCTGGTAAACTTGATATCAAAAACCACTCACCTAGTGTTCTCTATATACTGATAGTTTATTGGTGAGTCATTTTTTGTTACTTCATATAAAACCATTTTCTACATGTATTGATGGTTTGGTGGTGAATTCCATTTAATTGTTGCCAAATCATGTAGGGTGTAAATGTATAATCTCATGTTTGAAACAAAAACGTAAGCACGCATGACATGACAGTGCCACATTAACATATACTTAAGGACATATGCTACTAAATACTTCCCATATTGAAATATTTTCAATACTTTGCATACCGTTTGTTTTATGCATGGGCTATCCATATATGAAATAAAAAGGATATGTCACCGTGCTTATTTTTTCAGAATCCCATATTGAATTTTACAGCATTTGACCAATTTTCTAGAAATATAAAATAATAACACTAGTCCTAATTATCGAGCTAAAACGGTTGTAATCTTCAGCCAGCTTCTTTCTTTTAACTTAAATTACTGCCCATGACCTCAAACTTTTAAGAAAATGTGCATGTTTACTTGTTATCCCATGCTGTAACAAGATACTGCATGATATATATTGGCAATTTGTCGAAAAATGGAATTTGTTTTTAGAATAAATCATGTATTAAAAAATCTGATATTTAAAATCCTGAAAATTTATTTTTAATTCATGGACTATTAAGATACCTTTCAGAAAAAAAAGAATAAAAATCTGGGGTCACCAAACTAATTCTCTTTCTAGAGGGCCAAATTTAACCCCACTTCCATAGGTTTCGTGCGTAATTCAATATAAAAAGTTCGGGGAAGACCATTTCGATCGTTTTTGATGATGCCATTTTACTAGTATATGAAGTAATTTAGCATTAAAATGTTAAAAAAGAAAGAAAAAACACACTGAAAATATGTGAGCATCCGGGAATCGATCCTGGTCCTCTGGCTTTGTAGCCGGACACGCTAACCACTAGGCCACGAGTTCAGGTCGTGCGCCGCTCTAAATAACCATACAAATAGTATAGACTCGGCCACTATCGTATTCGTAACCAGGGTTATTGTGTACGTCGTTTGATTTCGACTGAGCTACACTAATTTTGTCTTTAGTGCTGAGACGATCAGTTCTGAAAAGATGTCAATAGATATTTCGAACACACTTTAATTAGTTATTCTGTGAAGAAATTGTCGGAACACCGATATGACATAAGAATATCGGAAGCTGTGTTGATCCGAATCCGTTAAGGGTCAAAAGACAGGACCCAGACAACTTTCCCCGTTTGCAGACGCGGGAAAGGTGCGCATTGGAAATAGCCGCATATGTCTTTAAGACAAAGTATGGCTTCTACCTTCCGCTATTATCCTCCCTTCCACTTATTCAAGTAGGGTTGTTGCCAATTACCAGCGAATGTATGTAAATGAAGAACAGGGCCAGGAATTACAATGCCTCCTTAAAGTTAAGGAATACTTTAGTTAAGTATTGATTTTTCAGGATACGAAACATAAAGTTTCAAACTGATTAAAATCAAAATAGATTCATTTGTCTGTAGATCACAATGATTTCTTTGACCACAAGTACTACATCGATCCAGGCAATTTACTTACCATTTAATATAGCATGTTGAAATATCAATACTTAACTTAAGTCTTCCTTAACTTTAAGGAGGCATTGTAAATCCGGGCCCTGGTCAACTGTTTAGTCAAACTTGCCCAAGAAAAAATGCGACTAACTGACATAAACATTACAACATGGCCATAGCTGTTGACTTGGACGTAAGAGTCAGGCTAAACCAAAGATAAAAACATACCTGGGGTGTCAGGTTAAAATACTCAAAACAATATAATTGTATTTCTTTGTATAAAGAACATCTTAATTGGGATCAATTGTGCAGACCCTGATGAAATGCGACATTTTGCTGCATTTTATCCGGGTCTGCCTAATACAAAGTGTATTGTATGTACTGATGATTTAGTATTCCCATTGTATCGCCGACGTACCTACCTATCTGTGGAAGTGAATTCCATGTTGAACCCCGTTTATTGACAATAATTTCTAAGCTATTGATGCAAATTTAATTTTTCTCAGCAAAATAAATAAAGATTAAAAGAGCGTAATTGAAAATATTTTTTCGTTTTTTATGTGATTTAAAAACAGGTGTCATAGGATGGAAATTTCAACACTTTACCTATTCTTATTTTTCACTAATCCCTATTTGTACCTAAACAGGGCGTGGCTTTGTGACAACTGTAAGGTTCAACAACTCTCCATGAAATCTTAAAATGTATATACCTAGCTTAAATATGTTCCTACCTCCGCATGGTATCGCAACAATATTGTTTTACAAGCGCGGGACCAGAGAGGGGCAGGGGGTCCGGACACCTTCCTGATAATCACAAAAATCTAGGGTTTCTTAGTAATACTTATCCGCATCTACCCCCCCCCCCCACCCCCCCCCCCCCCAAAAAAAAAAAAAAAAAAAAATCACAAACTACCAAGCTAGCGTTCAGTGTTTGTCTATAATCGGCCCGCCGGTGAAACGCCGTTAAATTGGTGTTTCGCTGGCGTTATATGGCGTTTAGCTGGAGGGCCGATGATGGTCCGCTTTTAGCGCTATTTGGATATTCTCGGCCCATAAGACAAAAAAAAATTGTCAGAGATGGACGCCCTTTGGCATAACTTACTGGATCCGCACATGCTTTGGATTTAACAGCCCACTAATATTATTATTCAGAATGCAGGTCTTGCCCTATAAAAAGATGATTACGGGGATAAACCACATCACCACCCGCTAGCAGATCGTTGGCATCAAGCGAGGTCCACATATGTACAACTGAAGTTTTTTTGTTTGCTGTTTTTTAAAGTCAATCGAAATTGAAAGGGGAAGGGGTAGGTTACATGATATCGTCAGTCAAATGACAGGGAAGAGTATGTGAAAGAATATCCAGGACAATATTTGCAGAATAAATTCCAGGATCAAAAGCGCGGCAGGCATGCATCATACCCTGCCATGAAATATTTTTATTTAAAAGACAATTATGAAAAATTAAATGCAGTTGTCTCAACCAGGATCTTTTATTCAAAATTTCATCATATTTTCAAAGCAAAGGCCGTAACTCTGCATTTTTTGAAAAAACGATTTGCAATCCCATAACACCCCCAAATTCTTATATCGACTCTCATTCAAAGTTTGAAGAAAATTGATGAAATAATTGGCCAAGATAGAGCACCGAAACCAATTTTCAACATAAAGGGCAATATATCTGTGCTTATTTGACAAAAGTGACCCATTCATGATCTAAAACTACTCCTCCCCAATATCAACTCCTACATAAAGTTTGAATAAAATCGGTTGAAAAATACTCAAAAGAGAGGGCGGAAATGAAATGGTTACAAACTGATGGTCAGACGAACGGAAAGATGGACGGGCATTCAACGCAAATATCTAAACGGAGGGTATACCATAATACCCTGCACTTTTTAAGTGGCGGGTTATTAAAATGAATAAAATGACAGGAATGAACCATTAAATCGGCGGAAGAAGAAGGCACCAATTCTCTGCATCTGAGATCCCCAAAATTGATATGTTCATGAGGTGAAAAAAATGAAGAATGCCCAAACCACATGCACACCAGTTCATGCGCAAAAAAATGCAAATTTTAAAACTGGAATATTCTGTAAGATGAGTTGAGATCAGAAAGTACACACTGGTAGACGTTCAGGTAGACAGACATTCCGACAGACGGGCGGAGAGACCCATTTTAATTGTGTCTTAAACTATAATGTCGAGAGGCAGCCAGGCAAGCCAGGACCTGACAAGTCATTATGTTTGTTAAGGTAAAAAAAAAGATATCCGGGCAGAAATACAATTGTATTGTTTTGAAACTTATAACAGGAAACCCCTAGATACATGTATGTATGATTGTTTATCCCAAGCTGATGGTATCAAACTGGAAGGAAGACTCCATTAGTATACAAAGGGTTAAGCGGCGTGTGAATTTCTCAGGCTAAAAACCCAAGCCATCTCTATATTTTACCTGCATCCTTAGCAATGCAGAAAAATATGGCCATTATGTTGAGGACTTATTAGTTGGTATATGTAACATCATTTACCTGTACGAAATTTACCTGCACACTTAAACTTAACCACAACATTTATTGAGGTATACTCCGTCCAGAAAAGAGACGTTGGGCGGTTCTTAGCTAAGTTCAACCCCTGGACAAATACATTTGGAAATCGGCTATTCAGGTTGCATTGTTCGCGTATTCACCCATCTGTGAAACTCTCCACACCAAAAGTATATACCTGTAGTCTTATAGTTGCCGTATCGTGGGAAATAAGCGTTTCGAATTATTGAAGATGAATCTGATCAGCCCAGATACCTTGTTTGAAAAATATGTACATACATATTTCTTAAACACGTTCATGAATCTTAAACTATACGTCAACCAAAACATCAATCTTCGACAATGAAATCTACTATCACACAAGTTTTTTTGTTTTATAAAAGATATGTGTACCCTTTCTCTGTGATCCATTTATTGAACCCATAGCATGCTGAATTTTAATGTTTGTGTGAGTGGGGGGGGAGGGGCAGGGGCTATTTTTATGTTGCTGTTTTAATGCTATTTTATCGAATTCAGAGCTAAACACCAAATCATTTTCTTGCCAAACAAACAGAATTTGGAAGAAAATTTTCATCGACTATTTATTTTTAACGCGAATATTTTCATATAGCATACTAAAGGTAAACTTGTGTACCAGTAGACGCACACAACTGCAGCAAAAATTAGAGATGCATGTTTTGAGCTGATTTTGTTTGTATTGATGTTTTGCGTCGCTGCCAACATTTTTGCAGCAATGACGCGACGTTTCCTGGCCACCTGGGTTGAACCAGTACTTTGCAGAGAATAAGGTGTCTTGCTTAGGACATTTCGAAGTGCTTTCATGGAACCTTCTCAAAATAGCGATTCTTTAATCGTAGATCTAACACACTAGCACTGAGCAACTGTGGATCTCGATTATTTGAGTTGATACTTTACATCCCAGTCATGCGCGGATCCAGAAACCTTTGTCAGAGGGGTCTAACTTTGACAACGTTTTTTTTAGTTGATGAGAGGAGAGATTATCAAAATACCACTAAAAGCGGGCCACCATCGGTCCGCCAGCGAAACGCCATTTAAATGGCGTTTTGCAGGCGTCCTGATTGTGGCCTAACATTGAATTCTGGCTCAGTAGCTTTACGATTTTTCAGGGGATCCGGACCAGTATTACTAAGAAAACCTTTTTTTGTGATCTTTCAGGGGGGTCCGTACCCCCTGTCGCTCCCCCCTCTGGATCCGCCCATGCCAGTCAATAAATTTTCAGCCTTGTTGGGACGTTTCATGGATTGAACCAGTAGGAAATAGAGTAAAATGTGTCTTGGATAAGGAAACAATATGGTGCCTCCAGAGAGACTCAAACCAACGGCCCCTTATCTCAAGTCAAGCACTCTATACCACTGGTTGACTCTACAGGTATTATAAAGCTATTTGGTCACTGTATCGCCACGTGGTATGTCCTGGTCTCATTTAAAGTTTATGGAGATATGAACCAGTTGTAGGCGTGGCTAGACAGTGACCCAAAAGGCGATTAATAACTTCAGTTTTTGAAGGTGTCATTAATGACAGCCTGTTTGTTGGGTTAGTTCAATAATGTGTAATCACTAAACCTATATTAAATGTATGCTGTTTATATCTGTATATCATGTGTAAAACATTTAGACCTCCGTACCAGTGTATGCAGCTTTGCGTTTTAGATGGTTACTTGAGACATGGCTGTATAGTAAATATAATACCAAAGACAATTATAGATAAAAGCACGCTACATGCAATCAGGTCTTCATTACGCTGTGTAACCTGACTCAATATCTTTATACATATAGCAGCAACATCCGTTCTAACATAGGCCAGTCTGCCTTGTTGATATTGACTAAAATCCACATGGGTTCCAGGAAGCCCTGACCAGTGAGCAATAGTATATAACAAATGTGTCTGTAAACTTTTCTGCGAACGTTTACCGGGCATACTAACCGTATAAAGCTGGTTGCCTTTGTCGTCTGCGGTTCAGTTGTTTTGCACGATTAACCCTTAAAGCGCCAATCACAACAAAATTCGACTGATTTTGTCGTCCGCTGAAGTGTTTTAGAAGCCTTTCCAGCAAACAGTTTAGGCTCAGACCAGACTGCTCTTATGCGAGCAGTCTGATCTGGGTCCACACTGTTTGTCGCTATACTTAGCTCTGTTAAATAATGTTAGCAAAAAATTGCAGCAGACGACAAATGCAGATGGAATTTTCGGATTTTTTTTTTGCTGGTGTAAAGGGTTAAAGCGTACCAATGCTGTTTTACCCAATTTACTGTAGATCAGTCTAAATTAACAGTGAATGGCAGTGTTCTGTCGGACACGCCCAACGTCCGTTACCTGGTCGCACTATAATAAGAGGGTAAATATGAAGTGAAACTATCTAAAGCCTGTCTGACATAGAACACGGTTGGGCACACGGTACCAATGCGGTATACTCGGTTATACACGGGCTAACTGGTACGAGTATTGAGCTCCAACCGTGCCTGGGTACGATTTAGACTCGAATGTAGCACGAGTATGTACGAACAAAGCACGGATATACTCGATCAAGCAAGGTTTGTCACGGTTTGAACACGATTTGCAAAGCGATTTTCATGCGATTGTCGTACGGTTCCAAGTACGATCTAGTACGGTCTGTTATAGCCTAGTACGATTAAACACGATTTTTACTCGATTAACTGGACATTTACAGGGTTTACATACGGTCCCACCGACTTTTGTTCGAGTTCGATTCCATACGATCTATATACGATATTGACACTGTTGAGCTCACTCGTGTAGTGGACTTCATGTGCGGTTGTATATACGGTGTCGTACGGTCTCACACGGTCTTGTACGATCGCTAATACGATTATACACGGACATGGCATTCCGTTCGGCTAATGCCCAGGTCACACATTCACGGATCACCTCGCCGGTTCTACTACGGATTAAATCTCACGGATGACCCCGGAAAGGCCAATTTCAGTAGTCCGATACGGATGCACTATATACGTATGATTAAGTACTACTACGTATGATTACGGATGCAATACGGAAAGCTACGGACCAATAGGGATTGCCACGAATGTACATCCGTGGCTAATCCGGCGTCCAATCCGTGAGTGTGTGACCTGGGCATAAAAAGGATTGATTACATCAATGACATCGATGACTTACTTGGTTCACAATCTCCGGTGATTCCGTTGAACTTGAAACATTCGTCACATTTGCATTTGCCGTTGTAACAGCTTTCGTTATGTCTTCGGCAACGCATCATGTCACAGGAGCAAACTGTAATGCAATATGCGAACCATCATAAAAGGCTTACTTGCGTGCTTAAATATTTTCAATTTTAGAGGAAAAGTACGCGAGTATGGCCAGGCTCAACGACAACCCCAGTGCAGACAAACCAACAGCACCTTAAGGAAGAGACACAGAACACTAACAGTCACAAGACAAAAAGAAGACATATATACAGCGGTTTATATTACACGAGTGCTCGTGTTTTATTGATTTTAGTAAACGAGTTGGGAGAAAAAGGTAAAAAATGCGAGGTTTGCCGAGCATTACAGTGAGCCACTTTAGCCACGCACCACTTTTTAAGGGCCTACATTTTTTCACAAAAATGCTGGAATCGAACATTCTCTATGATAATTTACTTATTGACAATTTATCTGTTTGATGACATCGAAAAAAATATCAGAATCACTCATGTGAATAATTTTGCTACGCCAAAGGCAATTTTGACAAAAGTGCACGACTGCACGTGCAATCTGAACGTCTATATTTTCTATTTGCATTTTGTGCTAGGCAATATCTATGGTGATCGTTGTGACAGAAAACACCCAAAACAATTATTATATTCAAGTAAATCCCCTTTTTTCGGTCGTTGGAATCAGTGACACTGGTACTGTTTGAAGAAATGCTCGTTTTGACGTCATATTAACGTCAGTTACAATAAGGTAGCATTCTACTAAATATTCATGAAGAATGGCCACGCCTTTTTGGGGAGGAAGTAGTCATCAGAAAAAAAAAACACTGTGGATCATTTCATTGGTCATATTCCTTTTGCTTCATTGGAAGGTGATAAGAGGCCAGATAAAATAAATCAAAAATCAAGAGAGTTTGAACATTTTATGCCCTAAGCAGGAGAAGAATGTTTCGATTTTTAGAGTACACCCTCTGATAAAAATCATCTGTTTATTTGCTGCAGACTAGGGGATTCCCCAACTTATTTAAACATGACTAATTTTTGAGATGGGAAACCTCCATGTCTTTCATCATAAATCAAATAAGCTATGGCAGGATTTTCAAATAAAAGACTTTTGTCAAAATTGTATGTGTGAATAGATTTTGAGAATGGACCACTTTACTGCTACTTTGCACTGTCGGCAATGGAGAAATATTTAGTGGATAGCCTCCTAAAGCAAAGATTCGGAGATTTCCAGTTGTAAACAGAGGACCTTCAGAGAAATAGATTTTCCGGTATGTACTTGTAGGTAGGAGGTAGATTTAACTCAGATGGATGCTTTTTGGGGGTAACTGTGTGAAATTGTCGCAAAACAGGCCATTTTTAATCAGGAGCAGCAGCATATTTGTCATTTATAGACCGATGTTGAACTTATGTGACATATGGAAAACCGGACTGTCACTCGGTCTCAGTGTTCAATTAGTTCTGTTGAAACAGCCCACAGTTCCTATTTGTCATTAAATCAGAATTTAACAAATAATATGCCTAATGTGGATGCTCCTTGGAGAAACCTAGAAGTTTCTCACTTTTTGTATAGCCCATCTGACCCCGATCGAGCTTATGAAACATTTTAGATGCTCAATTCAACAGAGCATGAGATTGGAACTGCTCTTAAAACTAAAATGCTGACCAGTAAAGACTTTTTCCTGCTTTCAAACTCTAAGATATTGTATTTATCATACATAAATGTTTAAATGTCAATAATTATTGACATTTACCTTTTTGACCATGACAAATTTCATGCTCAGTTGAGTTGAGCATGAACAAGTTTTTAAAAACCGGGGCCGATATCGTATATTGTAGCGACACACACAAGCATATCGGGGAATAGAGCCATTGCACCTGACATCATCAACCATCATTGTTTAAGGCTAAATGCTGTCAATTAGTTTCTAGAATGTTTATTTATTCTGAGCCCATCACTGGTGTAATTGTGGTCCTGATGATGATTTTCCAGCTGTACAGTTAGCAAACTTTTTTTTAACTTTTTGATATTTCACTCTTTAACGGTGCTTTGTGTACAATTTCTAAATGCCCCGCTGCCTGTCCTTAAATTGCTCAGTGACTGCTTTCTGTTTATTTTGTTCATTTTGGTTTTATTCTTGATTTATGGCTCTAGAAACCCTTGCTCCTAAATACATGTAAATTGGAGAGCCAAACCCTTAGACAATTCAGCAGGACTGTGCCAGGACAATAGATTGAGTTATGAGCTATACCATGTCGTCGGCTGGTGAAATTTCTCAAAGAAGTAAGGGATCTTGGTATGAATCTTTTCAATGAAGAATTGGTTACACCCTCTAATTTCGGCACTTTTTGTTAATTTTGGCTTCTTCAGTGATCGTGAAGATCCGTCGAGGATTTATACATTTGCGTATCAAGTTGTGGAGAAGATCAATTGAAAAATTGTGCCACATTTTCTGTTTCTTATTTGAAACTGTCCAAGACTGTGAACTAGCTGTGAGGTCTCTCATGTTTTAGATAAATTTTCTAAGATTATAAGAAACATGAGGTGTGAGAAGAAAAGGCTGCATGGGGCTCAACATTAGTTTCACTGTCGGCTTAAATGCTCGTTGCGGCTTTTACGATGAAAATACAATCTGGGTCAGAAGTACTTCTTCCAGCCCAACACTTGCCCATTTAAAACATGTCTGTTTGACCCATCTGGTGTATAACCAATATTGCTAGTGACTAGTCTTATCAATATTGGTAAAGCCCTCCCCAGAGTGCTGGCATTCAATGGCTGAAAAGTGCTTTTGCTTTGAACAGAGCTTCGATTAAGTCCATATGGTGCTCTTAGCTGGTTTCATTTTGGGTATCCCAACATAAGGCTTAGCACTATGCTGAATGGATAAGCCTAAACATTGACTGGCTTATATAAATGTCTCCAAAATATGTTTTCTGAATGTTAAATAGTACCACTGTCATGATATAATTGCAGTTGTTGCTTATTGGCGGTTTTTTTTTTCAATTAAAATGTAAGAGTCAATCTTTTTGTAGAGTGTTTGGAACGCTATTACTTGTTATTGTTGTTTTCATTATAAAATAGGGTTTGCTGTTCTTAAATCATCTCATTTGATCTATCTCCATAGGTTATTTGATGCCATGATTGCAGCATTTTTCATCTACTTGTTATAGTCATTTTTGGTTAAAATAGTGAATACTTTTGGAAAGCAGGAATGGAAGCTCGATCCTTGATTTTCCTGGAATTGCATATTACATTTGTGAGATGCTCCATTCCGCATCACCTGACCCCAATAGTTTGTTCAAACCTGTTTTTTTCTACAAATATGCAAGATCTTTAAGGTCTTGATATAGCTACAAGGAAAAGGGAAGTAAAACATATTGTAGAACTAAATGGTATCAAACATATTTACCTCCCTGCCTATTTAGCTGATATTGGGGGCCCGTCTATTAAATATAAAGAAATTCCATTTTCACAATTATTCCCCTATGTTTATTGTGTTTTTATGACTAGAGACCTAACTTGTATTGAATCAAATGACAAGAAAATTCATTTAGTGTTAGCAGTTGGAGTGCTGCAAGGTGATCGCCTGGTACAAATTTTCTAATATACAATTCATGGCCTCCAGCTACAGGAATGGGGGTGTAGTTGGTGTTGAGGTAGAAATTTACAAATTCCTAGGCCAAATATAAAATCTAATGCTAGGTTCTTGTAAGTGAGACAGAACCACATGATATAAAGACCAAATAAGATCAATAGAAGACAGAAAGAATTTCAGTAAAGGTAGCATTCTACTAAATATTCATGAAGTATGGCCACGCCTTTTTTTGGGAGGAAGTAGTCATCAGAAAAAAACACTGTGGATCATTTCATTGGTCATATTCCTTTTGCTTCATTGGAAGGTGATAAGAGGCCAGATAAAATAAATCAAAAATCAAGAGAGTTTGAACATTTTATGCCCTAAGCAGGAGAATAATGTTTAGATTTTTAGAGTACCCCCTCTGATAAAAATCAGCTGTTTATTTGCTGCGGACTAGGGGGTTCCCCAACGTCTTTGCACATGACTAATTTTTGAGATGGGAAACCTCCATGTTTTTCATCATAAAACAAATAAGCTATGGCAGGATTTTCAAATAAAAGACTTTTGTCAAAATTGTATGTGTGAATAGATTTTGAGAATGAATTACTTTACTGCTATTTTGCACTGTCGGCAATAGAGAAATATTTAGTGGATAGCCTCCATAACCAAACAGATTTTCCTCCGTAAATTCTCTTGTTATGAGTCACTTGTTGACATAGAAGTATCAAAACACTAAACATTTTATCTTTGACACGTCTTATAGCCTTGGTAGAAGTGACGTCATCACTAACGTCAACACCGTGATGCCAATAAATCCGTTATTTTTTGTACGAAAATAAATTGCGGACACATGGTTGTTTAAAATGAAATTATAAAAGAAGTGTTTTGATAACTGGTTTACTGAGAATCATACGAAATTTTATCTAACTTTAAAAACAAATACTAAAATCATCTTTTTTCGAACCTTGACCAGCTGGGAACCAAACTAGTAAAACGTTAAAGAATTTTATAAAGTTAAAAAACACATTCCAGTTTTAGATATTGCCAAGAATAAATCGGTTCTTATCTCTGACATAGCAGAGATTCGACCCTGAAAAAAGTGCAATGTGATCTGAGTTTCATTCGAAATAATGTAATGTGAAATGGTGTTTTGAGGGTAGTGCCCTTTAAGATCCATATTCTTATTTGTTTCTGATCTGATCACAATAAAATTTCAATTGCTAATGTAACTATAATGCGGTTTACGCTGGTAGTCTCAGATTAAAAATATCCTATTTCTTTTTTGAATAATTTTACATTTTATAAGTGGTGCGTAACTAAAGTGGCTCACTGTACATCTCTTTTTTGCAACGAGTTCAATAAATTCAATAATACAAGAGCAAGAATGTTAGATTTTATTTGATATTAATATTACTTTGAACTCTCATTTCTTGCGTAAAAACTTAGTTATTTTGAGTTTTATTCGACCTGTACACTTGTATTTTGACTACCAAATTTGGATAAGTTCGATTAGTTTCATTCACTACTGTCCATGAACGGGAAGCTTACGACACAGTACTGTCCAGGAGTTGATATGCAAGAATGAAATTCTTTTGCTGTTGAGTCATGAAATAGCCTTAAAACGCGTATGTTGGATAAATTTACAAAGAAGAAAGAGGACAGAATGTGTAAAATTGCCATTAGGAACGCTGGTATGAAACAAGATGACACTGCAAGGGTATTAAACGTGTCATAGAGTGTTTTAAGCAGACCTTTGAAAGAACATAGAGAGAGTGGCAGTGTTACTAAAAGTAAACGGTCTACATTGATTCTTGAGTGCATGGAATTTTGAAGCATTATGGTACGTGGTGCATTATCTGACGACCACCTGATACAGTTAAAGGTGGTTACTGGGACTTTGAACGCTCAAAAGTACCAGGACGAAATCCTGGAATCTGGTGCTACATATGTAGGCCACAGTTGGACTCGCTAGATGGCCAGAACTTGGTGCTCCGAGATGACATTGCAAGACCTCGCTGTACTCGCATCATCGAGGAATACAAAAATCAACAGAGCATTGCTAGTCTTCCACGGCTAAGCATGTTGCCGGACTTGAACCCTATCAAACACGTGTGGGACAAGCTCGGCTGACGGGTTTTAAACTATTGTCAATTTTGCTAGACTCTACTGCATTAGTGGGACAGTATTTCATGTCTTGAACGCACGTTCCCAGTGAATTTAATGATGAAACTGTGCCAAGTTGTTATTCGCCAGTGTGAAGGTTAAACACAACATAAACCGGAAGTAGTGGATTATTGTGAGTCATTTGGTGTCTTTTTGCACCAGATTCTTAAATTGTATGCTCTAAATAAAAAGTTTTGATGAAATTACTACTATCGCGGTTTTATTGTAAAAGTTTTGCTGAATCCTGGCCTCCATGATGTTTTCATTGAATTTTGTAAAATTTATGGGTATTTTTTGTGAGGTGTTTGCAGCCTATCAACAAGTCAAAGATTCCAAGGCTTTTCTTGATCAAATCCTGCTGTTGTTGTCTACCACAAAATTTTTTGGTATCTCTCAAAAGTTTCCGTTCTTACCGTTTCTACAGCTTACGTGATGTTATCAAATGGAATATGCTTAACTTAATGGCAATAGTATATAATGAAAATCACGCCTGATTCGCTCGTGCGTTAAGCTAGTGGGGTCATCTCAAACCGTTAACTTCATAGGAAGTGCAAAAGAGAATCAAAGCACTGAGAGTACTGATGGGGACGGCTGTATTTAAGCGTGCAAGTCTTTAAATAGGGATATTTTTAGTTTGATACCTTTTGTACAACCTGCGATTTACCTAACAAGAATGGTTAACTAAAACCTTACAACAAAAAAGCCAAACAAGGACCAAGAAAAAAAAATAGAAGAAACAATAAACAATTAATCAACATCAAAACCACTTCCTTAGAACTGGCAGCATCAAAGTTTGAAACCACTTGGTTCCTATATAAATTGTCATTTCTTATTTGTATCTACATCACACGGAATTAGATATGAATTGATGTACTGCCATATAACGGACACGGTTAACAGTTTTACTATAGACTATTAATGGTTATGCATACGTACCTACAATATAAGACTATAGGTACTTAATTGCTGAAGGAACAGGACTTACTCTCATACTTTAGTATCACCGTCCATTTGTATGTACATATGGTCAAATTAAGATACTATTCTTTCTCAGCTTTTGACTTCAGCAGAATCCATCTAGAGTGAAGATCTGTCCAGTAAAATTAATTTAGGCACCAAGTGGTTTCTGCTGCTGTCAGCTCTGAGACAGTGTTTCAGTGTTGACATAATGTCGGGATCATATCTCTTGTATTATTTGAAGTAGGAATGCCAAAATTCGTGAATTCATGTATCTTGGGGTCACGGAGCGTCGCGTACCCTACCTTAACATATGCCCTCAGATCTAGAAAAATCGTGTCACGAGCATAAATCCTATATCATATGATATAGGAATCCCGAATTTGGTTTGTGGACACATCCTGGGGGTCAGGGAGTGTCGAATATCATTCAGTGTCACTGTTACCTTGCTTTCGGGCCTCAGTTTTAGAAAAAAAATATCGTAAAAATGGGCTGTCCAATGTTGTCAAATAACGTTCCATAATTGTGTCGCATGCTAGATCCATTATCATAACATATCTTGTTCACGATAGACTATAAATGGCCATGCATAAGCCGGGTACTTAAAATCCAGCCACATAAAAAGAGTAGACCTATACGCGATGGAAGCACGTTTTAAACGGTAAACAATTACAGCTCTGACGTTTATATCTCAGAGCTTTGAACCATTGTAAATGGACAGGCTCGAGAAGTTAAAAATTGAAGCATGCAGTGTGCATGAATACATATTATAATCAGGTTAAACGACCGCCAGCTTTTTTAGGCTAATACTTGTTTCATAATTATTATTACCTGCGTGGCCTCAGCGAAAGCAGGTCTAGTAGTAGGTCCACTCTGTCCGTTCGTACTCACGAATGGACTCTCGTTGGGTACTTTAAATTTCCGAAATTTCTTGGTACTTTAAATTTCCAAAATCAATTACGGAATAAACCTCATTTGCATATAAAGGGAGCTAATGCCTCGGTTACATTTGCCTTACGACGAGTATACGATGCCCGTACGATGTCCAAATCACCGTTTCCGTACCGCCTCCACAGGGAGACCTTGCGATCATCGTGCGGATTTACGGACATCGTGGCCTCTACAATTTTGTTTAACTCCGCACAATGACAAATTTGAAAAAATCGTAAGCCTGTAGCCCGTAGACACATCGCAGTGACATCGTACGATCCCCGTACGGGCACCGCACGATGATCGTGAGGACAACGCAGGGTTTTAGATTATCATCTTGGCCCAAAAATGATCGTACACTCTTGCGATAGTCGTAAGGAGCCCGCAAGGTCGCCGTACGATGCCTTTGCAGGGCCCATAAAATCGTATGGACATCAGACGGTCGTCCTGCGGCAACCCTAAGGCGATGGCACGATGATCGTGCGTTCGCCTTGCGACGTGTCAACAATTTCCCAGAGAGTTATCAGTAGCTGTTTGTTTCATTTCAATATTTGTCTTCAGGTGATGTTTCTTATACCACCACTCAGTGTGACTCAATATGGACACAGTTCAGTTTGCTGATGGAAGCAGTCTAATCATGAGCGGATCCAGAGGGGGGGACAGGGGGTCCGGACCCCCCCCCCCCCCCCGGAAAATCACAAAAATATAGTTTTTTTTATCAATACTGGTCCAGATCCCGTAGAAAATCTCAAAGCTAAACATGTACCAAGCCAGCATTACATGACGGGCCAGCATCGGTCCGCCAGCGAAACGCCATTTAAAATGACGTTTCGCTAGCGGGCCAATAATGACCCCCGCTTTTAGTGGTATTTGGATCCTCTCACCCTTATCAAGTAAAAAAAGTTGAGTTGGACCCCCTCTGACATAACTTTCTGGATCCGCGCATGCTAATCAGGGCCCATAGAGTATGTTTCCATGATAAAATTATCTGAAGAGCAATTCAAAATATGCACCTAACGTGAAATGCATATGCATATTCAGTATATAAAATGCTGGTTGGATAAGGGGTTTAATTAATTAGATAAGATTAAAAAAAAGTCCAGATATTTTTGTGATTTATAACTCTGGGATTTGAATTTGAGTATTACTTCAAGGAATAAAATCTCGAAGTGAGAAGATGTGACTACACTTCCGCCCGCGTATTTGTCCTGCGAATTCGCGTTTCGTGTGCGTTTCCAACGCATTGTACGTGCGTTGAGTTTAAATTGCGTATGAAACGCGAATCAACGTATTTCGAAGCTCATGAATATTCATTAGCAGCCCTCAAACGCGTTTCAACGATAAAATATGCGTTTCTTCCTTTAGCCAATCAAATCGTTTTGTTACAACGCAGTAATGTGTAAACCAATCAAAATTGAGTTGACCTTGCTCAATGTTTACATTGTTATTCACGGTTTAACTTTGCTATGAATATTTCTGATAAGACTTGTCTTGCAAATCTCAATTCCCTCTTCCTTTGAGGTTTTAAAGACCAGTTTGAATCAAATATCTCACTCCATTCATTGATCAATATTTTGAGCCGACTATCACGACTTTTCAGCAGAGAAATGATTGGAGTTACTCAAGGCCGAAAAATGAATATATAACAGTAAAATTACATCGATATTCATCAGATATAGATCTAAAATTAGTCTCTTTTAGTGCCCAATGTAAAATATTTTTCCTAAAACAACGACATGAAGCAAATGAATTGAAAATATGTCGCACTCCATTAAATTTTGTTTCTTGGGATTCGCATCAAACAATTTCGAACTTTCAGATTGGGTCATCTGAGATTAGATGCAAACTCTCCTTGTTAAGTAAAATAAATCGAGCCAAACTTAATTGTTGACATTCTAACTGAATAGATCCCTCTCAAAAGAAAAAAGAAGGCACTCCTAAGCAAAAGCAATTGTATGTGCCCAGGCTTCACCTGATCAGTCCTAAAATAAAAGTAGAACAGTATATCCAGTTCTGCCCATCTAACCTGATCAGGAGGTAGAAACTGACACCGCTTAAACAACCTGCACCCCTGCTCGACAGTGCCAAAGAGGTAGGTTCAGACCCCATTTAAACAGCCTGCACCCTTGCAACACAGTGCCCCGCAGGTAGGTTCCAACAATGCTTTAACAGCCTGCACCTCTGCATCACAGTGCCAGGCAGGTAGGTTTCGACACTGCTTAAACAGCTGAAGCACAGTGCCTGCAGATAGGTTTTGACACCACTTAAACAGCTGCACCCATGCAACACAGTCCCAGCAGATAGGTTTCGACACCACTTAAACAGCTGCACCCCTGCAACACAGTGCCGGCAGATAGGCTTCGACACCACTTAAACAGCTGCACCCCTGCAACACAGTGCTGGCAGATAGGATTTGACACTGCTTAAACAGCTGTGATTCTGCAACACAGTGCCAGCAGCTAGGTTTTGACACCACTTAAACAGCTGCACCACTGCAAGAAAGTCCTGTTAGATAGGTTTCCACACCACTTAAACACCTGCTCCCCTGCAGCACAGTGCTGGCAGGTAGGTTTTGACACCGCTTTAACAGCTGCACCCCTGCAGCACAGTGCCGGCAGATAGGTTTTGACACCGCTTAAACAGCTGCACCTCTGTAACACAGTGCTGGCAGATAGGTTTTGACACCACTTAAACAGCTGCACCCCTGCAACACAGTGCCGGCAGATAGATTTCGACACCACTTAAACAGCTGCACCCCTGCAACACAGACCCGGCAGATAGGTTTCAACACCGCTTAAAAAGCTGCACCCCTGCAACAGAGTGTCAGCAGATAGGTTTCTACACCACTTAAACAGCTGTACCCCTGCAACACAGTCCCGGCAGATAGGTTTTGACACTACTTAAACAGCTGCACCCCTGCAACACAGTCCCGGCAGATAGGTTTCAACACCGCTTAAAAAGCTGCACCCCTTCAACACAGTCCCAGCAGATAGGTTTCAACACAGCTTAAACAGCTGCTCCTCTGCAACACAGTCCAGGCAGATAGGTTTCGACACCACTTAAACAGCTGCACCCCTTCAACACAGTCCCAGCAGATAGGTTTCGACACAGCTTAAACAGCTGCACCCCTTCAACACAGTCCCAGCAGATAGGTTTCGACACAGCTTAAACAGCTGCTCCTCTGCAATACAGTCCCGGCAGATATGTTTGGACACCACTTAAACAGCTGCAGCCCTACAATACAGTGTGGGCAGATAGGTTTCGACACCACTTAAACAGCTGCATCCCTGCAACACAGTCCCAGCAGATAGGCTTTGACACCACTAAAACACCTGCACCCCTGCAGCACAGTGGCTGCAGATAAGTTGTGACACTGCTTAAACAGCTGCATCCTGCAGTACAGTCCCGGCAGATAGGTTTCGACAACACTTTAACAGCTGCTCCCCTGCAACTCAGTCCCGGCAGATAGGTTTCGACACCGCTTAAACAGCTGCACCTCTGCAACACAGTGTTGGCAGATAGGTTTCGACACTGCTTAAACAGCTGCACCCTTGCAACACAGTGCGGGCAGATAGGTTTAGACACCGCTTAAACAGCTGTACCTCTGCAACACAGTGCAGGCAGATAGGTTTCGACACCACTTAAACAGCTGCAACCCTGCAACACAGTCCCAGCAGATAGGTTTCAACAACACTTAAACAGCTGCACCCCTGCAACACAGTCCCGGCAGATAGGTTTCGACACAGCTTAAACAGCTGCTCCTCTGCAATACAGTCCCGGCAGATAGGTTTCGACACCACTTAAACAGCTGCAGCCCTACAACACAGTGCTGGCAGATAGGTTTCGACACCACTTAAACAGCTGCATCCCTGCAACACAGTCCCGGCAGATAGGTTTCGACACCGCTAAAACAGCTGCACCCCTGCAGCACAGTGGCTGCAGATAAGTTGTGACACTGCTTAAACAGCTGCATCCTGCAGCACAGTGCCAGCAGATAGGTTTCGACACCACTTTAACAGCTGCACCCCTGCAACACATTCCCGGCAGATAGGTTTCGACACCGCTTAAACAGCTGCACCTCTGCAACACAGTGTCGGCAGATAGGTTTCGACACAGCTTAAACAGCTGCACCCTTGCAACACAGTGCAGGCAGATAGGTTTCGACACCGCTTAAACAGCTGTACCTCTGCAACACAGTGCAGGCAGATAGGTTTCGACACCACTTAAATAGCTGCACCTCTGCAACACAGTCCAGGCAGATAGGTTTTGACACCACTTCAACAGCTGCACCCCTGCAACACAGTCCCGGCAGATAGGTTTCGACACCGCTTAAACAGCTGCACCTCTGCAACACAGTGTTGGCAGATAGGTTTCGACACTGCTTAAACAGCTGCACCCTTGCAAAACAGTGCGGGCAGATAGGTTTAGACACCGCTTAAACAGCTGTACCTCTGCAACACAGTGCAGGCAGATAGGTTTCGACACCACTTAAACAGCTGCAACCCTGCAACACAGTCCCAGCAGATAGGTTTCAACAACACTTAAACAGCTGCACCCCTGCCACACAGTCCCGGCAGATAGGTTTCGACACAGCTTAAACAGCTGCTCCTCTGCAATACAGTCCCGGCAGATAGGTTTCGACACCACTTAAACAGCTGCAGCCCTACAACACAGTGCTGGCAGATAGGTTTCGACACCACTTAAACAGCTGCATCCCTGCAACACAGTCCCGGCAGATAGGTTTCGACACCGCTAAAACAGCTGCACCCCTGCAGCACAGTGGCTGCAGATAAGTTGTGACACTGCTTAAACAGCTGCATCCTGCAGCACAGTGCCAGCAGATAGGTTTCGACACCACTTTAACAGCTGCACCCCTGCAACACATTCCCGGCAGATAGGTTTCGACACCGCTTAAACAGCTGCACCTCTGCAACACAGTGTCGGCAGATAGGTTTCGACACAGCTTAAACAGCTGCACCCTTGCAACACAGTGCCGGCAGATAGGTTTCGACACTGCTTAAACAGCTGTACCTCTGCAACACAGTGCAGGCAGATAGGTTTCGACACCACTTAAATAGCTGCACCTCTGCAACACAGTCCAGGCAGATAGGTTTTGACACCACTTCAACAGCTGCACCCCTGCAACACAGTCCCGGCAGATAGGTTTCGACACCGCTTAAACAGCTGCACCTCTGCAACACAGTGTTGGCAGATAGGTTTCGACACTGCTTAAACAGCTGCACCCTTGCAACACAGTGCGGGCAGATAGGTTTAGACATCGCTTAAACAGCTGTACCTTTGCAACACAGTGCAGGCAGATAGGTTTCGACACCACTTAAACAGCTGCAACCCTGCAACACAGTCCCAGCAGATAGGTTTCAACAACACTTAAACAGCTGCACCCCTGCAACACAATCCCGGCAGATAGGTTTCGACACAGCTTAAACAGCTGCTCCTCTGCAATACAGTCCCGGCAGATAGGTTTCGACACCACTTAAACAGCTGCAGCCCTACAACACAGTGCTGGCAGATAGGTTTCGACACCACTTAAACAGCTGCATCCCTGCAACACAGTCCCGGCAGATAGGTTTCGACACCGCTAAAACAGCTGCACCCCTGCAGCACAGTGGCTGCAGATAAGTTGTGACACTGCTTAAACAGCTGCATCCTGCAGCACAGTGCCAGCAGATAGGTTTCGACACCACTTTAACAGCTGCACCCCTGCAACACATTCCCGGCAGATAGGTTTCGACACCGCTTAAACAGCTGCACCTGTGCAACACAGTGTTGGCAGATAGGTTTTGACACTGCTTAAAGAGCTGCACCCTTGCAACACAGTGCGGGCAGATAGGTTTAGACACCGCTTAAACAGCTGTACCTCTGCAACACAGACCCGGCAGATAGGTTTCAACACCGCTTAAAAAGCTGCACCCCTGCAACAGAGTGTCAGCAGATAGGTTTCGACACCACTTAAACAGCTGTACCCCTGCAACACAGTCCCGGCAGATAGGTTTTGACACTACTTAAACAGCTGCACCCCTGCAACACAGTCCCGGCAGATAGGTTTCAACACCGCTTAAAAAGCTGCACCCCTGCAACAGAGTGTCGGCAGATAGGTTTCGACACCACTTAAACAGCTGCACCCCTGCAACACAGTCCCAGCAGATAGGTTACGACACCACTTAAACAGCTGCACCCCTGCAACACAGTCCCAGCAGATAGGTTTCGACACAGCTTAAACAGCTGCTCCTGTGCAATACAGTCCCGGCAGATAGGTTTCGACACCACTTAAACAGCTGCAGCCCTACAACACAGTCCCGGCAGATAGGTTTCGACACAGCTTAAACAGCTGCACCTCTGCAATACAGTCCCGGCAGATATGTTTGGACACCACTTAAACAGCTGCAGCCCTACAATACAGTGTGGGCAGATAGGTTTCGACACCACTTAAACAGCTGCATCCCTGCAACACAGTCCCAGCAGATAGGCTTCGACACCACTAAAACAGCTGCACCCCTGCAGCACAGTGGCTGCAGATAAGTTGTGACACTGCTTAAACAGCTGCATCCTGCAGTACAGTCCCGGCAGATAGGTTTCGACACCACTTTAACAGCTGCACCCCTGCAACACAGTCCCGGCAGATAGGTTTCGACACCGCTTAAACAGCTGCACCTCTGCAACACAGTGTTGGCAGATAGGTTTCGACACCACTTAAACAGCTGTACCCCTGCAACACAGTCCCGGCAGATAGGTTTTGACACTACTTAAACGGCTGCACCCCTGCAACACAGTCCCGGCAGATAGGTTTCAACACCGCTTAAAAAGCTGCACCCCTTCAACACAGTCCCAGCAGATAGGTTTAGACACCGCTTAAACAGCTGAACCACTGCAACACAGTGCAGGCAGATAGGTTTCGACACCACTTAAACAGCTGCAACACTGCAACACAGTCCCAGCAGATAGGTTTCAACATCACTTAAACAGCTGCACCCCTGCAACACAGTCCCGGCAGATAGGTTTCGACACAGCTTAAACAGCTGCTCCTCTGCAATACAGTCCCGGCAGATAGGTTTCGACACCACTTAAACAGCTGCAGCCCTACAACACAGTGCTGGCAGATAGGTTTCGACACCACTTAAACAGCTGCATCCCTGCAACACAGTCCCGGCAGATAGGTTTCGACACCGCTAAAACAGCTGCACCCCTGCAGCACAGTGGCTGCAGATAAGTTGTGACACTGCTTAAACAGCTGCATCCTGCAGCACAGTGCCAGCAGATAGGTTTCGACACCACTTTAACAGCTGCACCCCTGCAACACATTCCCGGCAGATAGGTTTCGACACCGCTTAAACAGCTGCACCTCTGCAACACAGTGTCGGCAGATAGGTTTCGACACAGCTTAAACAGCTGCACCCTTGCAACACAGTGCCGGCAGATAGGTTTCGACACCGCTTAAACAGCTGTACCTCTACAACACAGTGCAGGCAGATAGGTTTCGACACCACTTAAATAGCTGCACCTCTGCAACACAGTCCAGGCAGATAGGTTTTGACACCACTTCAACAGCTGCACCCCTGCAACACAGTCCCGGCAGATAGGTTTTGACACCGCTTAAACAGCTGCACCTCTGCAACACAGTGTTGGCAGATAGGTTTCGACACTGCTTAAACAGCTGCACCCTTGCAACACAGTGCGGGCAGATAGGTTTAGACACCGCTTAAACAGCTGTACCTCTGCAACACAGTGCAGGCAGATAGGTTTCGACACCACTTAAACAGCTGCATCCCTGCAACACAGTCCCAGCAGATAGGTTTCAACAACACTTAAACAGCTGCACCCCTGCAACACAGTCCCGGCAGATAGGTTTCGACACAGCTTAAACAGCTGCTCCTCTGCAATACAGTCCCGGCAGATAGGTTTCGACACCACTTAAACAGCTGCAGCCCTACAACACAGTGCTGGCAGATAGGTTTCGACACCACTTAAACAGCTGCATCCCTGCAACACAGTCCCAGCAGATAGGTTTCGACACCGCTAAAACAGCTGCACCCCTGCAGCACAGTGGCTGCAGATAAGTTGTGACACTGCTTAAACAGCTGCACCCCTGCAACACAGTGCCAGCAGATAGGTTTCGACACCACTTTAACAGCTGCACCCCTGCAACACATTCCCGGCAGATAGGTTTCGACACCGCTTAAACAGCTGCACCTCTGCAACACAGTGCGGGCAGATAGGTTTCGACACCGCTTAAACAGCTGTACCTCTGCAACACAGTGCAGGCAGATAGGTTTCGACACCACTTAAATAGCTGCACCTCTGCAACACAGTCCAGGCAGATAGGTTTTGACACCACTTCAACAGCTGCACCCCTGCAGCACAGTGCCGGCAGGTAGGTTTCGACACCACTTAAACAGTTGCACCCCTGCAGCACATTGCTGGCAGATAGGTTGTGACACTGCTTAAACAGCTGCACCCCTGCAGCACAGTGCTCGGCAGATAGGTTGGGACACCACTTAGACAGCTGCACCTCTGTAACACAGTGCAGGCAGATAGGTTCTGACACTGTTTAAACAGCCTTCTTTCTCTCTCTCTTTCTCCCTCTCTCTCTCTCTCTCTTTCTCCGAACACAGTGCCTTCTGTGAGGCTTGGACCCGGGGCCTCTCCAACTGAAGACCCAAATTTAATCGAGCCAGTAAGAAGAGATTGATCGATAAAGACTTCAAGCTAATTATTTGATCAAAAATGCAACAGGTTCAGGTTCTGAAAGCTGATCCCAAGGCCTGATAACACAGAATTACAGACCTGTTTGATATGGTTGGTCTAAACACGATGAACTGGTCCACATATTTGAATTGTAACCGATGTTAAACAAATGTCATGGGATGTAAAGTCAGCTGACATGAAATATCTCGCAACGTAGGGCCATAAATGAGTGAGTGTCATTGACACAAAAAAGAAAAAAATAGAAATGATAAACAAAGCATTTTGTGGGATAATGTTATCGCTGTTTTCTTGGTTCCAATAATAAAATTATCATTGATTTACATGTAACAGGTCTGGCAACGCAATTGAACCTTTTTGATTGGCTGTTCAACAATGCGTTTCAACGTGAATTGTACGTTGAACTGCGTTGCTATACTTGAGTTATTGATTGGTTAACAGGTAAATGCGTTGCACTGCAGTTCAACGCGTATCGAAAGTGGGCTTGGATTGGATTTTCGAAATTCGCGTTGGAAAACTAATGCGTATCACGTGCGTTTTCAATGCGTTTTCAACGCGAATTCGACAAGGACAAATAGATGGGCGGTAGTGTAGTTCGAACATTGAAATTTGAATGAATGAATGTTCTACAAAATGTATTTTACTGAAAACGAATGGCAAATGTGCTGACCAGGCCGAGTGGAAGAAAGCGCATTCTGATCAGTACCTTTGCTGTTCGCATGCAACGACTTCATTTTTGCTTATGACGCAGATTTTATGTGTTGCTGGCCGTAGAGTGCCTTTGAATGATTAAACTGAATAAAACCATAATAAGCGTTTTGGTCTACGCTGATACAATAAAAGCATCTTTATATTTTCAATTAAAGTGCTACTTTTCGAATTATAAAAGTGTACTATAAAAAAGTGGTTGCAATATGCCGAAAAAAATCGTAGAGAAAATCGTAGACAAATAAATCGTACGACGAACGTAGCAAATGTAACCTAGGCATTATAAACTCAAAATGAAGTTTATTCCGTTAAACTTTTCTGGGATTTGTTGGGTACTTACGCTTTATTGGCAACCAACAAGAATCCATTTGTAAGAGAGTCCGTCTTTCCGTCTGTCCATCCATCCGCAATACTTTTAGGGTGCCTAGCTTTTGTAATCTGTAACTCCAAAAGTTTTCATTCATTTTTATTAAAACTTTGCATAGTGATTGTTCACATATAGAAGATGTGCACCTCCTATTTTGTGTATAATTCATGAATATCAAGTTTCTTATTTTTGAGGGGCGTTGCTCTTAGACATATTTTCTGTCCAGAATGCTAAGATGGTGTCTGGTCTGTGTAATCTGTAACTCAAACACTTTTCATTCCTTATATTCAAACTTTGCATAATGATTGTTCACACATTGAAGATGTGCATCTCTTATATTGTGTTCATTTGAAAAATATTCTCTCAGTTTTTGACGGGTGTTGAACTTAGAATTTTTTTCACTCCGAATGGCTTTGGGTGTATAGTTTGTGTAATCTGTAACTCCAACAGTTTTCGTTCCTTTATATGAAAACTTTGCATGATGATACGATTGAACATGTGCATCTCTGATTTGGCGCACATTCCCCAAATATTTTGTTTCGTGTTTTGGGGTCTTGAACTTAGGTATTTTTTACGTTCAAAATGCTTAGATGGTGTCTAGTTTGTGTAATCTGTAACTCCCACAGTTTTCATATCTTTATTATTCAAACTTTGCATAATGATTGATCATTCATGCATTGAACATGTGTACCTCCTATTTTGTGCACATTTGAAAAATATTTTCCGTTGAACATGGACATTTTTCCATCCGAAATGGTTTGGGTGTCTCGTTTATGTAATCTGTAACTCCAGCAGCTTTCATTCGTTTATATTCAAACTTTGCATTATGGTTGTTCCCACGTTGAACATGTGCAGCCTATATTTTGTGTCTATTTGATAGTATATTTGGGAGTTTTGAACTTAGACATTATTATGTACTCTCATGTTTTTCTTCATACGTAGGCTTGGACCCAGCATCTACTGTCTACCCCCAAAATATATCGGGAATATCAGCCAGACCCCCAAAAATATTTGTAATTTTGGGCTACCCAAAATAATATCCCCATCCTGCACATTGACTTTAAGAAAACCCCTGAAATCCCTGAAATGTATAGAAATGACCTCTAAAACCAGTCCAATTTTGTTATGATATATCCACAAAATCTTCATACCCCCAAAAATACTGATATTTCTGAAACCCCCAAAAAATATTGAAATTCAAGATTTTGAACCCCCAAAATGGTCCATGCCTACGTATATATATGAAAATCTCAGCCCCCCCCCCCCTCCCCCCCCCCACACACACATTCTTGGGGCATCAGGGTGTGAAAAGCGGACGTTACAAAAAATAAGATTAAGAAAGTGGCACCAATTACAAATTAAAGTATAATAGTGAGCGTGCATCAAAGTGGTCTTAAATCATCATTGCCGACCCCTGTGAGCTGAGAAGAAACAGAAAAAATAATATAAAATTATGCTGTTTCGAATCAAACATGATTTCGTGTTAACCCGTAGTAATGTTGTAGATGCGCAACCTGATTTGTTGAGTCTTCTCTCGATATAGAATCATAGGTCTAGATTAGCAAACAATTCCAGCGTAATAGTGAGAATGTTTTCTTGTCCATCAGTTTTAATATTTGCTTTGGGTACTCAAAAGATGAGACAGTTCCATTTTGATTATCCACAACATATGCCTTGGTAGAGATTTAAACATATGTTTGGATGCTTTAAAGAACCGTCTTATTGAGACAATTCTTTGAGTACGCGCAACTATGTTTTGGTTGAGAAATAGAAACTGTCCACCGCCACCGCCGATGGGCCGAAATATGTGTTAATGCATTGATGGTGAGGGTTCAAAAAGCTGCTATATGCATTTTAAAAAAAAAAAGCTAATGCTTGTAAAAATTAAACTTTGCTTCACTAGAAAAATATGACCTCAAAATGCATTAGAATCGCTTTTACGGACATTTTGAATTAGAAATATTTCTTTAGGGAGGCCCTATCCCCCAACGAGAGGAGTCGTTTCTCTCGTGCTCCCCCCTCCCAGCCCTACACACACACACACACACACACACACACACGTGCCTTTGACACTCGAAAGACGCATACTACATTTCAAGATCGTACCACTTTTCAAAAGTCGACAACGACCCTTGAGTCAGTTAGCAGCCTATATTGATGAAAGCATAGGCAGCATTATACCTCCATGAAATGACATTTTCTTGATAAAAGTTTTATTGAGGATTTTCATAACCTTGAAGTGAGCATTGAAATAACGCAACGATGGTTGCACCCCGTTGTTGTATTTACTGGTGCAGACTCGCCAGAGCCTTCGCTGCTCGTATAAATAGGACACAAGTCGTCATTTGAGCCAACGCAAAAAATTTTGGTACAGTGACGAAGGCTCAGTTGAGCCTGTGCAAATGTGCAGACTCACCAGAGCATTCGCTGAAGTCATATATGACAGCGAAAGCGCATTTCGGGCCAACAAGAGAATTTGGTACTTATTAGATTGTCGAGTGACAAAAGGCTCAGGTGAACCTGTGCAGCCTTGTGAATATTCACCAGAGCCTTAACTCGCTGCTCGCATAAATGACACACACACCGCCGATCGAGCATGCACATGGGATTCTGATACTGTTACGAAGGCTCAAGCGAGCCTGTGCAAATGTGCAGACTCACCAGAACCTTCGCTTCTGGAACACAGATTTCCATTTGAGCCACCACATGATATTTTGGAACTGTGATGAATCATTAGGTGAGCCTGTTCTTTAGAGCATTTTCTGCTTGCAAAAATGACACCGAAATCGCCATTTGAGAGAACACGAGATTTTGACACTTATCGCATTGTGAAGTGACTACGGCTTTGGCGAGTCTGCATATTTGCGCTGACAGTTTCGTCTGAGCCTTCGCAACAGTAAAAAAAATGTCGCGTGTTTGATCAAATGGTGATTGGGTTGTCGCTAATACGAGCAGCGAATGCATGACGAGTCTGCACATTTGCCTGAGACACTCAACAATGCGACTGCGAAGGCGAGTCTGCACATGTTTGTGTGGAGTCGCCCGAGTCTTCGTCACTGGACAATGCGTTAAGTACCAAAGTGTCGTGTTGACTCAAATGGTGATATGGTTTACATTTATGCTAGAAACGAAGGCTCCGAGAAGTATGCACATTGTACAGTCAACAGGTTTAGATTTTGGTTACCTTTTGGCTTTTGCATTTTCCAGGGTGCATTAAATGGGAAAATGTATTAAATTGTAAAAATTAAATATAAAATCACAGCTGGAATATTTATAATCAAAACTTCGAACAAATATTAATGCAATTGGACAAGTCTGAGAGGTTCAAACACAAGTATGGAGTGCGTAAGACGACTTACAATCATATCGCTAAACGACCGCTAACTTTTTTAAAAAGCCAATTCTTGTATATGTATCAACTGGTTCCCTGCTCACGTGGTCGCTAATTATATAAATTTATTATTGCGCGATAATAATTTACATATATTTATGATTGGTTTTTTTGAAATCGAGCAGATAAATCTCAAATACTGTAGATCTAGACCTATTTTTAAAAGGACAAAAACAACAACGACAATAAAAAACACGAAACAAGTTGGAACTATTTTTACGCGGAAGCTTCTTAATAGGTGTTGTTAGGATCGTATTAATCCCTTATCATGCGGCTTGGTAATGCCCTGTTTTGAATACAATGTAGATCCATATCAGCCGGCTTCTCAGAAAGTAACTGATCCAGAATCAACTGTTTACCACTCTGCCTCTAAATCAACCATTTAACCTGATACTTTGCAACAAATATGCTGAAAAATTGGGATTAATGGTAACATATTGATGTGTTCAACAGTGCAAGAGTAAATTACGACGTGTGGTCAAAACGCTATTGTTAAAATTGGGGAACGGACTAACATCCGTCCCCAAAAATGGCAAGTCATTCGAAAACCCAACTTTTGTTCCTACAAATGAGCTTGCTTAAAAGTTGATCCTGCATTTGCAGGGTAAATTCTGAGTATGCAGACGGCAGTTTTATGTTATTATCAATAGGCACAACCTTTGAATAACAGGATATGCACCGCTTACAAATATTTTTGATACAACCCTTTTCTGTCACGCCTTTACGAATTTTACTTGTCAATAAAATACTTAAAAATTAGGACGAATTCAATCAATTGTAAAATCTTCATCTATATACACAAAAATCTGTTTGCGCCACAAGCAACAGACCATTTGGAGAAGTTGACGGAAATTCTCCTCTACAACTTTCATTGCGAACACATTTTGCTAAAATTGAAAATAAAAAGGTTACTGCAAAAAATTAGTTCTAAAAACTTAACGTCTGGAGTAACTCCAGCTGATTAGCTTCTAGAATTATTTTTTTCGCAATAACATCTCTATCTTCAATTTTAGCAAAATGTGTTCACGATGAGAGCTGTAGAGGAGACTTTCCGCTTACTTAATATGAGGAAGGGTGGGGAATCTAAGAGTGTGTGCGAATAAAGAACCATATCCTTTTCGGCAAATCTGGGAGATTCAACCACGTGCCGCGCTTCTTTCCAAAACTGATTGCAATTTCACTACAACATGATACAATGCTCCAAATGGAATTTTCGCTAGTAATCCCGTTATCGTTAAAATAACATTATGTTTAACGTCTCGTCGTGGGAAACCCTATCTTTGTTTTACGCGAACAACAAAGGCGCAGACCAGCTTACGCTTTCGCGCAATCTGGTCAGCGCCTTTTATATTCGCTCTCTGTATTCGAATCTGTATTTCGCGGTCTCATATTTTGGCGATTTTTAATTTTAATGCCAATTGCGCCAAATAGAAATACCCGCCAAATAGACATGTAAATTATTACGGTAAAATTGTTAATATGAGGAAGGGCAGGGAATCTAAGAGTGTGTGCCAATAAAGAGTCATATCCTTCTCCGCAAATCAACCACGTGCCGCGCTTCCTTCCAAAACTGATTGCAATTTCACTACAACGTGATACAATGTTCCAAATGGCCTTTTCGCTGGAATCCCCGTTATCAGTCAGGTGCATAACTTCCAAAAGTTAAAACATGTATCACTTAAAGCAGTTAACTTTTTAGCAACAAAATCAAAAGTAACCTGTTTGAGTTAAACTGTCTTTTTTCATCTTCATATTCCGGAGTTACCGCGATTTTCACTGCCATGTGGGTAATTTTATCTGAAAGATCTATTACAAAAAATATTACGATTATGCAATACAATTGTGTACGCATCGTCTAGAAATTTGTACGCGAGGTCATTAAAGATCAGAAAATAAGCTACTTTTTAACTTTAATAAGTTATATTTTTGACGGCCTAAAATTTGACCTTGACGTAAAGAATTTCAGATATAACCTAAATAAGTTACTTTCGATAGCATCACTTTGAAATCATTGTTGAAAAGACAGAATTTTAACTTCTTCAAGTGATATATATTGTAACTTATACAGGTTATGCCCCTGACTGGTTATCGTTATATTACATTATGTTTATTGTCTTGTCGTCGGAAACCCTGTCTTTGTTGTACGCGAACAACAAAGGCGCAGACCAGCTTACGCTTGGTCAGCACCTTTGATATTCGCTCTCTGGTATATACGATAGAGCTCTACATGTATACTTGCTACATGTAGATGCAAAAATTTCATATTCGCGCAGTCAAATCGGCATCTTTGCTTTTCGCTCACTGCAAAGTACACTTTTTATATCTATGCTTGCTTCATACAAATTTCATTATTCTAGTTAATACACCGGGTAGGCGGCAATCGAAAACGCCAATACTATCGAGGAACGTAGATCAAAATCGATATAAATAGTGTTTTTCGATTGCCATTTGTCGCCACCGGGGCGACAAATGGCAATCGAAAACACTGTTTCTATCGATTTTTGATCCGCGTTCGTCGATTGTTCATAACGTTTTCGATTGCCGCCTACCCGGTGTGATTAATCTCTATCTAGCTGAGTAGACTCTCGGTTGGATACTCCGAAGACAGGTTTTCTCGCGTCGTGGTCCATATAATGTTTTGAGCTTACCACATGCGCCATCCTCACGACATATTTCGTCTGGATTACAATCACCATTGTCTTCACAGTCATCTAAAGAGAAAGTAACGTAATAAAGTTTCATAGTTGTTAGGGCGAGTAGATAGAGAATCCCCGCTCAGAGGATCACCGTTTGATATCACGAGTATGACTCGTGATGGCAAACGGTGATTTGAAGGGATGGATTGTTCAACCTACCAATATAAGCCTGGCCATTATATGGGACAACGGCAAACAGCGTGGACCCAAATCTGACACCACATGATCAGGATTGCTTAAAGCTTACTTTAAAGTTGAAAAAAGAGAGAATACATGTACCACCCTATACGACTATTACCACTGAAAATGGGCTTGTCCAACTAATAAGGGTAGGAAATTCCATTCTACTTAAATGGATTAATTAGGTTTCTATTGTTCCATACTTTTCAATTTCCGTAAGTTTACTCCTAAATAAGCCCATAGTGTACAGTCTGCATATGCGTATCACACATGCATTACGCAGTTACGCACTTGCGTATTGAAAATTGTACGTATTCGATGGATATCACAAAATGTGGAAGTTGTGCCATGAAGGACTGCTCTTCCAGTAAAGAATTAGCTCCGAGAGGGAGCAAATTCTTTCCTTTAAGAGATGTCGCCATTTTGAAAAGGAACGTAATTGGTGTGATTGACTGTTCGTTTCAGTATTCTTTCTTTGATGCGCGTAGATATATCATAGTTCTGGCTAGCCATTGGGCAAGTTAACACAGATGAAGGTGGGATTAGGCAAAACATCTAGCACAACTTTTCACCCCAACCCACCTCAACCCCCTCCCCCACACCACCCTCCAAAGATTTTCTCTCTAGCTGCAAGTGGGCCAGAAAACTATGTGTAATGTGTTCATTTTCAGAGGAATGAAGATTTTTTTTATCATTTTTTATTTGTTTATTTATTTATTCATTTCAATATTTATTTATCTTTTATTAAAGAAGACAGCACATTAAGCGACCAATGCTTGTTTACAATGCGTCCTTCTAAAACATATTTACATGATATATAAGTGCTTTCCTCTAAAAATATGAACACAAGTGTGCCCCCTCTAAAACATTTTTAAAATGTACATACACACAAGTACGTATTTCAAAATACATATTTATATAATATTATACATAAGCACATCCCTCTAAAATATTTAAATAATTATACACAAGTTATAAGCATATGATAAACATAAAATATGATAAGTATAAACGAACATAGAAAACAGTACATGTAACATCTGGTAGCATTTGGTCTGGAGTGAGAATATATTTATTTTGCGGTAGCAAATTTAGCATTATGGCGATATGTCAGCAGAGCTGTACCTGAATATGGTGTTTGCGAACGTAAAACCGTAAATACACGTGTGTCTGAAATACTTATCAGCTCTGTACATGTTTAAATACATTTTGTATGTGTCTGAACACGTTATTAGCACTGCATACATAATTATGTCTGAACTAGCATAAATGTGTGGCTGAACTATTAACAAGCACTGTATACATGTGTGTCTGAGCTATTTATCAGCTCAGTATACATGTGTGTCTGAACTATAAATCAACACTGTATATATGTATGGCTGAAGTTTTTATAAGCACTGTATACATGTATGGCTGAAGTTTTTATCAGCACTTAATACAAGTGTGACGGAAGTATTATCAGCATTGTATACATGTGTGGCTGAACTATTTATCAGCACTGTTTACATGTATGGCTGTAGTTTTTATCAGCATTGCATACATGTGTTACGGAAGTATTATCAGCACTGTATACATGCGTGACTGAACTATTTATCAGCACTGTAATCATGTTTGGCTGAACTATAAACGGCACTGTATACATGCGTGGCTGAACTATATATCATCACTGTGCATATATATGGCTGAACTATTTTTCAGAACTGTAAACATTGGTGGCTGAACTACATATCCATTCTATACAAATGTGTGTCCAAAGTTACTCGAACTACTTATCAGCACTGTATACATGAACCTGTATTAATTATTACTACTAATCGATGCTTGTCAGAACTATCTACATGTATCTGTATTATATTCACATGTGTTTGATTTACTTATTAGCACTGTATACATGGATTTGAGCAACTAATTTTCAGCAATTTATAAATATAAGTCTGAACAATGGCAATGTATTTAAGTATGTCTGATCTATGTATAAGCACTGTATATATAGGTAACTGTCTGAACTGTTAATCAGCACCGTTTAATTCTGTGACTAATCTACTTATCAGTACCAAATACATGTGTGTCCAAACTAATTATCATCGCTGTATACATGCGTGCCTTAATTACTTATTAGCACAGTTATAATGTATGTCTGAACTACTTACCAGCGTTATATACGTGTGTGCTTGATCTTATCAGAACTGTATTAAAATGTGTCTTTACTAACTTATCAGCACTGTATACATGTGTGTCTGAACAACTTACCAGCGTTATATACACATGCGTCTGATCTTATCAGAACCGTATTAATGTGTGTGTGAACTACGTATAAGCACTGCATACATATGTGTCTGAACTGCCTACCAGCACTGCTTACATGTGTGTCTGATATTATTATCAGAACCGTATTAATGAGGTTCTGAACTGCGTATCAATACTGTAACTTACACGGATATTTGTACTTTTTATCAGTACTGTATACATGTGTGTCTGGTCTTCTTAACAGCACTGTGTGTGTGTGTGTGTGTGTGTGGTTGTGTGTGTGTGTGTGTGTGTGTGTGTGTGTGTGTGTGTGTGTGTTCCTACGACATGATAGCCGTAACAAAGTAAACCATAGCTGAATAATTTCCCATGCGTTTGCTGGGAATCGAACCCGGGTCGCCGCGGTGAGAAACCAATGCTCTAACCACTGAGCCAAAGAGTCGACTCTCTGACGCAGTTGTTAGAGATTGATTATATACTAGAAGCTATGCGAAATCTACCTTATGTAGATATAGAGGCGAGAGTGCCTGGCCCATAACACTCCCCCTCTTCAAAGAAGTCATCATTTATGATGACGGAAAGCCTTTTTAGGCGAAACTAAGGGCCAATCCCGGACGAGCCCCCATCTTACGACATGATAGCCGTAACAAAGTAAAGCATAGCTGAAAAATTTCCCGTGCCTTCGCTGGGAATTGAACCCGGGTCGCCGCGGTAACAAACCAATGCTCTAACCACTGAGCCAAAGAGTCGACTCTCTGACGCAGTTGTCAGAGATTGATTATATACTAGAAGCTATGCGAAATCTACCTTATGTAGATATATAGGCGAGAGTGCCTGGCCCATAACAGTGTGTGTGTGTGTGTGTGTGTGTGTGTGTGTGTGTGTGTGTGTGTGTGTGTGTGTGTGTGTGTGTGTGTGTGTGTGTGTGTGTGTGTGTGTGTGTGTGTGTGTGTGTGTGTGTGTGTGTGTGTGTGTGTGTGTGTGTGCGTTACTTATTAGCACTGTATATATGGATGTCTGCCCTACTTATCAGCGCTGCACACATGGATGTATGTACAACTTATCAGCACTGTATACATGTATATCTGCATTGCTTATCAGCACTGTATAATTGGATAATTGTCTGCACTACTTGTCAGCGCTGCATACATGGATGTCTGTACTACTTATCAGCACTGTATGCATGGATATCTGCGCTAATTATCAGCATTGTATATACGAATGCCTGCACTACTTATTAAAACTGTGTACATGGATGTATGCACTACTTATCAGCACTGTATACATGGATATCTGCGCTAATTATTAGCATTGTATATACGAATGTCTGCACTACTTATTAACACTGTGTACATGGATGTCTACACTACTTATTAGCACTGTATAATGGATGTCTGCACTACTAATCAACACTGTAAACATGCATGTCCGCGCCACTTATCAGCACTGTTAACATGGATGTCTGCATTACTTATCAGCACTATATACATGGATGTCTGCTCTACTTATCAGCACTGTATACATGGTTGTCTGTACTACTTATCAGCGCTGTATGCATGGATATCTGCGCTAATTATCAGCATTGTATATACGAATGTCTGCACTACTTATTAACACTGTGTACATGGATGTCTACACTACTTATTAGCACTGTATAATGGATGTCTGCACTACTAATCAACACTGTAAACATGCATGTCCGCGCCACTTATCAGCACTGTTAACACGGATGCCTGCATTACTTATCAGCACTATATACATGGATGTCTGCTCTACTTATCAGCACTGTATACATGGTTGTCTGTACTACTTATCAGCACTGTATGCCTGGATATCTGCACTCATTATCAGCATTGTATATACGAATGTCTGCACTACTTATTAACACTGTGTACATGAATGTCTGCACTACTAATCAACACTGTAAACATGCATGTCCGCGCGACTTATCAGCACTGTTAGCATGGATGTCTGCGCTACTTATCAGCACTGTATACATGGATGCCAGCACTACTTTTCAGTACTAAGTGCATTTCACTTCATCCTAGTAACTGGTTAGTACTGGTTCAACCCAGGGAGACTCGTCCCGACATGACTTAAAATTGATGAGTGGGACGTAAAGAATCAAACCAAACAAATAAACAAAAACTGTATACATTTGTGTCTGAACGACCTATCAGCCCGACCCTACATAATTGGTATTACTTGATCTGTAGTTGTACCAATGCTCGTATGTCTGAACGAATTTTAAGTGTTCTGAAATACTTCTGTGCAATGCACATACGTGTGCTGGTAATACAAATACAAGTATATACGTGGGTCGTCCAATAAATAATGAGACTTTTTTCTATAGTATAGCGAATTTACATGCTAGACTTATGAAATCTCGTTCAACGCTAGCATGTCTTTTTGGCTATTCACATGAACCATATTCGTCGAGTTACACAGTTCCAACTTTTGTTGCTAGGCAATATTAGAAGACAAGGCAAACATCCGTGGCCGGCTCAGTATAGGTGGTCACCATGGCAACAGGTTAAAATGTATAGTTTATTTTTCTATGAATACTTATATATGCTCATGCAATCTATCTATAACCAATAACAGAAAGTAATGTTTCAGAGTCTTGAGCTGTTACCATGGAAACAAAGTTAAAAATATCAGGTTTTTAAGAAAAATTGGTATTTTCCACCGACCTCATGACCTATAGCGTTAATATCAAATAGTCAATATCAATTTAAGTGAACATGGTTCTGTTCATCTATACCTAATTATAATCAGCTGCACGTAGCAATACATTTTGTGGGATATCCTTCACTAAAATAGTTACCATAGCAACGCAAAGTAGAGTGTTTATTAAAAAAACGAGTAAATCGGTTGCTAGGCAACCAAAATAAAGGTTATGCATGATTAGTTCTTCTTTCATTGCATTTTATGTAACACAAAGATTGTTCAGTAGAAAAAAATGATATCAATAGGTTAAATGCTACCTATGAACGAAAACAAATGCCGTTGGTTTACCGTGGGTATGCAAAAAATAGCGCAAACGTGGCCATGCATCTTCAAGTCCTTCCACAAAACATTCCGTTACTATGGCAACTGATCTATCACAAGCATATTCATTTTGTTTATATTCCTGAATTGCTAAGATGTTATACTACAAGTATGGTGAATTTTAACTAAATACACACACAGATTTTCTAACTATGAAGAAAGTCTCATTCTTTATTGGATGACCCTCGTATACATGTATTATTCTGCCAGCCAAGAGTAGAAGTGACGTCATGTTTTGTTTACAAAGATATGGGACTTACCTTTCATGACAGGTTAAATACACACTGATCTATAGAATTGCGGTAGCTCAAGTGGTAACGAGGAGGATTACTAAACCACAAAGAACATTTTTTAGGTTCGAATCTCACTGGCTGCTAATTTTTATTCATTTTTTTTTAAATTTTTTGAGGGGAAGATGGGGAGGGGGTGGAGGTCTGATTTTATTATTCCCTTCATGTCTTATTTATTTTTTCTTTTTATTTATTTTTATTATTATTTTTTTTATTTTTATCCCTTTAACATGTATAAGGTACATATATAAAAAACTTCTGTAACAACACAAGCTACTGTAAATTATGAAAAACACGCGAATGTGAGCGTTAAATGAAATATTTTTCGACGTCAAAATTTGTGACTAGGGCAAGTAAACAACAGAGTGATTTCGCCATTTCGCGATAATTTTATTTTCACGAAATTTTGCATGTGAGAAGTTTCGCGAAAATAAAAATTCGAGAAAACTTCCGAATTTACAGTAAGCTGAAATAATGCCGCCTGTTCCTTTTGAGCCTAGTAAAAATATGAAGAAAAAAACAACAACCTCTAAATAGATTCGATCATGGTACGCCTGCGTCCAACGCCGTAGACATAACCACTACACTACAGTATCTTCTAACGTGAAGAACACAAGTTAATATTTTATGGGTAGCATTGTACTATATACTCGGCAATTGTAAACAAAATATCACGTGACTGTCACTCTTCGTTGGCACTGATCTACCAAAAGCTTTGAAGCGTGACTCTATTTACAATATCGATATGTTGTTCTAGAAAAAAGGATTTCGGGCATTTATTTACATTTATTATAAAAGCTTTGTCGTACACATATGTTCCATCCAGACTTGCTTATTTTACGCATTCTGCATCAATCGTTTAAAATAGAAAGACCCAAAGGTCATTGGTCAGAGGTCGTGGTATATCTAGACTAAATGGGTATCTCCAATAATGCACACATTGTCACTTGATTTGAACACTTACCGGCTACGCATTCATGGAGGTCTGAGCAGTACTCACTCAGATCACAGTCCGTCGAGTTGCTGCATGCTGTAATAAAAAAATGTCATGCTGTAGTAAAGAACGTCATGTTGTATTAACAAATATCATGCTGATAAACCCACATAAGCCTGGTGTATATGCAAACAGTACAGATCAAGATCAGACGCCACAGAACGCGGCGTCTGATCAGAGTCTTCACTGTTTGCTAACAGAATGTACTATTAAATTTTGAATTAGCTAAAAATACCAAACCAGCAACTCTTAATATCTATCTATCTATCTATCTATCTATCTATCTATCTATCTATCTATCTATCTATCTATCTATCTATCTATCTATCTATCTATCTATCTATCTATCTATCTATCTATCTATCTATCTATCTATCTATCTATCTATCTATCTATCTATCTATCTATCTATCTATCTATCTATCTATCTATCTATCTATCTATCTATCTATCTATCTATCTATCTATCTAATAATAAGTGTTTGGCATTCCATTCGGCATAAATGGGGTTGACTTCGAGGTAATGAGCTTAAAGACATATATTTTGTGATATATGGAATCATTAGTGACTTTACTGATAAGGGACAGTTTCAGTATCTCACAAACTTAAAGGGGCCTAAAAAGGGACTTACCTGTATACAACACAATTTCTTTCGCTAAGATAAAGATCAATATTTTATCAGAAAATACCTAATCCCTTCATGGGACCACTTTATTGCCCCCTGTAAGGAAGTCATAATCACCTCATAAAGATTAGCCTTTGATCTGTCCAGTATGACCCCTGGAGAGAATCATAATGAGTGGTACCAGTATTATTGCTCAATTTTCTATGCCTTTAAACAATAAACATTACAGTGAATCGTTAACACTGGATTCAACCCGTTGAATGGGAGCGCAGTGACTCAGTGGTAGAGTGCTTGACTCGAGACCGAAGGGCCGCGGGTTCGAGCCTCACGGGCGTCACTGCGTTGTGGACAAGACACATTTATCCTAGCTTAGTACTGGTTCAACCCAGGAAGAACCGTCCCTATATAACTGAAAGATTGTTGATGGGACGTAAACTCAAATCAAACAAACCAATCAACCCGTTGAAATAGATGTTGTCCAATAGGATATGCTATTGAAAAATTGTTATGATTTTCTTATTTCTATAGAATGTCGTGGGTACTCAAATCGCATGTTTGAATTGATGGGCAAGACAGTCATTACATATCGGAAACCCACCGCATGGGTGAGGACTGCCCTAGCATCACGTGACTTGTTTATCTTTAAAAAACCACCTATGGACTGCCAGTAGGGTGCTCATTTCTGTTCACTTCTGAAAATGCCTGGATATCAGAAGTGAATGCAATCAGATTAAGGTCCGATCAAGCCACAGCTAGCCTACGGCCGTGCCAACCAAAAGTGATAGTGACGAAATACTTTGTTTACAATTGTTAAGTAAAACATTAACTTGTACACTCCACTTGAGCTAACGCGAATCGAGAGATCACTTGTGTATTAATCCTATCCTGTGGATATGATTAATAAACAAGTGATCTATCGCTTCTAAGTCCCTAATAACTTTGTAAACAAACATATCGTCACTGTCACTCTTGGTTGGCACGACAGTAGTAAGCCTAGTTTGTTGTTTAATCAGATTGAGATGCAAGTTAGCACTCTTTAATTATAGAAAAACAAAGGAACAGGATATATATAAAAAAGTTTTCTTGTTTTTGTAATACTTAATCTTGAAACCCCCTTTAAAAATTAATAGCAAACGACCTTTTAAAATGAGCCTCGGCGGAATGCTGCAAAAATATTATAACCAATAAAATGCCGCTGATTCTAAAACGTACACACGTGTAGACTTACGTACAGTAAAACCTGTCTTAAGCAGCCATTCAAAAGAAGACCAAAGAATGTTTTTCAAGACCGATTATCGCTTAATGACCCAAGAGAGCATTCTGCAACACTTTTGGTCTTTTAGACCAATTTTTTTCCTATTTTTGAGTGGCCACTTATGTTTAACTTAATTTTAAATAAACGCACATGCCAATGAACATGAAATTAGTTTCGCTAGTTCCTTGTGTAACAGCCCGGGGAATAGTGTTTCAATTTCACGAATGTTCCGGATTAGACATACAGTACAACCTGTGTTAAACAGCCACTCAGAAATAGACAAAACAAAGAGCTTAATGACAAATGGTAGCTTAATGAAGGTAGAAAGTATTGAGCATTCTGCAATACTTTTGACATGCATTAAGCGATAATTGGTCTTTAAATCCAATTTTTTGTCCTTTTGAGAGAGGCCTTTTTACACAGGTTTTACTGTATTCGATATTTTCCAGGCTTAACCATACATGTCCCTTAAAAGTATAGCTAATGATAAAACGATTTCTAATCAAATACATTGTAGGTCCTTTAGAAATAAGAAAAAAATAAACAAAAAAATATTAGAAATAAACAATACAAATAATAACACCATGTGATACCCGCCACTGCTACATGTAGGTAAATAGCCAGAAAACAGTGATATATTTACATGATGTCCCAGTGAACAAGGGCAATAACTCAATTATTAAAAATGGTTGAATTTTGCTCATTCACAATCCCACACCACTCAAAACCGATAACAACATATATGTAAACCATGAATAATTCTTCAATTTATGGTTATGAAATGGTTAACATTGAAGGACGAGCTGAGGGACATTTAAGAAATGAATTCAATTTTTGGAATGTTCATGGAATCATGAATACTTCGGGTCTCGTGCAAAGTAAGTGAAGCCCGAAGGGCTTCACGTTTACTTTGCAAGAGACCCGAAGTATTCATGATTCCATGAACATTCCAAAAATTGAATTTATTACTGATATTTACATTTTATATTATCAGTCAAGTATCAATTTTCAATTTTCACCGAACTTGGCTGGTTTTCCAGATATTTTGAAATAAATCAGTTAGGGTTTGGAAAATTCAAAACGCCAAATTTCCGCGTTTAACGTCATGACGATACATATTCAACGTCATACAAATGTCAGTAAACAAGCAACGTTATTGGATGGACTTGACGTTAGCCCGCTCAAATGGCGCGTATGTGGGTGTGGCTTAAATCGATTTGTTCATGAAGGTATGAACCACATCTCAATGTAAAGGTTCATTTAAAGACTCGCAGTGGAAATGTAAATATATGAACTGATGACAGTTCTTAGTCACAATATGTTACAATGTACCTTTGCTGTTACATGTAAACATATCTGTGAAGTTTCATTCAAACATTCCATAAATTATAGAAACTACGACTAAAACATTTTCAGATCCATCAAGGGCAGATAACTGACTAACTGGAAAAACAAAAGTGATGGTTCTAGTGTCACAATATGTAACCTTTGCTGTTGTACGTATCTGTGAAGTTTCATCAGATATTCCATAAAACAAAGGAAATACCGGTTATTTTTTTTTCTTCTTCAGATCTATCAAGGACAGATAACTGACTAACTGGAAAATCAAAAGTGATGGTTCTTAGTCACAATATGTAACCTTTGCTGTTGTACATATCTGTAAAGTTTCATCCGATATTCCATAAAATAAAGGAACTACCGGTATTTTTTTTCAGATCTATCAAGGACAGATAACTGACTGACTGGAAAAGCAAAAGTGATGATTCTTAGTCACAATATGTAACCTTTGCTGTAGTACATATCTTTACAATTTCATCAGATATTCAATAAAGTAAAGGAACTACCGGTAAAACACATTTTTCAGATATTTCAAGGGCAGATAACTCTTTTATAACCTTTGGTTTAAAACATATCTGTGAAGTTTCATTCAAATATTTCATATAGCAAAGGAATTACGGGTAAAACTTTTTCAGATATATCAAGGGCAGATAACTCACTACATGTATTTGGAAAGACAAGAGTAATGGTCCCTGTTCAAAAATATGTAACCGTGATGTTAAAAATACATATCTATCTCTATCTCTTCATGCAACAAATATACCCTCATCTGAGGATTTCTTGCCGGATGAAGTTCCATTCAGAGTATTTTATAAAGTAAAGGGACCAAGCACTAATAAACTTGAAAATTTCCAGAGGAGGGCCCTCAGATTTATATACAATGACCATACATCTACCCTCGGTACATTACTCACATCTACTAATACTCAGCCACTTCACGTCCAAAGACTAAAACAAATGACAATAATCAATCTTCTATTATATTCTTCTAAAGGTGAAAAGTGACACCGATCCTCTAACGGGTTTTTAATAAGTATAAGCTTTCACATAAAGTTTGGTCTACGCTAAACGGATAAAATTGTTATTCTGAACATGTCGTGTTTTAAGCAAATAGAAATATAGGTTTGTGACAGACAGACATATTCTGCTGCTTGAGCTCACGGGTCTTAGAACACTTGTCAGATGCTACAACCGCCTGAGTTTTTCAAAATCACCACCACATACTTTCTTTGTGTCGACCCGTGTGAATTCGTGCAGCTTTTACTTGGGGACGATTCATTCGGGAAAGTCCGCCACAATTTGAGAATCGAAGCATGGCTCGGGTGTGTACATGTATAAGGAGCATTACGCGTAGTACTATGTACATGTACCAAAAAGATCCATTTTGTAAGCCGGAAATGGCGTATGGAAAATTAGTTCTGTAGCAAGTGGGTTCAGCTCTATTAAAATCGATTATTCTGATTATCCAAATGTTTAATCAGCAGAATAAATGAAGTTTATGTCTTTTCAATAAAATATCGCTATAGCGATATTTTATTGAAAAAAACATAAACTTCATTGAAGCCGTTTGTTTTGTTGTCATTGTGTTAACATTGTTTCTGTGACGTCAGCGTCACGTTATATAACGTCAGCGCCACGTTATCACCCGCGTTATCGAAGTAGATCCTCGATGAACATCCGTGGTCTGATTCCAAGGAATTTCGCGAATTTGGCCGAGGCAGTTCCGATTGAGGGACGTTTCTGTCAGTACAAGTCATGTGTTAATCAAAGGGCAACGTAGGTTTGTGACACACAAGCATACAGGCAGACAACCATGCAGGCAAGCAGACAGATACATTTTGCTGCTCGAGCTCCAGGGGTGGATCCAGGTGTGTGGGGGTTCGCTTTGCTGATTTTACCTACAACATATGTTTTGCTAAAGAAATACGAAAAGGTAATTTTCAATTTCGCACTCTCACATGTATATGGAGACCTGGGCTCGGAATTACAATGCCTCCTTAAAGTTAAGGAAGACTTAAGTTAAGTATTGAATTTTCAGGATGCGAAAAATAACGTTTTAAACTGATTAAAAATCAAATTTGTTTCTTTTTTTCTGTAGATCACAATGGTATCTTTGATCATAAGTACTGCATTGATCCAGGCAATTTATTTAGCATCTAATATATTATGTTGAAATATCATTTACTAACTTAAGTCTTCCTTAACTTTAAAGAGGTATTGTAATTCCGGCCCCTGAAAGGCAGACCAAGTTCCGAGGTTATTAAACTTTTTTATGCTGAACGTTCATGCAGAATATTTTCCGTCATCTATTGTAAAATGCCAAGAATCGTTGGAATTTTAAAATACTGATTTTGTCCGCTGTTCTGAACAAGAAAATAATGTATTGTGAAAATTATGAAGATTACAAATTCATTATCATGTGAATTCAGCTTGAATATTTTTATAACCTCGGGTCCGGTCTAAAACTTGACCATACCGGCGTCAGCATATCCAAAAAGGAACAAGCACACGGCTATAAACCCTAAAAGCTTCATCTTTGTACTGCGGCGTCACACGGAAGCGAACACGTATAAATCAGAGATGTACATGTAAATGTAAAAAAAAAGTATATACACACATGTATATGTTAGATCAGTGGGTTCGCCACAAGAAAACATGCCTTAGCTGTTTGACACAGGGACATTCTCAAGTCGGCACGCATAGCTACAGTCTCTTTGGCTAGAATCTTGCATTGTTGGATGGCGTGAAAATAAAGCAGGCAAAGATCAGGAAATAATACAATCAAGCACCACACCTGGTCCGGGACACCATACGGGAAAGAGATAAAGCACAAGGAAACATCAAGCACAAGAGAGCCAAGAGCTCAGCCCTTTCCCAGCAGGTGATCACAACACACAAGGCTGCAAGGAACAGACACAAGGCTGCATGGAACAGACAAGACGGCATAACAAAGACAACATATAAGAATTATACTTTCTGAACAGCAATAATAAAGGTGTTGATCAGACTGCGCTTACACACGGGGTGGTCGGTTGCATTTTCTCTACGCACACAACGAAGCCGTCGTGGTGTAGTGGATAAGTGCTAGGTCTTGTAAACCAGGAGTCGCAGGTTCTATTCCCGGCTCCTCCAGAACCACTTTCGGTTTAGCCTTCGGGTGCTCCCGCCATATAATACACACACAAATCATTAACCCTCCCTGTCCGATACTGGTTACTACCCAGTGAAAGCCATAAAACAGCCAAAACAAGTTAAGTTCATAAATACGGTCATTTTTGTATCCCATCTCAATTTTAGCATGTAAACAGTGTATTTTCTAACGATTTAAGGTTTAAAACTTTAGTTTAGGTTTATGTCTTGACAATCAAGAAAAAAAGCAATGGAAATGGTCTATAGTCATTCCTTACGACGTTTATCAACAGCAAGAGCCCCCAAAATTGCCAAAACTTCTGTCCCATCGTCATAGTATGTAATTGTAAAAATGTTTTATGCTCAAAAGGTTGTTTTTATAAGCAGTTTTCAACTTTATTTTATTGACACACATATATACCTTTCATTTAATGTCCCTTATTTGATTGAAAATTTAAAAAACATTTTTGTTGTATTGATGATTAATGTCCCATAATATAATGTAAAATACGTTACCAATTTAACCATCTCACAAATTACACACCATGCATCATGAGCTCACATCAAACATCTCTATGTCAAGAGGATTAATATGTGCATGGACAAAAGAAACGAATTTGGGGAAACATTTCTTTATTTTTCGCAGATGAAAAGATATCTGAGGCTGTCTAAAAATATGCCGTTTTGTGAATTACGTTACCCTATGTGTATTATTTGTATAAGAGGAGGTACACATATTGCAATTGAAGCCAATGTAGGAACTATAACCTAAATATATAACAAACCATACAAGAACTTTACAAGAAGGTGTTTGCCTAGAAAAAAAATAAGTGGAAATATAAATTTGTGAATTACGTTACTGTGAATTACGTTACTACAATTTTACTAAAATACAAATACCTCTCTAAATGCATACACTAGCTAAAAAAGAGTTTGTTTTTAATCAAAGCAAATCTGTTCCAGTTAATAAAGATAAATTTAAGCCATATTGCAGTTTTCATTTTATTTTAACAAGGATTTACCTAAATGTTCTTGGTACATCAACTCCCCAATTCATGTAGCTTACAAAGATACTCATTATATCAACACACCATTTATGCAAAGTAATCTGTTTGAAAAACAAAATTGAATAGTGTAAATCGCTAAGGGATTGTTCTTATGGTTTTTGAAATGAGCTGGATTAAACATAGGTAACGTAATTCACAAGTAGGTAACGAAATTCTCATTCTACAAAAAAACAGATTAGTCCAATCAAAGGGCCAAAGGAAACAAATCGACGGTGATAATAAGTTTCTCACTTACTGTTCAATTATTATTTTCTCTTTTTCAAACCATTTTTATCCGATTGCTGCTATCACTGGAGGTTTATTCAAAGTTTCAAAGTTTATTTAAATCACTCAGTACATGTTAACATGTAATATGAGGTAATACGTACATATGCATATATTGATGCCCGTCAATGCCCACTCAAGGTATTGCGTCAACCGAATTTACACTCAGCCTACAAAGTCAGGAGCATGTAGATTCCAATAAACATAGTGGTCTTGTTCATTTCAAATGGACTAGACATTGTGGTATTGGCGCATCTCTGGGCTGATTGGTGAGTTTATGTGTATACTTTGAAATTGGCACTCTCGCTTTTGCATCCTGGTCCATTCCAGTTGATCACATTGGCCTCACATGTTCTCTCATGACTTACTATGTTGATAACTTCTATGGTTTATATGATAAATAAAATAATTTACTTTAATTTATAACTTCTTATCTCCAATTAAAATGAGCAAAGAAGCTATGTGAATTACGTTACCATGATCATTTTGCCATTTTTCTGAGAAGGGCGTATCTTTGTGAATGATGCAAACTTTGCTTTTTGTAATTTATGTACATGAAAAGGCATTTATTGAAGTTAGATTATTTAATCTGCATTGTCTTAGTTTGTAGCGAGCCACAACAAGTTTTCAAATATATGGTATATTTAAAATCATTATTATATAATCATATTTTAAAGTGTTATTCCAGCAAGATTAATGAAACTAGATGCAACAGCTTACTTCCAAAGTGCAAAAGATGATGTAAAAAGTGTTAAGCAACACACTAGAACCTGATATTTTGAAGAAAAGTATACGTTTCTATGCAAGAAACAAGACCAGAGTGTAAGGTATGTGAATTACGTTACCGACCCATTGGCACAATTTTCTTTATACTAAAATAAAACTTATTATTTCTAATACCAAAGAAGAATGTTATTTTTAATATTCATCATCTACTGTTTCAAAACCAATAATTGTTTTCTGGTCATCTCTTCAAATTTGATGGATACAATTTAAACAATAATTGTACTCATAGAATTACAGTTGAATTCCACTGGCAATAAATGACAAACCTGCTTAGACGATGCTGAGAAGCAAAAACATGATATAAATTCTATATAATAGGCTTATTTGATCAACAAGAGATCCAAGTAGAAGTGAATGCTGTAAAAGCTCTTAAATATTTCAATCTTACAAGAAATTTGGTTTGTACAAGTATACTTCATCACAGTAACGTAGTTCACATTCAAATTCAGTGGTGTTCTTTGTGAGGCTGAATGAATTGAAATTTTTGGATGAGTACTTTTTCTAGACATCATTATCTAATTGACCTATACAAATGAGTAAAAAAAATAACATAAAAATGAAAATCTAAGCCAAAACAATTGTGGCACAAAAATTGGCTGCAATTGGTGAACTTAACTCGTTTTGGCTGAAAAATCTTCTTTTTTTACGCACACAACGAAAGCGTGTTTCTCACAACGTGGTGTAAAGGTAATCAGCCGCGTGAGTTGTACAAAATTTTGCACAGGTTTCGAGGTAGTTCGATCACAAAGCGTTGTTAAGTTCCGGAAGATCTATTGCACACTGAAATCAAGCACGCGAGCGTTAGGAAAAGATAACTCTATGTGACATAGCGATCAATAACAAAAGTACACAAATTCGCTTAGAACTAATTATCATTATTTAGTTTTCTTTACGCTCTTTTTCTTTCCTGGACATGCACGGCTGTTTATTTGTCGTGTTTTTTACGTCCCACCCGTTTATGCAATAGAAAAATGGAAAGTTATGCCAACTTAATGCCAAGACATTATTAAGCACTGCCCCCACCCACTCCTGGTGAATGATTGTCAAGTTTTTGCGTTTAAGGTCAGTAAACTATCTTGATCTCACCTCAAACGAAAATAATATTGCTTCGAGATCTCGCGGATCTATAGTGGGTGGGGGTTGGGGGAGGGGGTCCGGCCCCCCTGGAAAATCACAAAACATATAGGGTTTCTAAGCAATACTGGTCCCGGCCGGATTAATAATCACAAAGCTACCCAACCATTCAATGTTGGGCCATCATTGGCACGCCAGCGAAATGCCATTTAAATGGCGTTTCGCTGGCGGGCCGATGACTGCTGCTTATAGTGGTATTTTGACCCCCCCCCCCTCTTCAAACTAAAAATAAAAGAAATAAAAACAGTCGAAGTTGGATCACCCCTCTGACAAAATGTTCTGGATCCGCGAATGTCTCGCACACATATCCTCGGATACCTGGGACAATATGCCTACCCTTAGTGAAATGTGAGCAGGGGAAGATAGTGTCACATTCCCTGATATAGGGACCCTAATGGGCCAAAATATATAACTATTAAAATACGTAATATTTTCTGTAGATACTTCCTTGTAGACCTAGGTCTATATCTTTTCTTGTCAACTCAGCCTCTTATTTTCTTAAAATAACTATGCTAATGTGATAGTTTATATCACTACTTAAATATGAGTTGGCGTATATAATGTCACATTCCTTGATATAGGATCCCTTAGGGGCAAAAAAAGCATAATTCTTAAAAAATCATAAAAATTTGGGTATATACTTATTTTTCTTCTGAACTCAGCCTCTTATTTTCTTAAGATAATTATGCTAGTGTGATAGCTTTATACCCTAAGGAAATATGAGTAGGATCAGATAATGTCACATTCCCTGATATAAGGCCCCTAAGGGGCGAAAATGACATATTCTTTAAATATCATAATATTTTCTGCAGATACTTACTTGTATATCTTGTCAATTCAACCTCTTATTTTATTAAAATAACTATGCTTATGTGATGGCTTGATACCCTTAGTGAAATATTAGCAGGGGTAGATAATGTCACATTCCGTGTTAAACGGCCCCTTAGGGGCGAAAAATCGGTAACTTTCAAAAATTCCTAATATTTTCTGTATATACTTAATTGCATATTTTTTCTTGTCAATTCAAACTCTTATTTTCTTAAAATAGCTATGCTTATATGATAGCTTGATAGCACTAGTGAAATATGAGTAGGGGTATATAGTGTCACATTCCTTGACATAGGGTCTCAAAAGGGCCAAAAAGGCATTACTCTTTAAAAAATCAAAATATTTTATGTAGATACTTACTTGTATATCTTTTCTTGTCAACTCAACCTCTTATTTTCTTAAAATACTTATGCTAATGTGATAGCTTGATACCCTTAGTGAAATATGAGAAAGAGTAGATATTGTCACATTCCCTGATATAGTGACCCTTAGGGGCCAAAAAATGATATACATTAAAAATCATAATATTTTCTGTAGATACTTTAATACTTGTATATCTTTTCTTGTCAATTTAACCCCTTATTTTCTTAAAATAACCATGCTAATGTGATAGCTTTATACCACTTGTGAAATATGAGTGGGCGTTCATAGTGTCACATTCCTTGATATAGGGTCCAAAGGGCCCATAAGGCTTAACGTTTAAAAAATCATAATATTTTATGTAGTTTTAACTTGTATATCTTTTCTTGTCAATTCAACCTCTTATTTTCTTAAAATACTTATGCTAATGTGATAGCTTGATACCCTTAGTGAAATATGAGCAGGGGTAGATATTGTCACATTCCCTGATATAGGGACCCTTAGGGGCCAAAAATGGATATATATTATTGATTCACAATACTTTATGTAGATACTTACTTGTATATCTTTTATTGCCAAGTTAAACTCTTATTTTCTTAAAATAACTATGCTAATGTGATAGCTTTATACCACTAGTGAAATATGAGTGGGAGAATATAGTGTCACATTCCTTGATATAGGGTCCCAAAGGAGCCATAAAGGCTTAACTCTTAAAAAATCATAATATTTTATGTAGATTCTTACTTGTATATCTTTTCTTGTCATCTCAGCCTCTTATTTTCTTAAAATACTTATGCTAATGAGATAGCTTGATACCCTTAATGAAATATGAGCAGGGGTAGATAATGTCACAATCCCTGATATAGGGACCTTTAGGGGCCAAAAATGGATATATGTTAAAATTCATAATAATTTCTGTACATACTTACTTGTATATAGATCTATTTTCTTGTCAACCCAACCTCTTACTTTCTTAAAATTCTTATGCTAATGTGATAGCTTTATACCATTAATGAAATATGAGCAAGGGTAGATATTGTCACATTCCCTGATATAGGGATCCTTAGGGGCCAAAAATTGATATACATTAAAAATTCATAATATTTTATGTAGATACTTACTTGTATATCTTTTCTTGTGAACTCAACCTCTTATTTTCTTAAAATACTTATGCTTATGTGATAGCTTGATACCCTCAGTGAAATATGAGCAAGGGTAGATATTGTCACATTCCCTGATATAGGGACCCTTAGGGGCCAAAAATGGACATATATTAAAAATTCCTAATATTTTATGTAGATACTTACTCGTATATCTTTTCTTGTCAATTTAACCTCTTATTTTCTTAAAATAACTATGCTAATGTGATAGCTTTATACCACTTGTGAAATATGAGTAGGCGAATATAGTGTCACATTCCTTGATATAGGGTCCAAAGGGGCCATAAGGCTTAACTCTTAAAAAATCATAATATTTTATGTAGTTCTAACTTGTATATCTTTTCTTGTCAATTCAACCTCTTATTTTCTTAAAATACTTATGCTAATATGATAGCTTGATACCCTTAGTGAAATATGAGCAGGGGAAGATATTGTCACATTCCCTGATATAGGGACCCTTAGGGGCCAAAAATGGATATATATTAAAGATTCACAATATTTTGTGTAGATACTTACTTGTATATCTTTTATTGCCAAGTTAAACTCTTATTTTCTTAAAATAACTATGCTTATGTGATAGCTTTACACCACTAGTGAAATATGAGTGGGAGAATATAGTGTCACATTCCTTGATATAGGGTCCCAAAGGGGCCATAAAAGCTTAACTCTTAAAAAATCATAATATTTTATGTATATTCTAACTTGTATATCTTTTCTTGTCAACTCAACCTCTTATTTTCTTAAAATACTTATGCTAATGAGATATCTTGATACCCTTAATGAAATATGAGCAGGGGTAGATGTCACAATCCCTGATATAGGGACCTTCAGGGGCCAAAATTGATATATATTAAAATTCATAATAATTTCTGTACATACTTACTTGTATATATTTTCCTGTCAACCCAACCTCTAACTTTCTTAAAATTCTTATGCTAATGTGATAGCTATATACCACTAGTGAAATATGAGCAAGGGTAGATATTGTCACATTCCCTTATATAGGGACCCTTAGGGGCCAAAAATTGATAAACATTAAAAATTCATAATATTTTATGTAGATACTTACTTGTATATCTTTTCTTGTGAACTCAACCTCTTATTTTCTTAAAATACTTATGCTAATGTGATAGCTTAAAACCCTCAGTGAAATATGAGCAAGGGTAGATATTGTCACATTCCCTGATATAGGGACCCTTAGGGCCATAAATGGACATATATTAAAAATTCATAATATTTTATGTAGAAACTTACTCGTATATCTTTTCTAGTCAATTAAACCTCTTATTTTCTTTGAATTACTTAGCTAATGTGATAGCTTTATACCACTAGTGAAATATGAGTTGGCGTTTATAGTGTCACATTCCTTGATATAGGGTCCCAAAGGGGCAATAAAGGCTTAGGTCTTAAAAAATCATAATATTTTATGTAGATACTAACTTGTATATCTTTTCTTGTCAATTTAACCTCTTGTTTTCTTAAAATTACTGTGCTAATGCGATAGCTTTATACCACGAGTGAAATATGAGTGAGGGTACATAGTGTCAAATTCCTTGAAATAGGGTCCCAAAGGGGCCTTAAAGGCTTAACTCTTAAAAATAATAATATTTTATGTAGATACTAACTTGTACATTTTTTCTTGTCAACTCAACTTCTTATTTTCCTTAAATACTTTTGCTAATTTAAAAGCTTGATACCCTTAGTGAACAATGAGCAAGGAGTAGATATTGTCACATTCCCTGATATAGGGACCCTTAGGAACAAAAATGGATTTATATTAAAAATTCATAATATTTTCTGTAGATACTTACTTGTATATCTTTTCTTGTCAATCCAACCTCTTATTTTCTTAAAAACACTATGCTAATATAATAGCTTTATACCACTTGTGAAATATGAGTGGGAGTATATTGTGTCACTTTCCTTGATATAAGGTGCCAAAGGGGCCAAAAAGACATAAATCTAAAATAATCATCAAATTTTGGGTATATACTTATTTTGTACTATTTTTCGTCTCAACTCATCCTCTTATTTTCTTCAAACAACCATTCTAATATGATAGCTTTATATCCTTAGTGAATCATAAGTTGGGGTAGATATTGTCACATTCCCTGATATAGGGACTCTAAGGGGCCAAAATGACATTATAATTAAAATATCATAACATTTTCTGTAGATACTTACTTGCATAATTTTTCTTGTTAAGTCCATCTCTTTAATATTTAAGGGTAACTCAACCCCCTTTTTCCTTCAAATAACTATGCGTCTTATTTATGATAGGTTTGTATCCTAAGTTAAATGTGAACAGGGGTAGGTAGCGTCACATTCCCTGATATGGGGCGCGTTAAGGGCCAAAACGTCATATTTCATTTAAAAACGTGAGATTTTCTTAATATATCAATTTCTTTTATTTTTTGGGGCAACTAAACCCCTTATTTTCTTAAATTGACTATGCCTATATGATAGGCTAGTGTCCTAAGTAAAATACGAACAGAGGTAGGTAGTGTCACAGTATCTTTTATAGGGCGCATTAGGTGCCAAAATGTCATATTTCAATAACAAAACAGGAGATTTTCTTAATATATTAATTTCTTTTTTTTGGGGCAACTCAACCTCTTATTTTCTTAAATTGACTATGCCCATATGATATATTGGTACCCTAAGTAAACTACGAACAGGGGTAGATAGCGTCACATTCCTCAGTATGGGGCGCATTAGGGGTCACAATGTCATAAATTATGAAAGAAAAAGGAGATTTTCTATATATATATATATTTTTTATTTTTTTTGGCAACTCAACCCCTTATTTCCTTAAATTATTCATGCACATATGATATGTTGGTACCATAAGTAAAATGTGAACAAGGGTAGGTAGTGTCACATTCCCTGATATGGGGCGCATTAAGGGCCACAATGTCATATATTCTGAAAGAAACAGATTTTCTTAATATTTTATTTTATTTTGTTTTCTTTTGGAAGGCTCAACCCCTTATTTTCTTGCATTGACTATGCCTTTATGATAGGTAAGTGTCCTAAGTAAACTGTGAAAAGGAGTAGGTAGCGTCACATTCCCTAGTATGGGGCGCAATAGGGGCCAAAACGTCATATTTCGTAAAAACAAGAGATTTTCTTAATATATCAATTTATTTTTTTTTGGGGGGGGGGGGCAACTCAACCCCTTATTTTCTTACATTGACTAAGCTCATATGATAGGCTGGTATCCTAAGTTAAATGTGAACAGGGGTAGGTAGCGTCACATTCCCTGATATGGGGCGCATTAGGGGCCAAAACGTCATATTTCATTAAAAAAAACGTGAGAATTTCTTAATATATTAATTTCTTTTATTTTTTGGGGCAACTCAACCCCTTATTTTCTTAATTTGACTAAGCTCATATGATAGGTTGGTACCATAAGTAAAATATAAACAGGAGTAGGTAGCGTCACATTCCCTGATATAGGGCTCATTAGGGGCCAAAACGTCATATTTCATTTAAAAACGTGAGAATTTCTTAATATATCAATTTATTTTATTTTTTGGGACAACTCAACCCCTTATTTTCTTAAATTGACTAAGCTCATATGATAGGTTGGTACCCTAAGTAAAATGTGAACAGGAGTAGGTAGCGTCACATTCCCTGATATGGGGCGCATTAGGGGCCAAAACGTCATATTTTATTAAAAACGTGAGAATTTCTTAATATATTAATTTCTTTTATTTTTTGGGGCAACTCAACCCCTTATTTTCTTAATTTGACTAAGCTCATATGATAGGTTGGTACCATAAGTGAAATATAAACAGGGGTAGGTAGCGTCACATTCCCTGATATGGGGCGCATTAGGGGCCAAAACGTCATATTTCATTAAAAACCTGAGAATTTCTTAATATATTAATTTCTTTCATTTTTGGGGGCTACTTAACCCCTTATTTTCTTAAATTGACTAAGCTCATATGATAGGTTGGTACGCTAAGTAAAACATAAACAGGGGAAGGTAGCGTCACATTCCCTGGTTTTGGGCGCGTTAAGGGCCAAAACGTCATATTTCATTTAAAAACGTGAGAATTTCTTAATATATTAATTTCTTTATTTTTTGGGGGCAACTCAACTCCTTATTTTCTTAAATTGACTAAGCTCATATGATAGGTTGGTACCCTAAGTAAAATATAAACAGGGGTAGGTAACGTCACATTCCCTGATATAGGGCTCATTAGGGGCCAAAACGTCATATTTCATAAAAAACGAGAGATTTTCTTAATATATAAATTTCTTTCTTTTATTTTTTGGGAAACTAAACCCCTTATTTTCTTAAATTGGCTAAGCTCATATGATAGGTTGGTACCCTAAGTAAAATGTGAACAGGGGTAGGTAGCGTCACATTCCCTGATATGGGGCGCATTAGGGGCCAAACGTCATATTTCATTAAAAAAACGTGAGAATTTCTTAATATATTATTTTTTTTAATTTTTGGGGCAACTCAACCCCTTATTTTCTTAAATTGACTAAGCTCATATGATA